>CM072512.1:60080385-60567885 GCA_036898135.1 Oncomelania hupensis | reverse complement strand
GTTGGACGGGATTGGCGTGGGGAAACTAACTTTAAAGAAGGGATACACAGTTTAATGTATACTGACTATCTGTATGAAATTGGGAAAGAAGTTGACGCATGGATTAAATCAAGCGCACACACAACGTGACTACAGTACATGTCAAATTCAAGCAAAATACTTGTTTTTCATGGTGATCTGACCAATGGACTAGAATTGGGCAAAACGGGGGAGATAGGTGGCGGGCAGAGGTAGGGCATGTCTTTATACAGATATGCCGCAAGGAAGTTGTGACCTTTGTGTTTGTGTGTGTGTGTGTGTGTGTGTGTGTGGATGTGTGTGTGTATGGAGGGATGGAGGGCGTGAAGAGTAGGAGGGCCAGAAGAAGAAGAATCCCCGCAGCAGAATAAGAGGGCATATTAGCATAATGCAGCTTCCATAATTGGTGTAGTTTGTTGTCACGCCATACTTCATGTTGTAGCCACAAAGATTATTTAGCACCAGTAAAACAGATCGTAACAACACGACAATGACATAATATTTCATAGGCAATGAAGGAACCAGAAAAATATAAGGGCATCTGAATGCATAGCAACGATCGAGGTATTAACGCTTCTCATTGGCCTGGAGATGAATTGAAGTATTCAACGGTAACAGCGATGAACGTTGCCATCAAAGTTATGGAAGGGTTTTGAAGAGAGACAGCACGTCTATATGCAGTTTGCTGGCTACATATAAAAAATGATTGACCATCGCCGATGATTATCGACGAAGGGAAAACCCGACAATACGCGTAATTCAAATCGAGAGTTTTCAACATTTGTGCAAATGCCATCGGCGGGGAAAAATTCCACTAGATTCAGCAATTATTCAATCAGCAACAGGTCCAATTGAATTGAAAAGGGTAAAGAGCAAAATAAAATGATTAATTGATTCGCTTGTTTTCGAATAAATTAGGAGAGGTTAACAATATGGCACAGATCGGAATGACAGGGAAGGGGAGAGGGTGGGGGGTGCAGAAGTAGCACATGCGTGTTCGTTGATTTCGTGTAACGTACGTACGCTAAAAATGAGTTTAGAACTAAAAGTGAACGAAAAAACGCAGGCTTTAATAGAGGTGAAAGTGTAAAAACACGCAAACACACACACACACACATCACACACACATACCCCCCCCCCCACACACATACACACCACCACCACCATTATTCTGTCACAACAATCGCAAATCATCACTGTCGTTAACGAAAGAAAACGTAAAAACATGAATGGAATGGGGGCAACTGACAACTTTGGCTTTTTAACGTCAACTGCACTAAGTGACACTAACGGAAACTGAACGTGGCAGCAACCGCCAATGACCTACATTACAAAGGAAATGTCGTGTCACTGATGTCGTGAATGAACACAAATTTAAAAATATAAAAACGACTGCTAAACAGATTTCACAAAGTTAACTATCTAAAACTCCCAAAACTGACAGAAAGAATTGAAACCAGAATAGAAAAATCATTACAATTGTAAAACAGCCTGAAAGGAGAAGAATTAGTATTTAACCGCAATCTACAGGATCCCAACCTATAATAGGATTTTAGGCAAAGCAGCAGTAAATATTAAAGTGGAAGGCAATTTGCAGCGTTTAAAAGCAAACCTATCCTATCCTATCCCGTACCTCGGAGGTCGTATGGGCATCACAGATGATCACTTAACCAGAGTACTCCATCTTTCCTTGTCCTCAGCAACCCTGATCAGTGTCAAACCAGTCCAATGTCGAATGTTGTCCTCCCACGTCTTTTTCCTTGGTGACCCGGGCGGCGACCGATCCGGTATGGAAGTAAATGGTTTTATTCACCATACAGTGTGTCTTGGGCAAGAAAGACCGGGCAGGGCCCAATCCTCTCCAGGCTGTTGGCCACAGCCGAAATCCACGAATACCGAGCACGTGGCCGTTGAAACTGTAGTAACATGAGGTTCCTCCGTCCTGGCCGGTGACTTCTGTGTAGAAGACTTTCGCCCAGTGACGCCGTGCTGACATTACCCCTGTTAGTCGCCTCTAATGACACGCCGGGAAACGGTTGGTCTATTCTGTTCAGTGCCCGAACCCACAGGGCAAAAAAAGCAAACGCTCAGATAAATAATGTGTGCATAAACGCATTAACCACTAACTCTTTCCAACTCGCAATTGTCTAGTTTTTTACTTGTTACCTAGACTTTGAAAACGTTTGCAACACACAATTGCACTAACCACAGGCTGATGTAGAGAAGAGCAAAGATAAGCAGTAGAACTGGAAGAAAGAAATCACTTCGTTTTAATATGTTTAAATCGCTGCGCACTCATGGAAAACAGTGCAATTTTTTGGACTGGTATCCTCAATTAATTGACTGTTGACTTTAAAAAAAAACTGCAATTAGCTCACGTTTTACAAATCGTGTTCAATGACAATATTGAGAACACGAATAGGTAGGTTTGAAAAGAACTGTTTACGACAATGGAATCCCTTACTATACAGATGTGGGACGCTTTTAAAAGAGAAACAATGGGAAAAGAGACAACAGCATAAGTATCAGTACTGTCGACTATCCAATTGGTCTATTTAGCCTATTTCCACTCAGATCATGGTGTTTTTTATATATATTTTTTTAACATTTACGTAAGTAGGACTATATATTATAAAGACATGGTTAATGCTCACTGTAATTAAACCTCTCTCTCTCTCTCTCTCTCTCTCTCTCTCTCTCTCTCTCTCTCTCTCTCTCTCTCTAGTTTTACAGCTGACATGTAATAATAATAATAATAATAATAATAATAATAATAATAATAATAATAATAATAATAATAATAATAATAATAATAATAATAATAATAATAATAATAATAATTTCTTCAACCGAACTCGAAGGGATCGATCTAAAGAGATCGCTAATATAAAAGTCAGAATAGAAAATCTTTTTTTTTTCAAATTGACTGCCTTCAATACCATTATTGAAGGGAGGGAGGAAACAGGAGTACCCGTGGAAAACCCTCGGTTTCCTGTAAAAGTCTCGCAACTAAGTCACGAAGTTCGTCCCACGCAGGGTTCGAACCCGCGATCTTCTGTATGCTCACTATCCACTGAGCTACAGGACACTCCTTACATCAATGAGACACCAATCAACGCTCGTGCTTACGGAGATAAGCACAATCAGTAGTGTAACATTACATCACAATCAGTATACAGTCCAGTAATGCCAGCTTCGCATTCAAAAATACAAGATAACCTATTCAGGGTTTCCGACCGACATGGAATTGCCGATATATTACTGAGGCACTGCTCTCACCTAACACTGGTACACAATACAATAACATCATATAAACATATAAATATAACGTACATAGACAGTAAGGGACATATCTTAAGATGCAATAGTGAACAAGATGGTAAGCATTCTCGAATGTTGTCCTCCCACCTCTTTTTCGGTCTCCCTCTTCTTTTGCCTCCTTGCACCTTTCCTTACATTATGGTCTTTGCAAGGCCTAATGCTCTGGTGACATGGCCATACCATCGGAGTTTCTGGTTTTTCACCACTGTGAGCATTTCATCGTGTTGTCCAGTGCGTCAGTGGTTATACGTGAGAAGAATACTATCAAGTAAAACTCACAGAATGCGTATAAACAATACATAGAAATAACGGCGACGTATATATCATATATCGTATTAAGAAGTTTATAGCCCGTTTATTCCTACTCCAAACCTGTCCAAAACCAAATCCCCGCTTTCTTCTCCTTTCCCCTGAAGGGGCATCAACCACCCCAACATCTACTTTCTAAAATAAGATAATACTAATCATACCTTCTGTAATAACAAACGTCGATCCACAAGCTAAGTCTAAGATCAGCAACAACAACCTGCAAAAAGGATCGTGCTAGAGTTTCTCAAACGCAGAACCAACAGATAGCACAGTCACTAAATAAAAACCGGTATATCCGAATGGAAACATGTACCGCTAATAACGTATCTATATATTGTTCTACACTGGGAAACCGGACAATCCAACTTGGATACCGGAATGGCTATGTAATAACCTATGAATATTTTCTGTTTACATTGAGTTTATAAAACGAACCAGTATGTCTATGCACGACAATAACAACATCAGATACGTTCCACTAGTTGCTGAATTGATATCCCGCAGTTTCACATTCCAAGCAACAACATACCGGGAATTACAACTGGGTATACCGGTCCTCCGTGCTTGCAGAATTATTATTTTCTGTTGCGATCACTGTGCCTCCCGAGGTGTTCTTACGTTACTTCAAAAGGAAGTTCAACTGCGCGGGAAGAATGGAGACCAGGATTTATGTAAACCAAAAACAGCTTCAAGCAATCCGTATCAACCGCATGTACGACAAGACCAAGTTAAGGACTTGGATTTCTTTTTCTAATGTTGGTCTATCTTGTCTGTCTGTCTGTCAGTCTGTAGTCTGTCTTTATATAATGTTAGTCTGCCTGTCTTTCTTTCTTTCCTTTTTTCATTAGTTTCCTTATGTGTTGCTTTTCTTTCTGTCTTTCATTATTAAGTATTTCTACTCTTTAATCGATTTCTTTCTTAATTTCTTTTTATATATTTCTACTCTTTTATTGATTTCTTTCTGACTTTAAAAAAAGTATTTCTACTCTTTTTTTTTAAATTTCTTTCTGACTTTCTTTTTATGTATTTCTACTCTTGTATTGATTTCATTCTGTCTTTCTTTTTATGTATTTCTTTTCTTATTGATTTTTTCAGTCTTTAAAAAAATGTATTTCTAATCTTATTGAACGTTCGATATTTATAGTTTATAATGCGATTGTTAATTGCGAATTGGTTTCATTGATTATTGCGGGTTTGTTGTTAGTCGTGGTTCATATATTTATTTAGTGATTTTGTAATGGGACTATCATTTCTGTAATGATAAATAATAAACGGATGGTCAGATTAGGGGTTAGGAGATTGACAAGAACCATAAGGGGTGGATTTTTATAGACAAACCTTCTGTTCTGCATTTGTTTTCAGGACTTTTCTCAACTGTGGAGATGGTGTGAGATGCGCGTCACTAAGCTGGAAGGAAGTCACGGCTTCCGTTGATCTGTTGGGTGCTTCAGAACCGAGCCATGGAGAAGGAGTATCGCTTTTTATGTTCTCCTTAGCTCCCTCTGCCGCCCGCTTCTTTATGACCTTTACATATTTTAATTAGTCCCACTTTGGTGATCAGTGGTTTGTTGTGAATGAATCTTGGTGACTTCGTGGAGTAAATGACAGACTGAAGTGAAGAAGGAATTTTTGAATATTTGGGACACGATTTAGTTGCCTATTTGATAATATATGGTAGGGTAATTTAGAGTAATGGGTTGGTTGGGTAGATAGTCTAGTTGTAGTACTATAATCTGAACATATGAATATGATAAATGAGGTGGACCATTGATGACCGTGAATGATCACTAAATGAATGAGAGTCGCTGTTCATTGGTTTTCAACTGAGTCATGTATTTGTGTAATCCATTATTCTTAAATATCGGTTGATTTAACGTTGCGCATGCCTGTGCGTATAAACGACTTTCATGACGTCGTTTTAAAATCAAACGTGCATTGTTTTTCTCCTGTCATTCTTCTTCGTCTTCTTCTCCTTTTCCTCCTCCTTCTTCCTCTTCATTGTGAGTTTCATTCTTTCCTAACTTCACTTTTCTTTTTCTTCGTCTTATTTTATTGGGAAGTCTTGCAATAATAGATTTATCCCGAATAATAACATATATGTCCGCAGTTGAACAAAAATATAGTAGTAATGTTATTGTTTATGGTTGCAGGTCAACTTCAAATTGATAGATTTTACTGTATGTTATTTTATCATGCGTGAGATGGATGTGGTCTAAAATCACATGTACTCGTATAAAGAGACGTTAAAATGAAATATTGAATTCATCCCCTTTCTTTCCATAGTTTTCTTTTTTTTTCTTTGCGGTTCTTCTTTCAGTCCAATTACGAAATTAAGAACAAACCTTTTTCTTATAACTGCATCTTGAGAGCTGAAGGAAAATGTATATGTATACTTTTCTTTCCTCTTCTTAAAATTAAAAATGTGTTCTTCTTTCAATCTTTTGTTAAGTGTCTTGTATTGTTCCCCCAAGTAAGCTGATCAATGATTTACATTATAATTACAAAATAAAGCTTCTTCAACGTCACTTCAATCTTTTGTTTTGTTCCTCTGATCTCCCCAGGTTACGAAGCTACGGGAAGTTAAATTACAATTACGCCAAGAAATATAAAAAGGCGACTCTCCTCATAAGAAACAATAATTTAAAGAACATACGAAATAGTTTCCGGATTATACCAGTCTGATTTGCGCTGAAACAGTGTGGATCGGTTTTCCTGCCTATCATCCTTGAAATACAGACGGTTGCCTTAAATTCCTCAAAGAAAAAAACAGGCTATTTGGTGTTTCTTTATCAGCCTAATAACGCGTCGAGCTCGCGTTTCAGAGGATGCGTCTACGAAACGTTTTGTTTGAATAATAAGTTTAGGTTTTTAGGATTTAATGTTTCTAGACTCGGATTCTGAAATTATTAATACTTTTTTAAAATTCTGATTATTATTAATGTGACGACGATGACAATGACGATGATGACGATGATGATGATGATGATAATGATGATGATGATGATGATGATGATGATGATGATGATGATGATGATGATGATGACATTTATTCACCTAGTTTTTTATATTTCAATAACTCATCATTGCCTTCTTCATAGTTTACCAATAATTTAAACTGGCATTAATGACGGGTCGTGTCACCGTGATGCTTCGATTAGTCTTCGATCAGTGCGATGGGATTAGGTATAGGTAAAAATTAAGAGTCCGGCGCGTCGTACCTCTCCATATCCTGGATGTCAGGGCAGGCGGCAAAAGAGAGGAGTGGCAAAATTCTCTGCGACTGCCGTGGTTTTCCTCTTCTTCTTTTAAATAGAAAGCTATCCGTATTTCGCCCGCTCTGTCTCCACCTCCTTCATCTCCACTTCCAACCATCCTCATCCCACCCAGGGGAAAAAATGAACCCGTAGTCTGCCATGCCAGCAACGAGCCCTGCATGTTCCCCTTAGGGACCCACATTGAACATGCCGTGTGAAAATGTTTGATCGACCCGTTAGCGATCACGAATAGAGCACAACAGTTCCTGCGGTTAAAAACCTGTGATTTTGGAGCTGGCTCGATATGCAGACTAACAATAACCCAATCCGAATATAAATTACGATAATAATGATGATAATAATAATAATAATAATAATAATAATAATAATAATAATAATAATAATAATAATAATAATAAAATAATAATAATAATAATAATAATAATAATAATAATAATAATAATAATAATAATAATAATAATAATAATAATAATAACTTGTATTTATATTGCGCCTACATACCAAAAACTAAAATCACATATTCTACTCTTCCTCCACGCCATAAAACCATCCTGCCCATCCCATCCCTCACTCGCGTACATCCCATATATAATCGAAAAATCCAATTCATATAATAATCTCCTTGACATGCTCGGTCATAATGGTTGTAAGATGTTTTGTTTTGAAGAAAACCAGCAAATTTAAAACCTGTATCCATAAACCGAAGATAAAATCTACAATGCAACGTAACATAAACATGCTGCAATTTCCAATTGCTGAATAAGCTATCCCAAGGGTTACAGCGATTCCGACTCGTAATATACACAACTACACACTCCTTTAGTTGCTGTATTTTTGCACCGAATGCATTATTGATGCTTTACCAAAAACACCTGTAGATCTATATTTTGTCAAAGACGCTACGTTAAGAAAGTCCTAATTATATAGGGTCTATGAAGAAACGATTGAATGGCTGCTGCGTATTTGTACTCCTAATTTGCACGCCCTTTAAGTAAGTACACTGCATGTCCATGTATGTGTTACAAACAACACGTTCTAAGCGTTTAAGTGCAACGAACTCGCGCATTACAAGCAAGTCTTTCCTTGGCTCCTAAAATATTTATTTGCGATATTTGTCGGTGTGTTTTTTTAAACCACTTTCAGCAAAATAATCTTTAAATAGAAGCATATTTTCTAAATCATCATCATCTCTCTATTTCACACACACACAATCTCTCTCTTTCTCTATCTCTCAAACACACACACAAACACAATCTCTCTCTCTCTCTCTTTCATTCTTTGAATTTACAATCTTAGGAGGTGTTACAGATGGGGGAAAGGGATAGGATTGCTTCGTTCCATTGTGGTTTGTTTAAAGGAGAAAGCCAAGTCACAAAATCAAGTAAGATTTCTCTAAACATTATATTTTCTCCGTAAATAACTTATTATTTACGTTAACAATACATTGTTCACGTAAATAAATAATGATATAGGTAAATAAGGCATTGTTGCAAAAAAACAACCAAAAACACCTATATAATGTATTATTTAGCAGAGTGTGTTAAACAATATATTATTTAGGAATGTGTCTAAATAATGATTTGTTTACCTATATAATGCATTATTTAGCAGAATTTATTAAATCAAAAATTATTTTGAAGATCTCGCTAAATTATGCATTATTTGCGTAAACAATTCATTGTTTAGAGACTACTCTTTTTATTAGTTTGTGAATTCCAGGATTAGCTTAATAACTTAATGTTTTTAATTGCTTTCTTTAATTAAATGCAAGGTTTTTCAAAAGATTGTGTATCGAACATTTGTGTTAATTATTTATTTTTCAACATAAATCATTCCACAACCTCGAAGATAACACGTTTGTAACCTCCAGAACACAGACGAAATATCAAGGTCAGTTTTGTGCGGGAGTGTTTACTTTTTTGAGGATCTCCGTCAGAAAAAAACACAACCCTTACTTTTTTTTTTAATTAACCCAAAAAACGTGTTGAGACTGTATTTCCGTTTGTTCTTATGAGTTCCATTATGTTTTAATTTCAAACAAAAAGTTTCCGCTTATTCGAAACTACCAGGAATTTGCAGGCTGGACTGCCAAAAAACATGGCGGAAATACTCTGAAGGCAAGGACGCCAATGCAGAAATAATGATGGATCATTCTTTTCCGGAGCCGTTACCGTTGCAATTTCGTATATTAATACTGTTGCGAACGAATAAAAACTAGAGTGAAATAAAGCAGTTGCCTCATTTTAAATCGCAAAACAGGGTAAAATCACGATTTTCCTTTTTTTAATCACTACATACCACTTCACTGTAATAAGACTTGTATCAGCGAATCCCCCGAACAATGAAAATTGCAGTATCTAAACTATGACTTGTTTTACGTAAATACTACATTATTTAGCAACGTCTTCTAAATAATACACTATTTAGCAAATTCTAATAAATATTGCGTTATATAGGTAAACAAATCATTATTTAGATTTTTTTTAAATAATACATTTACAACAATCTGCTAAATAATGCTTTATACGTAAATAATTCCTTCCTATCCTATCCTGTCCCGTAACCCGGAGGTCGTAGGGGCACCACAGATGATCGTTTAACCTCAGCAGCCCCGATGGCTTCGCTCAGTGTCAAAGTAGTCCATTCTCGAATGTTGTCCTCCCACCTCGTTTTCGGTCCCCCTCTTCTTCTACCTCCTTGCACTGTGCCTTGCAGAATGGTCTTTGCAAGGCCTGATGATCTGGTGACGTGGCCATACCATCGGAGTTTCTGTTTCTTCACCACTGTGAGCAGGTCATCGTGTTGTCCAATGGCTTGTGTGATGGTCTGTCGGACTTCGTCGTTGGTGATGTGCTGGGTATAGGAAATGCCCAGAAGTCTTCTGTAGCACCTCATCTCCATGCTTTGTATTCTTCGTTGTAGATCTGCTGTGAGGGTCCATGCTTCGCAAGCATATAGGAAGATGGAGATGACAACGGAGCGCAGCAGTCTTACTTTGGAATGTAGACTGATGGTCCTGTCTTTCCAAATGGGCTTCAACCTTGTCAGGGCAGCAGTTGTTTGTGCGATCCTGGCGAGAACTTCCTGTCGGGACCCATTGTCTGACACAATGGCTCCAAATAATTCCTTATTTAGTAATAATGCCTAATATTTACCTATATCATGATTTATTTACGTAAACAATTTATTATTTAAAAGATATTATTTAGAAAATTTTTACACTGTTTGTAAACAAATGATTATTTAGAAAATATGCTTTTAAATAAAGATTCTTTTATTTGAAAGTGGTGAAAATAATTATTGTACAAAGAGTAGTTATTGCTTACAAGGTCCAGCGGCCTGCAAAGAGCCGAATCAAGACCACATCTTTGCAAAAAAAAAATTAAATCGCCCCTGATCCGCATAAAAGATCTGCTGAAACAACCCCAATGGTAACAATTCAGGCACTCCACCAGCCGGTCACTGTACAATAAAAGCATCACACGCAGGGGACGCCGAGGCTATGCTCTAATTTATCGAACCCCCGTTTACAAAAACAAAAAGGAATACAAACATCATTATAAAATATCAACAAAACACATAGATATAAAATGCCTACATTGCTAAATAATAATATCATAGGAAGCCCTAGTGTCCCTTTGGCAGAAAGCGTCCAATATTCCCCAGCTGATACAACAGACCTCGAACACAAATGGGGAGTTTTGTCCCGGAAGAGTTTTCAAGAAAAAAGATAGGCGACTGATGTAGCGAAGAATATAGTACATTAGATTGATAGAACAGAGTTGGAATGAGAAAGAACAAATGAGAATTCCATAGACGCCTGCCTGTTCATTATCAACGCTTTCAGCACACCAGGTAAAGTGATCAACACCGACATCGCAGGTGATATAGGTAAGGTAATTGAGAGGCAAGAGACTAAACAGGCGGCAACCCGTAAACAGGATCTAGCACATGGGCACCAGCCCGGGATGTAAGGTAAAAAGGTAAAGGTCGGTATCCCTACAGCGGTAAAAAGGCAGTGAATCGAGGTGTCCGTAATTTTTGGGGAGAGGGGGGGAGGGTAGGGGTATGTATGAATGCGCAAGTGTTCTTTTGCTTGGAACCATAACATACTGCACAATTGGTTCCCTTAAGATGCTTCGCGCGATTACTTTGCCATACGCCTGAGGTTATGACTGCTTGTATTTTAACAACTGCTGCCCTGACAAGGTTTGAAGCCCACTTGGAAAGACAGGACCATCAGTCTACATTCCAAGGTAAGGCTGCTGCGCTCCCTTGTCACCTCCATCTTCCTATAGGCATGCGAAACATGGACCCTCACAGCAGATCTACAACGACGAATACAAAGCATGGAGATGAGGTCCTACAGAAGATTTCTGGGCATTTCCTATACCCAGCACATCACCAACAACGAACTCCGCAAGACTATCACACAAGCCATTGGAGAACAGGATGACCTGCTCACAGTGGTGAAGAAACGGAAACTCCGATGGTATGGCCACGTCACCAGATCATCAGGCCTTGCAAAGATCATCTGCAAGGAACGGTGCAAGGAGGCAGAAGAAGAGGAAGACAGAAAAAGAGGTGGTAGGGCAACATTCGAGAGTGGACTGGCTTGACACTGAGCGAAGCCATGAGGGTTGCTGAGGACAGAAAAAGATGGAATACGCTGGCTAACGATCATCTGTGGTGCCCCAACGACCTTCGAGTTACGGAATAGGATTAGATAGGATTTTAAATGACACAAGCGAGAGAACAACGAGACATTTCCCTACGCACATGGCGCGTGGAATCGCTGCTGCTCCGCGCGATTTTACGACCTAGGGATGCGCACCCAAAACGATGTGCGTTTCCATTTGACAGGGGTGGGTAGAAGGAAAGAGAGAGAAACCGCGCGGAGCGATAGCGAAACGAAGCGCTGTTAAAGTGTACCCACTCTTTTTTCTTGTGCTTACAAGCAATACAACACTAACGGTCATAGTGAGACAACCCCGTATCTGTATGCTTATAGGCGTATCCATTCGCTGCCGCTCCGCGCGATTTCTCGTCATATGGGTACATAGCCTTAGGGTAGGAATTCATATTGCGACACGGCGAACGGAACGGCAAAAAGAGGCAGGAGGGGATGGAGGGTGTAGAGGGGGCGAACTAAAGATGCACGTCACGATTGCCCATATCGTTGCCATTTACGTTTTTGGAGTTGTGTTGACAAGTAGTATGTCACTGATCTGGTTTGTGCATGTCTGCCTGAGGACGTGTTTAACTTCTTAATTTGCATAGTGTTTTGTCTTGTCTTATCATAATTAGCATTAGTTTATTTATCATTTTCTTGAACGTTTGATGGGGATAAACATTTTTTAAAAGAAAATGTTACTTCCTGGAAAAAATAATGATTTAGCCATTTAGGATTTAATCGCGTCAGTTCCGTTCCACCTACGTCTCTCTGCTGTTCTGCCTCTGTTCCACGTATCTAGAAACAATTCCAGCTTTGCTGCGCATGAAGCATGTTTGATACGCAAATTTAACAGCATAGTCAATAGTATAGCAAACAACAGTAATAGTCAATCACTTTTTTTGTGGACAAGGGGAATGATTTCAAAACACGGGCTATGACACTGTAATGAATAGACCTTTTTATTATCCGGAATATCTTTATTTTGTACTTTGCAAAGGAAGCCTGCGCGTCGCAAAAGATGATATATTGTCACGATATATAAGCTAACAAGAACAGAGTTTCTCAGCTTAAGCCTAAGACTGAGGTGTTCTTTTCCAACAGTTTTCTCTCCTCCGAAACCCACCCAACGTTCTATGAAAACAGTTTCAATACGACCGTCTTAATGACGCCAAACAGCTCCCGCAAATTTGCGATTAGCAATTGAAATCAATAATAAGTAAAAGCTTTTAAAAAAATGTTTATCAAATTACAAAATAAACTAGTCAGTGATTCCTGTTAATAATGAAAAGCCACATCCCCTAAGCCAAATGAGCAGAATAGAACAAAGCCACAGCCACTGAGCAGATTTTCAACCTCAGAATAATCTGTGAGAAATACTTACAGCACCAACAACATCTATATCATGTGTTCATAGACTTCAAGAAGGCGTTTGACCGAGTCTGGCATGCAGCTCTATGGGCAACAATGAAAGTGTACAACATCAGCCCTAAAATTATTGAAGTCATCAAAAGCCTGAATGACAAGGCTACCAGTGCAGTCCTCCACAACAGCGCCATCGGGAACTGGTTCAGAACAACAATCGGTGTGCGTCAAGGATGCCTACTCTCTCCAACACTCTTCAACATCTTCCTAGAGCGCATCATGTCAGATGCTCTTGCAGACCATGAAGGCACAGTCAGCATAGGGGGTAGAGCAATCTCCAATCTTCGTTTTGCAGATGACATTGATGGATTGGCTGGAGAGGAACAAGAACTTGGACAGCTGGTACAGAGGCTTGACGCCACCTCCAAAGCCTATGGAATGGAAATAAGTGCAGAGAAGACCAAAATGATGACCAACAACACCAATGGCATCAATACGGACATCAAAGTCCAAGGCCAATCCCTCAACACAGTGCATAGCTTCAAATATTTAGGAGCCATTGTATCAGACAATGGGTCCCGACAGGAAGTCCTCTCCAGGATCGCACAAACAACTGCTGCCCTGACAAGGTTGAAGCCCATTTGGAAAGACAGGACCATCAGTCTACATTCCAAAGTAAGACTGCTGCGCTCCCTTGTCGTCTCCATTTTTCTATATGCTTGCGAAGCATGGACCCTCACAGCAGATCTCCAACGAAGAATACAAAGCATGCAGATGAGGTGCTACAGAAGACTTCTGGGCATTTCCTATACCCAACACATCACCAACGACGAAGTCCGACAGACCATCACACAAGCCATTGGACAACACGATGACCAGTCACCTGCTAACAGTGGTGAAGAAACGGAAACTCCGATGGTATGGCCACGTCACCAGATCATCAGGCCTTGCAAAGACTATTCTGCAAGGCACAGTGCAAGGAGGTAGAAGAAGAGGGAGACCGAAAAAGAGGTGGGAGGACAACATTCGAGAATGGACTGGTTTGACACTGAGCGAAGCCATCAGGGCTGCTGAGGACAGAGAAAGATGGAGTATGCTGGTTAAACGTTCATCTGTGGTGCCCCTACGACCTTCGGGTTACGGGACAGGATAGGATAGGATAGGATAGGACATCCCCTATAGATAGCAAACGATGCAAAATGTTTCGCTCACAAAACGGCCTGTTCGTAACACTGATATGTTTACAAAGTAAAATGCTATCAGCGACTTCAAATAATTACCCTTTTCATAATAATCATTGGTCTTCAAAAATAACAATGGATTTTGCAAAACTGTTACCGATTTTAAAACAAATTCATTTACCCCTTTCTTAGGTGAAAGAAAATCGTTCACTTAAACACGCGCGTTTTAATGGAATAAACACACTTAATTCGTGTAAACTGATCGATTTATTTTTCCAGTTATAATTCAAACGCAATGCAAACAGCAATGTCTGTTTATGATTTGGATTTTTCCAAATCCCATATTCGTGATCTCTGATTTTGGTACATGGTACGAGCAAAGATAACCACGCATCCAAAATCTTACCCTTGGTTTGCTGTCACAGGTAGATCCACACGCTATTAAAAGAAACACCTGGATCTTAATATACGTTGTGCAATAGTTGTGTTAAGGGACACCAGCTGGTTTGGCAATGTAGATTTGGCAAACGCCTTTAATGACTTCAGAAAACGTAAACACAAAGTTTTGCGAAACAGCTCTATAGACCTGTTAAAACACTTCGTTGATATCTGATTACCTTCTTATAACCATCTATTCACTTTAAAAGTAATAATGCAAGGACAAATCTAAAATGTGAGTTTTCGTGTAAGGTACGGATTGCCTTTTCCTGTAAGGTGCAAAAACGGAAGCACTTTCCACAAAGGTAACCTCTGTTCTAGTAATAACATCACACCAAAGTGAAACAACATTCTTTTACAAAAATTCTGATCGTGACATTCAATTAGTTGTCGATAAATCCAAAGCTTAGTCTGCTGATAGAAGCCGTCTAACGCATCCCTTGGCTTCCTATCCAGAAATAAAACTATAGCTGGCGCATTCACATTTTGAATACAACATATTCAAAAACTCGCAATTTTTGAAATACACTCCATACCCGTCACTCTTAAATACGCACGCACACACACAAATTAAATGTAACGAACAGCTATCTGGCAAAAACATAACAAATGTACCATCACCTTTTGGAGCAACACACAAGAGGGACCCAATTATTCTCTTAGAGGGCCATGGAAAATGTTTATTTACTTTTGTGTGAGAATGAGTTTGCTGGCGCAATTGCATTATTGTCGCATTAAAAGATGATACATGGATACTCGTGGTTCAAACCAATCGATGAATTTTGGTAATCTCTTCTTTTGTTATGTAACAAATGACTCGGTTTATTCTCTATTCATACTTTCGTTGCAGTGTTATACTTAGAATCAACTGTGCTGTAATTACTAGGCACATACACAAATGAAGTTATACATTTACATCAAAACTGTACCTTTTAAGAGGTTAATATTGATAATCTAAATTATTATTATTATTATTGAGAATTTTTATAGCGCACTTATCTCGCCGTACTTGACCAGACTCTATGCGCTGGCCGATACAGGATCTAACTCAAACCGCCCGAGACGCCTACCCGCAGCCTTTGGGCGCATGGTCTGACGCCCGGACAACTGAGCACTATCCTGGCCAGCCAGTGATGGGGAGAAGGACCAAGTGCCAGATGGGTGTGTTCTTGTTACCGGCACTCACCCGTCTAGGACATGAGCGTCAGGAATTTTAAAGTTCGTTATTATGGAATGTATGCGACACACAGACTAGACCTCGGTTTATACTCTCATCCGAAAATCCTATTGTTTCCAGTGGAGCAACACTCCCTGTAAATATGAAACGGAATATATTGCCGCTAAAATGAATAACCTTGGAACCTTTTAAACTACAACAAATTAGACACCGTCAAAGCCACCGAACATGTCTTATAAAAGGCAATACTATTCTCCTCATCACACACACAAAAACAGTTCCCGTGGACACAAACAACAGACCACAATTCTGTAAAACCAACACAACACAGTTGGCAAAAAACTAATCAGTTATCGCACAAACAAGATAACTCCCTTTTTGCTACTAAACGCCGAAATCAGGGAATTTCGTGAAATCTAAAGAATAAGCAAATACATTTTAGAGAAAAATGCTACCTCCTCGTCACCAAATACACATAACTCCTTTGTGTCACAAATCACCCCAAAGGTCATAGCAATGTATCAGGGACACATCTTTTGTTATATTGACACTGTAAGTACACACACTTTTTGTCACAGAGACGCACCGATAGTATTACAGAAGACAGTAGAGTTTTCACTCTGGCGCTGATAAATTGATCTCTTGGTCTCTGGCACCGAGATTCCATTCGCTCTTTCTGCGGGCGGACTATCTGCAGCCCATCTTGACCTGACAGATGCAAAACCGCAGGCGCGCAAGGTCAGAGGGAAGTTATCAGCCTCGTAGGTTGCGTGCCTAACTAAAGTCTACAAGGCGCTGACTGTGTGTAGCTACCAGCAGGAGACCGTTCAATTGATTAACCAGTTTTGTAATAGGAAAATGTGGTTGCTGTTGTTGTTGGTGGTGGTGGTAGTGGAAGTGTTACTGTTGATTATGTTGATGTTGTTGCTGATGTTGCTGTTGTTCCTCTTCTTCTCCTCCTCCTTCTTCTTCTTCTTTTCTTTCTTTCTGCTCTTCTTCCTCCGTTCCCTCCACTCCCCTTGCCCCTCCTTTCCTGCTTCTGTTTTCACAGATCGTTTTGCAATGAAATATACTTCACTATTCGTCCTCCAACTAATCTTCAACAGTTCAATCATCCTTACCCTCTCACTCAACTCTCCGCTCTCTTCTGCTCTTTTTCTTCCTTGATTGATTTCATCTAAATCTGTTCTTTAAACGGACGAAGACGAAGCAGGAATAGCGTTTGTAATACTGGATTTAAATATATCATAATCATATTATTTAAAGAGAGGATATTCGATATTCACTGCTGAATTCATTGCAATATGAATAACTTTAACTAAAATGTTTAACCTTTCTGTAAGTACTATTCAATGTGGTTTTATGCGTAGATTCTATGTTAGTTTTACAAGCATTGAATTCAAATCATGTTGGTGAGAAGAAAAAAAAAACATTATTTTAAAAATAAACATATTATTCACTGTTTGATAACTAATGGCGCTCAGGTGACTTTTTGCTGGAGTCCTTCACATTGTGGATTCTTTTATTATGATTGGGCTGATCGGACTGCAAAACGTGGTGCTTCAAATATTAATTCTCAAACAATAACGACACAGTTGTCTTCTAAAGAAATTCAAAACTCTATATAGAAAATAAATTTGTAAAAGACATTAAACTTAATCGCAACTATGATAAACCTTGGTGTTACGTTGAAACGCGTACGAAAGTATGTCGGAAGCGCGCACGATAGATCTAATCGTTTCGTTTTGCAAAGTATTCAATAATAGAGTTTATTTACCTTTGATTTGAGTTTGCATTGTTGTTAGGAGAGGCTTTGTATAACGTGGATAATTTTCGTTGGTCGATATTGTTAGAGAATACTCTGGATCTCCTTGTTTATTATCGATCGAAGTTTCGGGATGATTGTCGAAGCAAGAGAAGGTTCGGGGTATGTGTGGAGAGATGAATGACGTAAGTCAGTGATGACGATCTTTAATTCTGATTGGTTAGTTGTAATGCGTCATTTCTAGAACAAACTGTCGTCATCTCGAAGGATAGAAAAAAATTATATATTCGATGCTTTGTGTGTTGTAAAAAGAGAGTTGCTGTGAAAGTTGTTGAATTGAATTGAGAATTGTATGCAGTTGTTGATGTGTGCTGAATAAAAGTGGAAAACTTCATACGTCGACTTTGTGACTTGTATGCTGCTTGAGCGGGCTGCGTGGATAAACGAATCTGAGTTACACCCTATCAGGAATTCAAGCATCGGGGCTGAATCAGATACTGATAGAAAACACCAACATCAAACCGAGTGTAACACTTGGTGAATTGCTAGATCAGTTTAAATCATGGCACATAGAATAATATTAAACTCAATTAAAACTAATGATTGTAAAAATGTGAAATGCATATGCGGTGAATCTATTTCTATGAAACATGTATTACTTCAACGGAGTGATATTCGTCCCTTGTTGCTAACTGATATTATCTATTTCACTGATAATAATACAAGCTTTGATGTAGGCGTTAGATTAGTACAAAGCTTTGATTAATTCTCTAGTGGCTCAGTTAATATAGTTAGGTATTTTATATGCATGTAAATATGTATTGCGAATGTGGGTGATTGCATGCGTACGTCTTATCATCTCGATGAAGAAGATGTTAATAAAACAACCAACCAACCAATTTGTTTTTAATCTTTGTCTCTTTCTTCGGTTCACCGTAACTTTCTCCTTTTTGTTTTCCAAACCCTCTCCTCTCTTCCTTTGATCTTAAATATCGATTCCTTTTCAACACTGTTCAGGTTTGGGTTGCGTAATATGGCTAGAAAATTATGCAATGGCATGACTCATCAGAAGATTATTACAGAGAATAATCTTATCATAAATACTGAAAGTGTCGTTCAAACCAGAACACTTGAACAACTCGTCTTTAGGAAAGCATGGCACCACTAATAATGTATAAATGTATAAATAAATAAATAAATAAATAAATAAATAAATAAATAAATAAATACAAGTATACATCTTGGATTACAAAATAGAATATATTACCTCTTTTAACAAAATTCATTTATGTTTTACAGGGCAAATTAACCTTTATATAACGTACAGCAATTCGACGATGATTTCAATGCAAATGAAATTTCTGTAATATCAAGAGAATAATATCAATAGAGCAATCCGTCCATGAAAAGTAGCAGTAGGAAAGCACGCCAGAGGCATGAATCGCTCCTGCGCATACAAACTATTCAAGACATCTATAATGAGGAGGATAGAAAGTAGGGGGAGGGTTTGGCGGACGGAGATGGTGAAAGGAGTGGGAACGGGAACTGGGGGAGGGCGATCCAACAATTTTTTTTTTACTTTTTTTTACAGCAACCTTCTTCTTACCATGACAAAACACAATTTTGTATAGAATGACACAGGTCAAGTGATCTGGGAACACTATAGGGCTGGGCACGTCAATACTTCTATTGGTTGGAACGCGCAACGGTCGGATCGAAATCGTAAAAGCGCCTGATGAAAAAAGCGTCTTAGTTGCTCTCATTTGTAAAGCAGTACAAGATCTGTCGTCGTTCGAAATGAACTTTAACACCCGTGCTTCATTGTTGGTGATTGCACAAAAGGCTATTCAGTTGTCGCCCCCAACAACCATAGCAAATGCTACAAAAAAACATTAAATCTCGATTTGAGGTGATGTCGTTTACATACGACATGTTACAATCTAACCCTTTTCTCTGGTATCTGAGAATTCAGTCATACAAACAATACTGAACACTAACACCTATGTATACGCATCTAAGGGACATTAATTTAAACGAATCCTTCGCTCTGTGAAATTTGATAGCCTGAATAAAAGAAGAAGAAGAAGAAGAAGAAGAAGAAGAAGAAGAAGAAGAGGAGGAGGAGAAGGAGGAGATTTCAACAACAACAACAACTTATAAACGCCCTCTTTCTATCTCTCTATCCTCTCCTATCCTATCTCGTAACTCGGAGGTCGTTGGGGCACCACAGATAATCGCTTAACCAGCGTAGTCCAGCTTTCTCTGTCCTCAGCAACCCTCATGACTTCACCCAGTGTTATGCCAGTCCATTCTCGAATGTTGTCCTCCTCCCTCTTTTTCGGTCTCCCTCTTCTTCTGCCTCCTTGCACTGTGCCTTGCAGGATTGTCTTTGCAAGGCCTTACCATTTCCGTTTCATCAACACTGTGAGCAGGTCATCGTGTTGTCAAATGGCTTGTGTGATGGTCTGTCGGACTTCGTCGTTGGTCAGTTGCTGGGTATAGGAAATGCCCAGAAGTCTTTTGTAGCACCTCATCTCCATGCTTTGTATTCTTCGTTGTAGATCTGCTGTGAGGGTCCATGTTTCACAAGCGTATAGGAAGATGCAGATGACAAAGGAGCGCAGCAGCCTTACCTTTGAATGTAGACTAATGGTCTTGTCTTTCCAAATGGGCTTTAATGTTGCCAGGGCAGTAGTTGTTTGTCCGATGCTGGAGAGGACTTCCTGTCGGGACCCATTGTCTGATAAAATGGCTCCTAAATATTTGTGTTTAGGGATAGGCCTTGGACTTTGATGTCCGTGTTGATGCCATTGGTGTTGTTGGTCATCAGTTTGGTCTTCTCTGCACTTATTTTCCATACCATAGGTTCGGGATGTGGTGTCAAGCCTCTGTACCAGCTGTTCAAGTTCTTGTTCCTCTCCAGCCAATCCATCAATGTCATCCGCAAAACGAAGGTTAGAGATTGCTCTACACCCTATGCTGACTGTGCCTTTGTAATCTGCAAGGGCATATGACATGATACGCTCTAGGAAGATGTTGGAGATAATAGGCATCCTTGACGCACACCGAATGTTGTTCTGAACCAGTTTCCGATAACGCTGTTTAGGAGGACTAGCACTAGTAGACTTGTCATACAGGCTTTTGATGATTTCAATAATTTTAGGGCTGATGTTGTACACTTTCATGGTTGCCCACAGAGCTGATGCCAGATTCGGTCAAACGCCGAATGATATGATATATATTTTGTTTGTGCTGTAGGTATTTTTCGCAGATTATTCTGAGGTTGAAAATCTGTTCAGTGGTACTTCGCCCTGCCCTGAACCCCGCTTGTTCCTTAGCTATTATTTGTTCAGCTTGGAGTTTCAACCTGTTGAGTATTATTTTCAGCAGTACCTTGCTGGTATGGCTGATGAGGCTGAAGGTGCGGTAATTTTCACACTCCTAAAAGTTACCTTTTTTGGAAGAGTGATGACAAGGGATTGGGTCCATGGTGTAGGCCACTCCCCACTCTGCCAGATCTTGTTACAGTTAATGGTGAGGGCGTCAATCATCGATTCTCCTCCTGCTTGAACCATTTCCGCGGGTATGTTGTCCACTCCCGCTGACTTCCCATTCTTCAGCGATTGCACTGCTGCCACTTCTCGGAGAATTGGGAGGATTTCTTCTTCTTCTCTGTTCTCAGGGCATGCTAGAACTGATGGGTCTCCATTTGGGTTGTGGTTGTAAAGGTCAGAGCAGTACTCTGTCCATCTATCCAAGACGTTTTGTTTTTCTGTAAGGCATATACCAGACATGCTTTGGATCGTGGAGACCTTGGGCTGTTTAACACTTGTCAGCCGCTTCACAGTCTGGTAGGCCTTCTTGCTGTTGTTCTTGTTCAGATTGTTCTCTATTTCCTGGCATTGATCTTCTATCCAGTTCTCCTTTCCTGTGTGCGTGCCTTTTTGGGTGTCATTGTTGATTTTTCGGTAGGCATCAGCTCCCTGTGAGTTGTTCTTTGCCTTTTTCATTTCTCTTTGCTTATCACACCGGTCCAAAAGTTCAGGTGTGATCCACGGCTTCTTCTTTGGCCGGTGCTTGCCAAAGATCTCAGTGGCGGCATCAGTCACAGCTGAGTTGTAGGTGGTGGTCATGGTGTTGACATCTACTTCACCAGCTCCCAAAATGAGCAGTGGTGCAAAGATTCCTCCCAATTGTGGTCTGAAATTTTTCTGCCACCTCCGGGTCTTGCAGTTTGTCCAGATCGAACTTCAGTCTAGTGCATTTTGCTGTGTTTACTCTCTTCAAATGGAGCCGGAAAAACATCATCCCGAGATCGTGGTCATTTCCGATGTCTGCTCCTGGAAAAGGGTATGTCCTGCCAATGTTGATGCTTGATCTGAAGCGTGTCTTGACCATGATGTAGTCGATCTGGTTGTGATACTTCCCGTCGGGGCTGTGCTGTGTCCATCGTCTGGAATTTTTGTGGAGATCAAACGTATTTGCCATTATCAGATTGTTGTATCTGGTAAACTCCAAGAGTCTCAGACCCCTGACATTTGTCTCGCTGTTTTAGTGAGGCCCACATGTGTCTCCCAAGTTGTGGTGCGCATCTTGGCCAACCTTGGCATTCGAATCGCCTTGTACTATGACCATGTCCTTCTTCGGCACTTGGTCAAGGACAGCCTGTAGAGTTTCATAGAAATCCTCCACTTCGCTGTCGTCATAGTCTGATGTTAGGGCATAGGCTTTGATGATGGTGATGTTGAAAAGGGCTGTTCTCAGATGGATGGTAATGAGTCTACTGGAGACTGGGCGGCAACCCATGAAAGTGGCTAGAATGTTCTTGTGGACCAAGAATCCAACGCCGTGTTCGTGCCTGTCATCTCTCCCGTTGAAATAAAGTTTGTGGCCTCTGTCGGTAACGCGGTCTTTGTTTCACCTAGGCCTTTCCAGCGCAGTTCGCTGATACCTAAAATGTTCCATCGATAGTGGTCCATCTTGTGGGCCAGTTCTTATAATTTTCCACCCGCAGTTAGGGTCCTGACATTCCAGGTTCCTATGACGATGTTCTTTCTGGTTCGGATATTGCTAAGTCGTCCATTAGTAGCACACTTATCACCTCCGTCCTGGTGGCCAACGGAAGGCGGGGTCCTTGAGGACCCGGGGACGACCGATCCGGTATGGAGTGAATGGTTCTTTTCATCAGATAGTGTGTCTTGGGCAAGAAAGACCTGGCAGGGCCAAATCCTCTTCACAGCCGATATCCACGAATCCAGTGTGGCTCACCTTGGCCCAGTGCACGTGGTCGTTGAACCTGTAGTAACATGAGGTTCCTACGTCATGGCCGGTGACTTCTGTGTAGAAAACTTTCGCCCAGTGATGCCATGCTGACATCACGACACATCGGGAAACGTTGTGACAATTCTATTCAGTGCCCGAACCCACATATAAGAAACGCTCTTTCTTTCTACATAATTATAAGTGATTTCTTTAAAACTGTTAATGACGGTAAACAAATGCCTGTCAGCAATTAAAAAACGAGACCTGGCCCAATACAGTAATCAAGGCAAATGGTAAAGTCAGAAGTGTTTTGTGCACGATTTATAGAGAATAATTAGTCTCTCTACATCCAAACAATTCTCGAATAATTGGTCTCGGTGGAACCTCTACTTGCTGACATTCGTAAACACGTCGTTGACCTTTTAAATGGAAAGCCCGTATGATAAACAAGGGGCGTTAAACTTAAAGCATCCAACGAGAAAATACATGAAGACAAATGTTTATAAGCTGCTTTTTTTCAAACAATACAAGCCACCAGGAACATGTTTTACTACGGAATGATGATAATGTGATAGTAATTTCTTTGAGCAAACAAGGACAATATATGAACCTGTATCTTTGGAAATGGTAATCTACATTTAAATGTGTTTTTCAAGATTGCCACAAAACGATTAGGTCTATCACTGCTTTCAAGCTAACGATATTATTAGCTGTATTCAAACTGTTTTATATATCGCGCTTTAGAAATATATTTACTGTCAAAGAGAGGACCTTGGAACATAATCCGGTTAATCTCGTTAATGTAACCATTTATGTAAAGATGGACAGATCATCAACACCATTACAATTTTTTAAGGTATAATAACCTGACGTTATGAAATACGTAAGCAAGCTCTATAGCCATAAGCAGTTATTAGAAAGTGTTACTCTTTAAAATATGTAGTCGTGTTTATGTCCTTAAGGTTCGATTGTACTTTTACTCTGATAAATGAGATTAATGGACTACAATATCATGTTGCGTAGGTTAATGACTTTTGATTCAAAAAGGTCGGTTTTTTTCTGCTTGTATTCATCAAAAGATAGTGTTACTTGAAGAATCTGCGTTAACGGCTTATTAAAGAATGTCTAACGTCTTAAATTCTAACTGTCGGAACACCCTTTTATATGAAACTGATACAGCCAAGATCTGTTTCTCAATTACTGTATTTTGTAATTTGTCTATTGCTTGGCGTGATTATAGACGTGCTTTATAGCCAATAATTTATGTTGTTGAGTTTTGTTAATTTCTTGTACGGTTGTATACAGCGATCTTCCAAGAGCTCAAAAGCAACTCAAAGTGCTGGCCGATACAGGATCTAAATCAAGACACAGATGAGGTTTAAATTTCCATTAAAATTGCTAAATGATATCAAATAACGTAATAGAAAGAAAGAGAAAAAACGCGTAACATATGAACAAAGTCGAACGAATAAAAATGACAAGTCCATATTTGTAATAATAATTTTATAAAAGCGAGTCTGCTTCTCTGTGGTTAAGTTCAACATCGAAAGTTTGTGAAGGGTCAACCGCTCCCAATTATCCACGTCGTATTGTGCCATCTTCTGATAGCGAATGGAATTATCTTTAAACAACACTCATTATATTCGTGTATAGTTTATTACGTCCGGAGAGCCCATTCTCTTGGACAATAAGTAGGCAAGTTTTCAATTATTTATACACAAAGGCGACAGAAATATCGAGCGACTTCTTCAAAAACATCCTGTTATCTTGAACAGCTTTGAACAGCATTTTAAACATATCAGAACCGTCCATATGCACCAAAAATTGAAATCAAATTAGCGAAGCTTGTAACAATGCAAAAGCAATATAGGATAAAATTTTTATTATTTTACTTTAAATAAGTTTACATAATTACCATACTTACGCAGCAAAGATGCACCAAATAGAATTGTTTTTAAATCGTAAAGCTTACATTGCAAAAGCAACAAAGCATGCAAATTCCAGCTAAATCACATAAAACACGTGTTTAAATTATTGTTGGATTAAAGTACGAAAGACATCATTGCTTTCTATTTGCGTTCTTCAAATTGTACTTTGTATCCATGTGCACAAAAGATGGCAAAAAACATTTATGAAAGTTTAATATCGCACCGAATACAGAACGAAGCACATACATTCCGTTTAAATTGCCGTAAAGTGTAAGTTTATTCATGTGCCATAAAGAAAATCACACCAACATAACATTCCAATACTGCACTGAAGCAGCATTTAAGAACCCAAGTCAACGATGTTATTGCGTGGATGGCTCAAGGTGCGTCTGATATTTGCCGCTGTAACACTTTGCTCGCCCAGTGAGCTGGCTGGGCGCAAATCGTAGCAAACAAACAAGACTGCACAGGTGTGAAATGACCGCCGAAGGATTTCTTTATCTTGCCGCTTTTACCCGTTGCGGCTTTCCGGCATTAGTGTGCTATTGCTAACCGTGTACATATGAAGATAAAGTATCCGACTAGTTGAAAGCGAAACAGCGGCAGACCGAGTATAGCACTTTTTAACAACAACAACAACAACAAAATCGGAATGGCATATTTTTCTTTGGTGCACAAGAGCTCGTACTTCTGTGAGTGTCCTTTATCACAGACCAGTCCAGTAGCAGGATAACTGCGCATTCTTTCAAGACTTAGCAGTGAGCTTATTAATAACTCAACCTATTCTATCCAAGGGAACAATAATAAAGCTGAGCACACAACGTCACGCCAAAATGACACGCAGGGCGATATGGGTGTTGTTTACCACTCAAAACACAAATTAGTTTGTTGTTATCAACAAATATGTCGCAATCCATTTAAATGATTACACGACTGTTTCGGTCAATTTCCCTGATGAAAATCCTTTCAATATCATCTCTTTAATAAGATAACACCATGAGAGTCAGTCCTTTGGCATTGTGTTTTTAAAGTTCAAGCTTAACTAAACATTCGCTTTCTGGCAGTGTCTTAGTATCCAGTGCCTTAGTGGCTTGCGCTAGGTCCTTTCTCGTTCTCGTTCTGTAAAAGTACTCCAACTAATTCGGCACATGTCATAACGCTATCCGTATGCCAATATTAGAACGAATTTGCATGTTCCGCACACTACTGAGACTTACTACTTGTGTACTTTACATAGATATTCCAACAAGGGCAGAGCCAGAAGGCAATACGTTAAAAAATTGCTCTCTCTCTCTCTCTCTCTCTCTCTCTCTCTCTCTCTCTCTCTCTCTCTCTCTCTCTCTCTCTCTCTCTCTCTCTCTCTCTCTGACTCCATTCCACCATCATCCATCCCTTTCTCCTTTGCATATAGAAAATCTCTTTCAATCTGTGTCTCCTTTTTTTCCTTTATCTGAAGTACAGTCAGTTTACAATGTCTTTCTGTACCTCGAGGCTTAGGCGTTTTTGTGAATAAACAAACCGTATATCGTGCAATCGGTTTATTTGTAAATGTCTTCCTCTTAAATGTTTAGATACTGTAGCCGAAGGTTAAATACAGTGTAGCAGATTTTAAATGTCTGTCTGCGTGTATGGGTTTTGAGAAAATAAACCGAGAAAAGCAATAGATGCCGGGAACAGTTTTAGACATGTCGACAAGCATTTAAATTATGAAACAACAACAACAACAACAACAACAACAACAAATCAAACAAGCAAATTCAGATCAGTCTTTTGTCTTCCATTTGGAAAAGCTTTATTTCTTCAACTGTCCAGATCGCTCTGGGGGTAGACAAGCATGCGGTTTACGACAAACACATACAAGCTAACAATCACGTACAAATTGAGATCAGGCTTTCGTCTTCCATTTGGCCAAGTCTTATTCCCTCATCTATTCAGATCGCTCAAGGAAAGAATAGACACATCACTGCAAGACAACAAAGCAGCTTATCGGTCCTGCAATACGGCCTCTTGAGGATCATACATAATGTTTATCTCCAGCAAAGAGCTATTCTCACCTTCCTCCCACGTACCTGCTCCCGTACAAAGTTTATCTTGACAATTCGAGAGCATCCTTCCAAATCCGCAGCAGGAATGATTCAGAAGTACAGATCTTCATTTCTTAATCTGGAAGAACAAAACCCCATCTATTTACCTGACAAACGTGTTAAGTATCACATTACCGACGATCAGAAGTACGCACAATATTTCACAACCGTTCGTACCTCACAGCTCACTGATGTTCTTATAATTTTAAATTGAAATCGAAAATGTTGGTGGCTAGTGCGCGATGTAACGTGTCCAAACAGCCCCCACTCCCATTACCAGTTTTACTCCTGGGAGTTGTTTCAGTCCAGGCCCAGATTAACTCTACGGGAGTTAGTCTTGTCATGGCCCAGAATGCCCCCCCCCCCCCTTCTATTCCAAATCAACTCCCAGTAGTTAATCAGGGAATGATGATTACATAGGGACGATCACAGGCCCCACAGAGTTACTTTGGCACTGGACAATTTTGTACCAGAAAATCTACGAGTTAAACTGGACCAGTGCCAAAACAGCCCCCTTTTCAATGGAGAGTAAATCTGACACAATCCCAAACTACGGGAGTAAGTCTGGGACAATTTTAATTGTACCAAACCAACTCCTGAGGAGTCATACTGGAACAGGTGGTGTGTCAGATCGGATTAGGTCCGGACTGCCCCCCCCCTTACCCTCCCCCACTGATTTGCAATGGTTAAAGCTTATAGGTTAGCAAGAGGAGAGTCAATACAGAACATGTACAAGAACAACCCCTAAACAAACATTTTTATAAAACACTAAAGGGGAGTTAAACTGGAACAGGTCCAGAACAGTACAGGCACTACAAATATACACTTTTACCACTACAGCCCTTGACCCGGGGAGTTATACTGTGACAGGTCCAGAACGGACCCCAAGAACACTTATAAAACACAAAATGAGAGTTAAACTGGAATAAGTCAAGAGTAATAGTTCACCTCCCCTTTTAATATAACTATAACCCACTACAAGAGAGATAAACTGGGACATGTCCAGGTCATACCCCAAGCACACTTGAAGCCCCACATTAAATACAAAAAAGTGGAGTTAAACTGTGTTACGTTCGAGACGCGCACGATAGATCCGATCGTTTTGTTTTGCAAAGCATGCAATAACAAAGTGTATTTACCTTTGATTTGATTTTGCATTCCATTTTAGAAGAAGCTTGGTATAAGGTTGATTATTTTCGTTGGTCGATATTATTGAAGAATTTTCTAGGGTTGCTTGTTTACTATCGATCGAATCATCTAGATAGATCCACTAGTAGATGACGAATTTTATTTTGATTGGTTGTAATTGCGTCACGCTGGAATGTTCGAACGTTCTCTGGAGTATAGAAAGACTATATCAGTGCCACAGAGTGGAGAGTTGAAAAAGTGAAAGTGGAAAAGCGATTGAGCGATTGTACGCAGTTGTTGATGTACGCTGAATAAAGTTGGAAAACTTCATACGACGACTCCTGCCTTGTTGCTGAGTGAGCAGGTTGCGTGGATAAACTAATCTGAGTTACACTTATCAGGATTCAAGCATCGGGGCTGAATCAATTACTGATAAAAAACAACAAGCAGTTTAACAAACTGAAACAGGTCCAGAACAGTCCCTCCCCCACAACAAACGAAACACAAAAGGTGAGTTAGCCCGTTACAAGTAAAGAACAGCCCCTTTAAACACAGCTATCAAAACACAAAAGGGGAGAAAGTCCAGAACAGCCACCTCGCACCTCTTTTAAACATAAATATTTACCCCACTACAGGACAGTTAAACTTGGACAGGTCCTGGTCAGCCCCCAAGCACACTCAAAGCCCCACACTAAATACACAAAAGGAGAGTTAAACCGGAACAAGTCCAGAAAAGCCCTCCTCCCTTTTAAACATAACTATTAATCCCACTACCGGAGAATTAAACCGAGACAGGTCCTAATCAGCCCCCAAGCACGTTTAAAGTCCCACACTAAATACAAAAAAATGGGGTTAAACTGGAACAAGTCCCCAACAGCCCTCCTCCCATTTTAAACATAACTATTAACCCCACTATAGGAGAGTTAAACTGATACAGATCCAGGTCAATCCTCTCCCCCCCCCCCTCAGCACACTTAAAGCCTCTTACTAAATACACAAAAGGGGAGTTAAACTGGGAAAGGTCCGGAACAGCCCTTCTCCCACAATACACAAAACACAAAAGGCGAGTTAGCTCCAGAACAGCCCTTCTCCCACAATACACAAAACACAAAAGGCGAGTTAGCTTGGTTACAGGTCCAGAACAGCTCTTTTAAATCAAACTATCCACCCACAGGGAGTTAAACCCCAACTTCACTATTAACACTACACCCTTCACCAGGAGAGTTATACTGGGACAGGTCCAAAACGGCTCCCACCCTTCCCAACAAACTCATAAAAAAATTAAGGGGAGTTTAACTGGAACAGGTCCAGAACAGCCCCCAACTCCAACACACTCGTAAAACAACAGAAGAGGAGTTAAACTAGAACAGGTCGAGAACAACCCTTTGCCCCAACATTTTTATAAAATACAGAAGAACACAGAACATCCCCCTAGCACACTTATAAATCACAAAAAAGAACTTAAACTGGGACAGATCCAGAACAGTACCCCTAAACATAACTATTAACCACTACAGGGGAGTTAAACTGGGACAGATACAAAACAGCTGTAACATGCCGAAACTGACCTTCTATTACCAGTTTCACTCCTGGGAGTAGTTTCAGTCCAGGTCCAGATTAACTCTACGGGAGTTAGTAGGGAGGGGGAGGGGGAGCGGAGACTGTTCTGGCTCTGCCCCAGTTTCATTCTCTCAAAGTAAAACGTTGTTTTGAAAGAGAGGAATATATTGAATTTTTTAGAACCGAGTCGAGCCGTAGAGCACTGGCTCCGTTTAGAATGATGTGTTTCTCAAATTAATGAACATAGTTTTCAATTTTCTATAAGGGAAGAAATTAAAAGGTATTTTTTTAATTAACGAAGAATCGGAAGTACATTTTCTGTTTATTTGCCCATTGTATGAATAATTAAGAAATCAATTTTTACCAGAATGGACAAAACTTCAGACTATGTCGATGTGATGTATACATTGCTGAATACAGAGTCATTGCAAATCTTGGAAAATGTTTTAAAGTATATATTTTTTGCTTTAAAATTGAGAACGTGGAACCGCAGACTTGTATAGTGGGTGTATAGTGTATCTCAACTTTATATCTAGGTGTGCTTAAATTTAAAACTAAACTGATTATGTATTCCTTATATTTCTATTTGTCTTTCCGCATATGTAACCTTGTGTAAACAAAAGAAGGGCTTAGGAATTAAAAGAAAAGAAACATAAAAAAATAATCAAAGAAATTAATAGGAAATGATAGAAAAACAAGTTGCGAAGACATGAATTGTTTAGATAATAAGAAAAATAAGAAGAAAAAAATGTAGAAAGAAATAAATGAAAACAAGAAAGAAAAATAACAGAAAAATAATAGAAAAATAACAGAAAAATGAATGTGTCTTTTGTAAATGCCTTTTGCTTGTGCATTTGGTCGTTAAAATCTTAATTTTTATATTTGTTTTTTTTTGTCTTGTGGTATTTGTATTCAAAGAAAAACAAGTTCTTAATGTTTATATTTGTACACTGTTGCAAGAGGAGAGGGAGGCGAAGCATTACTGTAGGCGCTGTGGTCTGTCATTTTAAAAAAACCACAGTGTCAGTGTCTGCGTATCGCTCTCTCTCCCCCTCTCTCCGACAGACTTCCTGCTTCATTCAATACTCAAAGAGGTTTCTCAAAGGCAAGAGCAAACGGGGAAAGCCACTAATCGTCGATACAGGTGCAACATGTTTGGGGAGTCTGCAAGATGCTTCTGTAATAATAGATTAGGACAGCGGGTGGTGTGTGGTCCAAGAAAAGGTAAACAACAACAGGAAAGAATTTAAGGGCGTGTACAAAAGCCCTTGTTATACCTGAAATATCTTGGCCGGAGTATTGAGTATACACGACCACTGCAATAACGTTAAGAAAAGGCACATTATTTAACAACACATTACATTTCAGGAGGGCAAAACTGCTACACTACAGCTGAGTACACTTATAAAATTAGAGAAAGGGCGTGCTCTAATTATGTTAACAACAATCACTATTTTTTAAATGTTATTATTATATTTGTTATTGGTTACATTTTGAATATTTATTTGTGTTATTATATATTTTATGCAAATGATTTGTTTGATGAATTAATAAATGCTTTTCAATCTTCCAAATCCCAAAAGGGAGAGAGGGAGGAAGGGAAAGGATTAAGTCTTGAATCTTTCATGTAGGGTAGCTTACGTCTGTTACCCAATATAAAAACAGAAATAAAATAGCATTCTTATAGAGCTCTTTCTTAGCTCAAAAAGCTGCTCATGGCACTGACCCGAAACGGACATAACACAAACCGCCTAAGGTTCCAACTTGCTGCATGATGCACACCATCTAACGCCCCAGACAACATCACACCATAATACGTTGAGTAACACCCCAACCCATCCTATTGAATGGCACAATCATCAACAACACAACAACAACAACAACAACAAAACATGTAGGGCTATGAGGATCAGGGTTAGTCTAAACATTTAATCCAAGACCCGGAAGCAAATTGTCTCTCGGCGGACACAATTGCAGCAAAACTTGGAACAAACACGAAACTATTATTATAATTCTCTGCCCGCTTCATAATTGTTCGCGTAATATTATCATTATAATAATTATAACCTCTACCTCATTAATTATTCTACTGCATTATTTTAATCGTACATTTCATTATACACTGTCGTTGTTCGCTGTGTCATGTGATTTTAAAGGTGCTAATTGCTGCAACTGTGATTGCTCACACTGGTATGAATACAGTTGTATTGTATTGTATTGTATTGTATTGTATTGTATTGTATTGTATTGTATTGTATTGTATTGTAGGAAACGAAGATATCTTGCACTACAAAACAAAACCAAGGAACACACGGAACTTTAAACAAGACACCAGATACAGCCTGAAGGGATCACGACGTGGAATCAGTCACTCACGCCGACAGCTTTCAGCAGAAAATGCCCTGAATTGCACAACGCGAGGCTAGCTCACGCAAAATCCCTTTAAACACTCCTCTAACTGTCTTTTTCCTCTTATTTCTTTATTTAACTCTTGTCGTTTTGTCCACTCAGCTCAGGGAGTATCAGAATAAACAGCTCAGGAAGTATCAGAGTAAAGACAATTCCCTGCGCAATAGGAAGAGCGCAGCCTTAGAGAGCTAAAGTGGTTCGACCACACGTGAAGGAGACACTGAGATGCGTTTTGAGTGGCTGTTCTTCCGTCTAGTACATACTTCCGAATTGATTGATTTATTGATTTATTGTTGCTTTAGGTCCAGCGGACTCTTCCGAGCCAAATCAGGACCGGACAACCCCCGATCCGCATAAAAGATCTGTTGAAACAACCCCAGTGGGAAAATTGAATGCCCTCCACCGGCCAGTCACTTTACAATAAAGACATCCCACGCGAGGGACGGCTGAGGGTTGACCTCAACTACGCGAACCCCCGGTTACAAAAACAAAATAGAATACAAACATCATTATAAATCATCAACAAAACGCATACATATAAAATGCCTATAGTGCTAAATAGTACAATCATAGGAAGCCCTAGTGACCACCCGGCAGAAAGCGTCCAACACTCCCAAGCTGATCCAACAGACCTCATACACAAACAAGGAGTCTTGTCCAGGAAGAGTTTTCAAGAAAAAAGGTAGGTCATTGATCTAGCGAAGAAGAAGATAGTATAGCAGAGTGAAGGACAGAGCAGGAATAGGAAAGAGTAAATGAGGAAGACAGCGACAGTGGGAATTTAAAGCACTAAATTTCCATAAAGTGGGGATACTATTTATACTGAAAACCCCCGGCACTCCAACGGGGGTACTGTTGCCGCAGTGAATCTGTCTTGCCTATAAAGGAAAGACAGGTTTTCAACTGTGGCTTTCACTTTTCCCTTTATAGGTTTGAACAATCTACAGTGGCAAGATTGCTCATGACCCCAAGGGGTTACTTCCGAATATGTTGAATATATTATTTTTCTCTTCTATTGGCCTCTGTCTACTATCAAGCAATGAAAGAAAATGGCACAGACCTAGAGTTCTGGACAAAATGTTTTGCCCGTGTGTCTTGTTTGCCTTTTGTCTTTTTTGGGGGGTATTTGCAAAGCTTACAGCAACCTATTCTGCTTAGACTTAGCTCGGCTCACGCACTGTTCGAACAGGCGAAAATCAAATTTCTGTGTAAAATCAAAGAAATAAAAACTGCGATTCACAGAGACAACTAGAAGTCTGGGGCTATACTTGAGACAAAACCATAGCTTACAACGCGTTTTGAACTGGGACAACTGTTATTGTCCAAGACAAATGTTTAGGACCACTCTATGCAACAGACCTGAATCTGAGGCGTGTGTGTTTGTGTGTGTGTGTGTGTGTGTGTGTGGGTGTGTGTGTGTGTGTGTGTGTGTGTGTTCCATACTTACGACGGAAGCGAGGGAGAAACGCGGTTTGCAGCAAAACTAAAGAACTGCGACAAAGATTCGTAGCGCTAAAGGATGGTAACAACTGGTAATAAAAGTTTTCTAATAGTGTGACAATATCTTTTTTATATTTTTTTTTATTTATTTTAAATAATATCATTTTTAAGAGAGCAACGCAGACTGCGGTAAAGATGTACACATGTTTCTATAGCTGCACATAAAAGCGTTCAGTGACATTGTTTTATTACTATTTAGTGTACCAAATTATTTTGAAGTTATGTCTCAATTAGCTTTGACTTTTCGCGCTTAGTAACTTAGTGAACATGCGCGGAAAGTGATCGGATTATCTAGTATCTCGATGTCTGGAGTCAATGTATAGGTCTGCTTTCCACTGTTGCCATTGCTCAATCTTTATAATAATGGCCTCGGCGGAGAAACCCTGAGCAAATCAAATTCCCAAATGGTAATACGCCAGCGTCAATATGCCAAAGGAATATCAATAATCAAGACCGTCATTATCGATGATAATAGCCATAGGCGCGTGAGTCTGTAGGTTGATTTACTTCATATGATTACTGTTTTCATCAATAGTGCCCATTACGAACATGTCCAGCTAGAAGAAAGACCACGGTGCAGGATGAAGGCGGTTGTCGCCGGCAGCATCACTTTATAATCTGTCCACTCCTTCTCCAACTCCAACCACACCCACACCACCCACCCCACCTCTCTTTTCACGTCCCGAATGGCCGTAAAAGAAATTAATGTAATTGAAAAAAGTGCACACTTTGCAATGGTCAAATCAATGCGGACAGGGTGTCATGACCAAGAAAAACTGCGCAATGTCCATTTAGTGAATCACGCGGAGGTCAACCATTACTTCCTAAAGACAAATTGTGGCTCGGATAAGTGTCCCATCCATAATTGACTCGTGGCGTGAAACGTCCTTTGAAGAATAATGCTATTTTGATGCTGTCATATAATTCAGAGATCACAAAAACAGTACATTTGCATTCTGAAATATAACCAACATCAAGAAGAAAACTCATTAATATTTATGGTCACGAAATGAATTGGTAAATATCTATATGTGTGTATCAATCTTATATTTATATAGTACAAATCCATCGCGAATACATACGCCACGTGCCTATGTCAACAGCCGTCGCTTTTGTACTTACTATACAAATACGTTGTTTTATGCGCACATATACATATTTACCAATTCACTTCGTGACAATTTTTGAAAGATTAGCAGGGTGTTCTGCTTTAAAACGTAGCACAAATTGACGTAGAAGATGTAGAAGACCAAGAAGAGGATGTTCAAATATAGCTATCTGCCCACGATGGCGATGACAAAACGACTATTACTATAATGAAGAAGAAGAAGAAGAAGAAGAAGAAGAAGAAGAAGAAGAAGAAGAAGAAGAAGAAGAGAAAGAAAAGAAAGAAAGAGATTTCTCTTATATAGCGCACTTACAAGCTCAGAGAGCTTCTCAAGGCGCGGGCCCGTAATATCCAGCAATCACAAAATAGATTGCTGAAGTCAGGATTCGAACCCACGTCGTCCAAGACGCACTCACACAAGTCGTGCGCTCTGACCACTGAGCTATCCCTACCGCCAAAGAACAACAACAACAACAATAACAACAACAACAACAACAAACAAACGCAACAACAACAACAAACACAACAACAGCCAGGTTACTACGACAATAAATAGGTTGGCGATGGATGATTGATGATGACGATGATGATGATGATGATGATGATGATGATGATGATGATGATGATGATGATGATGATGATGATGCCAAGTAAATATTATTATCGATGGTTACGATGACGACGTTGATGTGAGAAACGTTTCAGTGACGATTTCAAAAGTTCAAAGCAAAGTCGAGCAGGCATAATATCAGACGAGCTAACATGACGACAACGACAAACGGTGTAGTTTTCCCACAAAGCCGTGTACCGTTTCTTATTGTAACACGATATAATAGCGATGAAACGTCACAGCCAAAGACTGTCCCCTATACGCTACGTGTCCGGGGACGTTAATCTATTCAAGTCAAGTCAAGACAGCCAAAGCACATTGCAATACGAGTGGTCTATAGAATATACTTAACAGGGAGAATGGCAGAAATATTCCAAACCACAATTAGACGGAAACTTGCACCACTGGCCATTTTGGGAGCTGGTGAAGTAGATGTCAACAAAATGACCACCACCTTCACTACGCTGTGACAGATGCCGCCACTGGGATCCTTGGCAAGCAACGGCTAAAGAAGAAACCGTGGATCACACCTGAACTTTTGGACCTGTGTGACAAACGAAGAGAGATAAAACACAAAAAGAACACTTCCCAGCGAGCTGATGCCTACAGAAAAATCAACAGTTACATCCGAAAAGGCATGCGCACAGCAAAGGAGAACTCGATAGAAACCAATGCCAGGAAATACAGAATAGCATGAACAAGAACTACAGCAAGAGGGCCTACAAGACTGTGAAGCGGCTGGCAAATGTTAAACAACTCAAGGTCTCCACAATCCAAAGCAAGTCTGGCATGTGCCTTACAGAAGAACAAGAAGTCTTAGGTAGATGGACAGAGTACTGCTCTGACCTTTACAACCACACACCCAACGGAGACCCATCACTTCTAACATGTCCCCTGAACAGAGAAGAAGAAGAAATCCCCCCAATTCACCGAGAAGAAGTTGAGGCAGCAGTGCAATCGCTGAAGAATGGGAAGTCAGCGGGAGTGGACAACATACCCGAAGAATTGCTTCAAGCAGGAGAAGAAGCGGTGATCGACGCCCTCATCATTATCTGTAACAAAATCTGGCAGAGAGGGGAGTGACCTACACCATGGACCCAGCTCAGACGCTTGTCATCTTCTTCCCCAAAAGGGTAAACTGCAGGAGTGTGAACATTACCGCACCATCAGCCTAATCAGCAATCCCAGCAAGATCCTCCTGAAAATAATACTCAACAGGTTGAAACCCCAAGCTGAACAAATCATACCTGAAGAACAAGCAGGATTCATGGCAGGGCGAAGATTTTCAACCTCAGAATAATCTGCAAAAAAACATACAGCACCAACATCTATAGCATATGTTTGTAGGCTTCAAGAAAGCGTTTGATCGAGTCTGCCGTGCAGCTGTGATGTACAACATCAACCCGAACATAATTGAAGTCATCAAAAAGCCTGTATGACAAGTATACCAGTGCAGTCCTTCACAATAGCTTCATCGGGAACTGGTTCAGAACAACAATCGGCATGCGTCAAGGATGCCTACTCTCTCCAACACTCTTCAACATCTTCCTGGAGCGTATCATGTCAGAGGACCTTGCAAATCACGAAGGCACAGTCAGCATAGGGAGTAGAGCAATCTCCAACCTCCAATCTCCGTTTTGCGGTTGACATTGATGGATTGGATGGACAGGAACAAGAACTTAAACAGCTGGTGCTGAGGCTTGACACAAACCCCAGAGCCTATGGAATGGTAATATATGCAGAGAAGACCAAAATGATGATCAACAACACCAATGGCATAAACATCGACATCAAAGTCCAAGGCCAGTCCCTCAAACGGTGCGTAACGTCAAATATTTAGGAGCCATTGTCTCAGACAATGGGTTCTAACAGGAAGTCCCCTCCTGGATAGCACAAACAACTGATACCCTGACAAGGTTGAAAACCATTTGGAAAAACAGGACCAACAGTCCACACTCCAAGGTAAGGTTGCTGCGCTCCCTTGTCATCTCCATCTTCCTATACGCTTGTGAAACTTGGACACTCACAGCAGACCTACTACGAGGAATACAGAGCATGGAGATGAGGTGTTACAGAAGACTTCTGGGCATTTCCTACACCCAACACATCACCAACGACAAAGTTAAACAGACCATCACACAAGCCATTGAACAACACAATAACATGCTCACAGTGGTGAGGAAACGGAAACTCCGATGGTATGGCCACGTCACCAGAGCATCAGACCTTGCAAAGACCATCTGCAAGGCACTGTGCAAGGAAGCAGAAGAAGAGGGAGACGGAAAAAGAGGTGGGAGGACAACATTCGAGAATGGACTGGCGACACTGAGCGAAGTCATGATGATCGCTGAGGACAGAGAAAGATGGAAAACGCTGGTTAATGATCATATGTGGTTCCTTAACGACCTTCGAGTTACGGGATAGGATAGGATAGGAAAATATCAAGGTTAGTGCGGATAAAAAGCTTCTATTCATGTGTTTCGCTAGCAGCTTGCTCAAGCAATAACAAACCAACTGAGGAATAGAATAGAAGTTAATATAGTAGAAAATAAACACCCACTCAACAATTCTGTTGATCTGTTATTTACTGTTAAATTGTTAAGTTATTAAGATGGTTTTTAGATGCGTAAGTGCGAGCAATAGTGAGGGAGTATGAGTGTGTCAAAAATACCCAGAGTTTGAACAGACAAAATTAAAAAAAAATATCGAACTGATCTGTTTGTTTGTCTAGAGAAGAAGAAGAAGAAGAAGAAGACGCAGACGAAGAAGAAGCAGAAGAAGAAGAAGAAGAAGAAGAAGAAGAAGAAGAAGAAGATGATGATGATGATGATGATGATGATGATGATGATGATAATGATGATGATGATGATGATGATGATGATGATGATGATGATGATGATGATGATGATTGATTGATTGATTGATTTATTATTGCTTTAGGTCCAGCGGACTCTTCCGAGCCAAATCAGGACCGGACAACCCCCGATCCGCATAAAAGATCTGTTGAAACAACCCCAGTGGGAAAACTGAATGCCCTCCACCGGCCAGTCACTTTACAATAAAGACATCCCACGCGAGGGACGGCTGAGGGTTGACCTCAACTACGCGAACTCCCCGATTACAAAAACAAAATAGAATACAAACATCATTATAAATCATCAACAAAAAAACATACATATAAAATGCCTATAGTGCGAAATAGTACATTCATAGGAAGCCCTAGTGACCACCCGGCAGAAAGCGTCCAACATTCCCAAGCTGATCCAACAGACCTCATACACAAACAAGGAGTCTTGTCCAGGAAGAGTTTTCAAGAAAAAAGGTAGGTCATTGATCTAGCGAAGAAGAATATAGTATAGCAGAGTGGTAGGACAGATCGGGAATGGGAAAGAGCAAATGAGGAAGACAGCGACAGTGGGAATTTAAAGCACTAAATTTCCAGAAAGTGGGGATACTATTTATACTGAAACCCCCGGCACTCCAACGGGGGGAACTGTTGCCGCAGTTAATTTGTCATGCCTACAAAGGCAAGACAGGTTTTCAACTGGGGCTTTCACTGTACCCTTTATAGGTTAGAACAATCTACAGTGGCAAGATTGCTCATGACCCCAAGGGGTAGATGATGATGATAATGATGATGATGATGATGATGATGATGATGATGATGATGATGATGATGATGATGATGATGATGATGATGATGATGATGATGATGATGATGATGATGCCAACAACGAAAGAAAGCCGAAGCAATTATAAATATATTACCAAAGAGCACTTGGTACTCGTCAACACGTTCAGAGTTTACGATTATGCGGTTCCTTTCACTCAATTTATATTCTTTTTTCCGCCTTTCATCTACAAATCACGCTAACCGCACGTTCATTTAGAAGCCTTAAGCAAAACTATTACGTAGCAATTAACATAGGACATTCTTTGAACAGAAGTTAAAACAGATAGACCTAGTTCAACAAAACTTACGATTCATTACCGACTAGACGAAAGCAATTTAAAGTGAAATGAAATAATTAACACCACGACCCATTAGAGGAAGAACCAACAACACCATCCTCGAACGGATTTGAAGTCTTCTTTAAATAATAATTTAAACAAGATGGCAAGCCAATCAAATGTATTTCCAGAAAATCAGACCCTTAGACAACAAAAATACACATTTTCTTGACGGTTTTATGACTCGGTTTTGTCTTAAGGAAGCAAAGGGAGCAAATGGAAACAATCGGAACGATTTACAAGAAAGAAAGAAAAAAACGAATTCTGCTGACCCCAAGTTTTAGATACAGGGGAAAAAAGGTTTAAAAAATGGTGAAGCACAATGACTTTGACGTTTGAGAAAGTACAAGTACGAATAGCCTAGCATGCTTAGCGGTACTTCAAGTCCCCACAAAAGCAAAACTAATTGCATTTGGTTAAGCTATTCTTGAGAAAAGGTAAAAAGTGTGTTTTGAACAACAAATAAAATTCGGGGTGACGGACCGACAGACTGATCAACAACCGAACTGCTATTGTAGGATGGCCCATGATTTGAAGTACCGGTATACCAAAATTCAACAAAATCTCTGTAGCCGATTAAAAAAATTGAGCATAACCGTTTTCAGCACCTAAATGGCGTCATTGACTTTGATCTCTGGGCTAAAGCACCTATGATGGCACAGGAGGCAAGCAACCAACGTAAGCAATGTTTTTATAAAGTTGGGTCAAAATCCGTGGAGTGGTTCTTGAGATATAGCTTCCAATGGAACGAAAGACCGACACTTGGCTCAGTTTGATTCTCCCCGACTATTTCAAAGTATTTACAGTCTGGAAATACACAAACAACCTAGTAACTTCTTAAGCTTCAATGCCCTTCAAGTGAGCTCTCAAAACACAAAAAGGTCTTAAATGTGCGAGTGATGCGTGCACACCATGTGTGTGTGTGTGTGTGTGTGTGCGCGTACATATTATACAGTGAGAGAGAGAGAGAGAGAGCGAGAGAGAGAGAGAGAGAGAGAGAGTTGCGATAGAAAGATATATTGGATGCAGTTAATCTAACATTTCAAAAATAAAAATGTAGTTCTATTCCAACTTCTGTAATAGCCATCTCTTCAGAATGTCGCACTTTGAGTTCGACTGAAGAAAAAGCGCTTGATAAAATCCTGTATTACTATTGTATTATTATTTGTGCGTGTGTGTGTGTGTGTGTGTTGCTTGAGCAAGCGCGCGCGTGTGTTTGCGTGTCAAGAGCGCGTGAAGCTCGTTACGATGGGAAATTACTATTAGGACATATTGTCTTTTCCATCACGTTTCACCAATCACGAATCATCCCAGTTTCATCAACAACAGCAACAATAACCACATCCCCATCATCATCATACTCAATCCAAATTTCCAAGCAATCTTCAGCCTTCTCTTCGCTTTTCTCCTCCTTCTCTTCCTCCTCCTCACCATTACCTTCGCCACTACCACTATCACGGCCATCCTCCTTCTTATGCTCTGTCATCATCATCATCATCATCATCATCATCATCATCATCATCATCATCATCATCATCATCATCATCATCAGCAGCAGCAGCAGCAGCATCATCATCATCATCATCATCATCATCATCAGCAGCAGCAGCAGCAGCAACAGCAGCATCACCACCGCCACAAATGCCCCTTTCATCCTCTTTTTCCTCACCCTCTCTCGCCGCCACACAACAAGATCATAAGACAAGGGAACAGCTCGCGAAATGATGATCCCATGACCCAGTCAAGTCGCTCAATGTAAATGAGTGTTGCTAGTGTTACCGTGGCCATGGAGGGTATCCTTTTCCACCTTAAATCTTCCCTTAACATTACACAGATCCGAACGTGACCCGCCTAAAACCTTGGCTGCAGCCATCAAGGCTAACTAACATATGCAGAAAAGATGCACACCAGCGGAAAGATTTTAACGGTAAAAAGTGCCTTAGTGCAGAAAGAACCTTGCTCTTGCGAGTATGTGGTATAATTTAGGAGTAACCCAATAGTGCTGAGACGTATTTATTTTCTTTTGAGCAGAGAATAATAATAATAATAATAATAATAATAATAATAATAATAATAATAATAATAATAATAATAATAATAATAATAATAATATAACACTTGTAAAGGACAGACTACATAAAACAAGTAATGATAAACATAACATTTAAAGCTTACGTAAGAAATAGCGCTGGTCTTCCAAACAACACGCCACCAAAACGGAATATCGACTAAATCCTTTAAAACTAAGGGCAGACTTGTTTTCAGCTGCTGTGTTAACTAACATTTCTTGCAGTGGGTCTGCGCAGTATAAATTATTCAAACATTAATGATCATCTATCTAACGGAAAAAAACTAATATGATTGGGGGTGGGGGAAACACATTTATCATGCAGTAATGCAATATTTATAAGTGTAAACAACAGAATACTTAATTTTCATTATAAATCTAATTCAAATCTGACTTAGCAAAATAAAATGCACTAAACTGATCTTGTATTATGCACCTATAAGCTAAAAGAGTTTGTCAAGGCAATAGACGAAACAAGATCTCACACAAGCCGTCCAAGCTGCGAACTTACTGCCATCAAGCGCACTGTCATGTCAACCACACCGGACAACTAAACTATGTTTAAATGACTTGAGCCTACATTTTATGGTCAGAATAATCGGAGTTTCTATTGCGGCAACAAGGGTAAAAGTGAACACAGTATAAAGTGTAGCTACAGATTCCATTAAGAAAAACCTTTCGTCAGCGTTGGGATTGCATATCAGGGGGTCTCCCGCTTGCCTCAGGGCAAGCTTTTTACCGCTGACCCATTTTGCGGTCCTTAGCCCTGCTCAACTCAGCACGAATAAAGCATCGATTCTCCCAAAAATAATATGAATAACAGCAAATTCAAATTGTGAGGTTGAAAAAATTGTTTTGATAATTTAAAAGCGATACATCGAGCCATCATTGAAGATTTCGTCAAATTTAATTGACAATTTTGAAAGTGTGTTATGCCCGATGTGCTTTAGCATAATCTTTTCTAAATTTGCCTTTTGTTCTTCTGCTTCTTTGCTTAACTAGAAGGGCAAAGCCCATATGACTCACATGCTCCTTATGGAACTTGCAATATTTAACATGAAAATGAGTGCACAGAAGAAAACTAAACCAAAATGAAATGGTGGGATTAAAATGCAAAGTATTACCGACTTTGATCTTTCTCTGCTCTTGACCTTGAGATAACATTGGTCTCCGGCTCCAAATACATTCATGTGCTCATCAAATAAATAACAGCAGAAGTTGTATTAAGACAAAAAAACAACAACAACCGGTGATCTTGGGATGACATTGACTTTCAGTGACCTTGACCTTGGGATGACACTGACCTGATCAAATAACCCAATGTTGTATACTATGGGTTAAATAAACACTGTACGATAACCTACTTTTTGTATGTTTCTGCAAGGCCTAAAATGATTTTGACCTTCACAATCAACACAAAAACGGAACATTTATGAAAGACCAATATCATCTCTAAATACAAAAAAGTTTGAACTTAATATCTCTCATAGCTTATGGTCAAGGTCACTTCAAAGTATCTATACAAACCGACTTTGGACAGCTCCAGTGACCTTGACCTTGGAGTAAGGTTGACCAAATTTGCAAAGTAATTGTGTCTCATTAATATTTATCATGCATCAAAGAATCATAAATCCAATATTAATAACTTTTGAAAAAATGAAATGTTGTAACAATTTGTCATTTTTTTGCTACCATTTGATGAACCTGTGAACTTGACCTTGAAGTGAAATCATTCATTCACTGATCATTTATGAGGTCTCATGGGCTGGGAATACACCTTCTAACCAATTTTGGTTGTGATAATTGAAGTAGGTTATGATTACTTAGCCAATTCAAAGTATTTACACAGACAGACGGCGGGCAGCGGGCAGCGGGCAGCGGGCAACGGGCAGCGGGCAGCGAGCAGAGGACGGCGGACAGACGGACGAACGGATGAACTTTTGTTTCCCACATTATTTTTGGACTATTTAGGACTCATCTCGCACAGATTTGCACAAATCTGGGAAAACATTTTTACGGCGAGTACATACTCATATTGCTGTGCATGGGAGTCAAAAATTATGTTTAACTTATGAAATCATTTTTAATTTTAATTTAAGTGAATGAAATGAAACCCGCAAGTTTTTTTTTTCATGTTTATTCGACGAATGGATCGAAAATTGGATTTAATCGTGCATCCTTTGCATTGCTTATTACATGGATTGTAATAAACAAAATAGGTAGCTCTATCAGACTCGCAAGGATTTTTGAACTCTAAAGTACTTCGCCATTGGACAACACGATGACCTGCTAACAGTGGTGAAGAAACGGAAACTCCGATGGTATGGCCACGTCACCAGATCATCAGGCCTTTCAAAGACTATTCTGCAAGGCACAGTGCAAGGAGGTAGAAGAAGAGGGAGACCGAAAAAGAGGTGGGAGGACAACATTCGAGAATGGACTGGTTTGACACTGAGCGAAGCCATCAGGGCTGCTGAGGACAGAGAAAGATGGAGTATGTTGGTTAAACGATCATCTGTGGTGCCCCTACGACCTTCGGGTTACGGGACAGGATAGGATAGGATAGGAAAGTACTTCGCGAGTTCCTGACTGACATTGAACAATGGTGAAGAAGGGTACAACATATAACTGGTTTGACGTTTCATTATTGTTATGACCAGGACTAGAAAGACCTCGTCGTATCTCTTTCTCCTGACACGGGGATCTGACCACGTTAAAAGTTTTACAGCGTAGCGGAGTGACAACGCCTACCGCCCGCTACATCAGGAACAAATAGGTCCCCGTCAACCTTAGCCACGCTGCTTGTGCGCAGGTTTGATCATCGATGCAAATGGGGTACTCTGTTGGATTTCTAGGCTTTGTCATCGAGATCGATTCGTTTTGAAGTTCTCAAGATAAGAGCAAGGTATCGCAAGAGCCTGTGCTGATTTCGGCTCTTTATGCCAGAATCATTGCCAGGTATTTAGATCAGCGGGCACGCACGGCAACAGCAGAGAGTTCAGAGATATAAAAGCCAGAGAAAGAGCGAAAGTAAGATAACAGCAGAAGAAAGAGAGAGATGACAGAGAGAGAGAGAGAGAGAGAGAGAGAGAGAGAGAGAGACAGACAGACAGAGAGAGAGAGACAGAGAGAGAGACACAGAGAGAGAGAGAGAGAGAGAGAGAGAGAGAGAGAGAGAGAGAGAGAGAGAGAGAGAGAGAGAGAGAGAGAGAGAGGTAACAAACACCGCGATGCAATCACCGGACTACACATCACTATTTGGTCTTGACAGTGAGAGGAAATGTCTGCTTTTTTGGCCCATAGTAATCGAAGAATGACTAACACAAACTAACACTGCAAACAGACTAGCTTCAGTGATATGGATGGCTAGTAATAAAATGGTGACCGCCCAGCTTCCCAACGTCACATAGTAAACGTTTATCTGGACACTTTTTATGCAAGTCTACTAGAAATAAATTCATTCTTATAAGCAGCAACTGGCAAGAAGACGAAGAAGAAGAATTAATGAACCCAAACATTCTTTCAACGAAAATATTTATTTTGTTATGCTCGGACATTTTGGAATCGTTATAATATAAATAAACCAACTTCGATCTGCGCAGCACACACACACACTCAGTCAGAAAGCCCGCGGTAACATTAATTATAAGACGCCTTCTCTGGCCCCAAGGAATGGTGGTAATGATGTATAAGCAGCTTTTCTTCCATAAAGGTCTATAGCAAAATACTGATGATGGCTGTCCTTGGCTCCTAATAGAACAAGGTTGTGTCAACTGTGTTCTCGAAAAAGCATCATGTTGACACCTACAAGGTTTCCTTCATCAAAATTGGTATTGTTATTTGTTGAGACAGGGGGATTGCAGTAAACAAGGTTATTTAAAGAGCCTATGTTTAACACTTTCAACGTCAAATATACCTCTAAAAATAAAAGTGAGCGTTGCCCCGCTGTAAAGAATAAAAATTTGTCCACAAAGAAATTATCTTTTAAAAGTACGTTGTTGATTTATTTATAGATCCATATCCTCATTTGTTTATGTGTCAATTAATAGCATCAAGGTTGAAACTAAAAACAACAGAGCAGTGAAATGTGTAAACTATCAACACAGCACGGTTCTTTGTTTACTTGTCACGGGGAAAAAACAAACAAACTTAAACTCAAAGCTCAGCCTGCCCTATATACCAGTATCATTTGTAAATACGACAACAATGCCAATTAATAAGGCAAATCAATTGTCACTAAATATAAACAACACTAAACCAATCCTTTACGGCCAGTAACTTTAATTTAGTCAACTTTCATTAAGCAAAAGCGCTATATAAATACCCTTATGATGATGATGATGATGATGAAGATGATGATGATGATGATGATGATGATGATGATGATGATGATGATGATGAGCAGTAGTAGTAGTAGTAGTAGTAGTAGTAGTAGTAGTAGTAGTAGTAGTAGTAGTAGTAGTAGTACTGAATACACAAGTATACAATGAATGGAGATGAGGTGCTACAGAAGACTTCTGGGCATTTCCTATACCCAACGCATCACCAACGACGAAGTCCGACAGACCATCACACAAGCCATTGGACAACACGATGACCTGCTCACAGTGGTCAAGAAACGGAAACTCCGATGGTATGGCCACGTCACCAGATCATCAGGCCTTGCAAAGACCATTCTGCAAGGTACAGTGCAAGGAGGTAGAAGAAGAGGGAGACAACATTCGAGAATGGTCTGGTTTGACACTGAGCGAAGCCATCAGGACTGCTGAGGACAGAGAAAGATGGAGTATGCTGGTTAAGCGATCATCTGTGGTGCCCCTACGACCTCCGGGTTACGGGACAGGATAGGATAGGATATGATAGGACAATGAATGAACAAAATTATCAGTATTGGAATTTTCTTTAGTAGAAGAGCATTTGCAAGCACTACTTTTTCCATTATCGGAATTGGAACGTAAAGTAAAATTAGCATAAGAGATGTTTTTGTTGTCAAAGATACATTTCTTGTACATCGGTCAACAGTATAACAACAAACTGATGATGACTGCCTGTTAATAAGAGAAAAAATTGTCATTTGAGTACCAACGAAGGACCAAAAATTACTGTTCATAAATAATATAAGGCTTACAAAAAATACTCTTAGTTACAATGCATCAGATAGGTTGTAAACGGACACAGAAAAACGTCACTACTAGATCTTATGCACATGTAGGCGATGATTAATCAGACAAATCAACCACCGTTATCGAAATAGAAACTGAAATCTGAATTATCATCAGAGCGTTTCTGACCTTCTGTTCGGCAAAGTCAATAGCAATGCATTAGTGTCCTGGCTGCTAATAGGACGAGAGGTGGTTTAAATGAGTCCCCCCAAAGCATCAAACTGATGTTCTAAAATGTATAAATCAGCCTGGAACTGATGTTCTAAAAGGGTTTGATGTAATAAGGTCTACAAATGTAATCGTTTCGAGATTTAATATGCTTTGTTTTAAATGATGTACCAATCAGCATTTTTGGTAGAATACACGTGAGCTGTTCACCCCAAACGGTCAAAAACACGCTAAAGAATACTGTCTTTGGCTGGTCATAATATACAACAACAACAACAACAACAAAATCTCAACAACATCAAAATGATGTTCTGAAACCGTGCATACATTAGAGACCGGATTTCTTACTACCTTGGCAACATAAACTTACAGAACAGAATGTAAAGTATAATGCACTTAGTAACAAGAGTGCAAGAATGTAGGCTATAATGCGCAGTCATCTCATCAGTCACAATAATTAGATAATGAACGAGATTCAGAATCTACGAACTATATCATATTTCAAATGATGAACAGTAATACACATAGACTAGTCGAATCAGCCACACTGAAACTTTAGCATCTAATGTGTACCGATAACAGCACAAACAAGTTTGATGTTCCTAAAAATATACAGTAGTTTCTAAGCCTGGTTTAGATAGTAAACATATTCTTTCGACCCAACAACTGCTAACAGGAGAGATTTTGCATTAATGCATAATTATTTCTTTTGTTCGTTACAGCCTCAGGCTCAAATCCTCCGTATTTTCTTCGCTGCTTTGATCTTATGTGTGTCCTGAATATAAATTGAATGATTGTTTCCCCTGTTCCTTCCTCCATCCTCCTCACCCTTTTCACAACTCAACAGCCATCCTTAAACTCTTCTTCTTCTTCTTCTTCTTCTTCTTCTTCTTCTTCTTCTTCTTCTTCTTGTTTTCAAGACAATGAATATTACTCTAAACATAATGGTACAATCGTTGTAGTAAAAACATTCCAATAGAGTAAACGTGGCTTCAGACTGGAAAGCCCTACCAAAATGTACTCCACTGGACCTTGTTTTACCACTTTAACGACTTTGACCATTTTACTTTAAAGCTCCAGCAAACGCCCTCCATAATAACTCGTCCGTTCTAAATTAAATGTTTCGAAAGAGAGACAAAGGACTTTAAAAATTTGCAAAAAAAAAGGAAGCTAGCTTGTCGGCATGAGAAAATAGAAGACACGAAGTGTAGAAAACAAAAAGGACAAAGAAGGAGCAGAATGGCCTGAGGGATTGATTGGATGCGGGTTACAATAAGAGAGAGAGAAACAGAGAGAGAGAGAGAGAGAGAGAGAGAGAGAGAGAGAGGGAGAGGGCGGGTGGGAGTGGGGCATGGCTAAATCACACTTATGAAAACTTTGAAATTAATTAAACTAGCTTATTGCCTGTAATCCCTATATTCTTGTTCTCTTCGCTTTAAAGGTTACAACATCAACAGCACACTTTTATTTTCTATACATACAATTTACATCAAGTTCCAACATAGGAAACCAGTAGTGTGGTTTTATAAACAGCATTACAATCAAAATTAGACTAATAACATAGTTTTATAAATATAATACATAACAGATATGATACCGGGTTTTAGAGAAGATTTTGTTTGTGTTTTGGGGATTCATGATTTTTACGCATAATATAACTCAGAACTTGCAACTTACTTTTAAGCTAAACGTTTCGACACGATCGGATCGCTTTACATAAACAATTTCATTTTCATCTGCTGTTTCATAAAGGCTTTCGATTAGACATACTATTGTTCTTTACAAAAAGCAGACCTACAATTTCGTTTTAGTGTCCATTTGCTTCAGAATAGATCTTCAAATGAATCTCATTTTCTTCTTCTTAACGATTCAATTTTATTTCATCTTAAATTACACTGTCTGACCTGTATAAGTGTATACTGGTCAAACCTTAGGCAGATCTATATTATATGGTGAGAGGGGGTAAATCATTTTCCAAAATGGAAATTGTATGTTGTTGCTAAAGTACAAATTAGTGTTCCTATAATTTTGAAATTTCGATATCGAACAAATCTGTATAAGTTTATTAAAACTTCTTACATAAAACAGGCATATACATGTAGATGTATACGTTAGACATAAGACAAGATATTTTTTATTCGCTTCAAATGTTATAAACATTGAATAATTTGTTTGGCATCTTTCGGAACAGCAAAACAATACCAATATTAAATATCGTTTATGGCAAGTTGTACAACTAGGTTTTCGAGCCTAATATTATATCATATTAAACGATCCAATGTTAAATAAAATGCACATACCATGCAAGCATGTAAACTCCACATTCCACCCTCCATCCACGCATACCTGCTACATTCAAACGCACACACCCTTAAAAGGCCACTCATTATATGAAAATATTGCGGCTTCACAGCTGTCTCCATGTAATCATGCTAAAAACAACAGGCAGCTGCCCCAGACATGCACTACAAATTAAATAACGCAGTTTGCAAATTGAAAACCTTGACATCGTGTCCAGATGTCATTGTTTGAATTGCCTTCCCCTTTAAATGTGTAACTGTATACTGATAATCACATGGACAGCTGGGTTATAAGCAAGCATCAAATGATGACTGAGCTTAAGAAATCTCTAAAAAACAGTTTGTTTAAGGGACAAGGTATCACATATACAAGAAACTGTTTGACGCACGATGACTGTATCAAGATGACTGTAATGGCTAGACTCGCGAAGTGACGTTATGGAGGAACCAACTATCTTTTTAACCTGCTTAGATTAATGCACTCTACTATAATCATACTAACGTGTTAATGTTTGAGAAAAAAATAACGTCAGACTCGCCTCAAGTGACCCTGTACCATAGAGTGTAGGAGTCTATCAGACCAATGCTCACAGCAGTCGAAGATACTAAGATCGGGTTTTTATTGCATCCTCCTTAATGGACTGACCTTGTACCACCATAGAGTCACAGAGTGACACAGATGTATCATACCATAAACTCAACTAAAAACAGCCTCTGATACTTGCATGTTTGTGTTATCTCTTATAGAATGAAATTAAAGTCGTTTTGCTTCAATTACTTCAGCCATCAACGTGTAAAAATCTAGGCGATCATTATGATCCCCAAAGACAATACAGCAATAAGTAAATATATTGGTGATTTGTCTACTAGTTGGTTAGAAATAAAAACAAATTTACTGCGATGATTGTCACGATCAAAGCTGTCTCGCACCATCAATATTTCACTCGCACGATGCATCTATATTACAGCGACTCAACTAAAGCTTTTTAGATTTTGAGGTTAGGTCAGCCAGGCTAGCTATAAATAGCTTCGCCGATGCTTCCATTCACTGGAAGGGAGGGTGCAGGCAAGCTATAAATAGCCCGCAGCAAGCAAATTGTGGAGGGCCCACCGCCGTAGCTCAATTGGAAGAGCGTTCGCCTGGCACACCGATGACCCAGGTTCGAATCCCGTGGTGGGCGATATAAAATGTGGCCATTCTTACTGTCCATTTTAGCAGTATGATTGCTTTGGTGGTTCAGTGTTGATTCAGGTCCCTACCCCTCTTTCCCTGGGATGGTTATCCCCGTCTGCCATATCGCCAATGGTGGGTGTAGTCGTTAAACCTCAATGTTCATTCATTAAAATGTGGAGGCACTAAACAGTGCTGCTCACATAGGGATTGAGCTGGTGTGATATCCTAACCATACAAAAGCGTACGTAACAACAGCAAATGATTTTATATCCCGATCATACACTTTCAGATATGTTCACAAATGCAAAGGCGGTCTATTCTTAAGTTTGGTTTTGAAGCTTTCTCTATACGAAGTCAACTAAACTCACCAATTACGAAGGATGCTTGCCAACGAATATGAAGTAAATCATATATTATTCCCTAGTTCACGACAAATGATATACGAAAGTTAATAGAAGTGTATTTCTCATTAACGCATCGCTGTTGTTTTACTGCTCGGCGCATTGACATTTAACGCACAAAACCTCATTCATATTTCACCAAACAATCACATTAGCAGTTGTAGAATCCCATTTAGCAGTAGCATCGCGTTGACAGTAATGTGACATTGGCAGAACCACAGTGAATAAATGCACTCAGCCGCAGAGACAATATAGATCCAATGCACAGTTTTAACACTAAAGCTCTAAATGAACGGAAACTGCCTGCGGATAAATGATGCACATGAACGAGACACACACAGAGAAAAAAACGTGCAATACTGGCTACATGAACACGCGTGCGAGCGGAACCCAAATGGTGGAGGTAAAGTTTAGAGGAATGCGGTTAGTTCTTTATGTACTGTGACCAAAGAGCCTAAAGGCTTAGTAATTCCTTCTTCTCCTTCTTCTTCTGGATACTGTGGATACAACGATTAACACGAAGAATAGAATTGTAACTAAAGTTTTCTATAGAAAGAAGAGGAAAGTTAAACTAAATTGACATACAATGTGTGTTAAAGGGCCTTGTGGGTGCAGGCAACATGGTTTTGAAATACGACATTTCAAAGGGAGAAGAGGGTGAAAATGTATAAACAAGTGACCATTTGCTGAAAACTTGAGACAAATTTGGGAAATTACACAGAAAGATAATGAAACCAAATCACGTCGTAGACTTCGACTTGGACTCTGTACCGTTTTGAACATTCAAAGCTATTTATTGGGACCATTATTGTTTCCCCCTACTTTTTATTGATATAGAAATAACGGCATTTCCCATCACTGTTTGAATGGATAGGTGTACGTGGGTGGGATTTCAATGGATTTCCGGCATTACTTTAGATTCAAATAGAAACTGGGAAAGGGTTGGGAAACAGCGTCCAAAATTCTTTCTCTGTGGTAGAATATGGATTTCGGAATCACTCGCGGCTACGGCGCCAGACTGAATAATTGGAAAAATGTTATATTGAATCGTGATTCGAATGTCAATGGCATATACGATAGGTCATAAAGAAAGGAATGCCAAGTGCAAATTTAAAGTTGTTCTCTCTCAATATCCATACCTTCCTCCCACCGTTTCTTCTCTGACCGCATCATGTACAGCATCATTCAGATAGTATTATTACTGTTCATACTATTTACACAGAAGACGCCTTGCGGAACAAGTGCGTTTTTAAGCAGCTCTTGAAGGAAACAAGGTCTGTACAATGACTTAAACCGGCAGGCAGCGCATTCCAAACCTTGGGTGCTTGAAAACGAATAGACCGCTCGCCAATTGTTTTAAGCCGACGCTTGGGCGTTTTCCAAAGTTTTTCATCTGACGAGCGCAAAGAACGAGTCTTAGTGTAGGTAGTGAGTACCTCAGACAGATATGGTGGAAGTGACTAGTCGAAGTGACGGAAATTCTACACCTTCAACGTTGCATACTGTCCTATACTGAGATATGAAACCGCCAAATAGAGACTGACGAAGGTTCCAAACACGCGGGGAAAAGAGAACAAGAGAAGCGACGCGATCACTGTACAATGAAAAAGCAAACGAATGCAACAAAAGTTTTTTTGGATAACATTGGAGTCGTAGGGGATAAGAGACATCGGTGACATCCATTTTATCAGGGTCAGGTTGTGTGATGGCGGTGCACGTCTCTTGTCCCTGGCTGCTATACCAATCTAGGTTCTCAAGCGAACCAGGTACTCACTCACAACTAGGTGGACTTGGGTATTGGTAGTGCGGTGCCATGCTTCTTCCCAAGCTGAGAGTCTACTGAATCTACAAACAGTACCGTGCGCCTTAACCACTGCGTTATAGGGCAGCCAGGTTATCGTACCTTCTTTTAGTTTTCAGGCCTTTCACTGAAAGGGAGAGAGCGCGAGACTTATGGAGGCTTGACATGCAAACCTCGTATCGGCTGACACGGTGAAACCAACTGGACAACGATGATTATATTCTGTTGAGACAGAAAATTAGTGGGAGAGGAGTAAGAACTGGGGAAAAGAATGAGTAGGAAGAGGAGGAGGAGGAGGAGGAGGAGAAGAAGAAGAGCAGCAGCAACAACAAAACAACAACAGCAGCAACAACAAGGAATAATTGAAAAAAACACATGAAATTTAAAGTTTCCATCCACAATTGGCGACATGGCACACGAAGAAGAAGAAGAAGAAGAAGAAGAAGAAGAAGAAGAAGAAGAAGGTGGAGGAGGAGGAGGAACCACGTTGGCCTAATGGTAGAGCTTTGGCTTGCGGATCTGAAGGTCCCGGGTTCGAGCCCAGGCCGGGGCATTGTGTTGTGTCCTTGGGAAAGACACTCTACTCCCGTTTCCTACTCCTTCGGATGAGAGTATAAACCGAGGTCTAGTCTGTGTCGCATACATTCCATCATAACGGACTTTAAAGATCCTGACGCTCATGCCCTAAACGGGTGAGTGCCGGTGACAAGAACACACCCAGCATGCACCTAGGTCCTTCTCCCCCATCCCTTGCTGCCCACGATTGTGCTCAGTTGTCTGGAACGTTAATAGGATGCGCCCAAAAGCTGCAAGTTAGCGCCTCGGGCGGCTTGAGTTAGATCCTGTATCGGCCAGCGCCTTGAGCAGCTCTTGAGCTGGAAAAGCGCTATATAAGAACGATTAAATAAATAAATAAATAAGAAGCAGAAGAAGAAGAAGAAGAAGAAGAAGAAGAAGAAGAAGAAGAAGAAGAAGAAGAAGAACTGCAACTACAAAACAGATTGAATATTTTGATATGCTGTTGATTTGAAGCTATAGCAACAGCTGATAATGGTGATGCAGTTGGTGAGACATGAGGGATACTATCGCGGAGAGTTTCGCCCTTTCAATCTGTTGTCAGAAACCGTGACATGTCCAGCGCCGTCCATGTTTTGACATCATCTGTCCAGTTCTTTCTGTGCCTTCCTCTGTGCATGCCTGCTGCAAAGGAGTCGTGTCGCATGGCATGACTAAACCACGCCAACTTTCTCTTATTCACGATGGTAAGGAGTGGTTCCTGGGGACCCGCAAGTGATATGACTAGGTTTGCTGACGTGTGGTGGAGTCCTTTAAATATCCTGGCACCATTTCAAAACAAAAGATGGCAGGCCGTCTACGGAAGTCAAGACCAGGCTGGCAGTGGCTATGTCAACAATGGCAGGTCTCAGTTCTGATGTACGGCTGCGAGAGCTGGTCCTTGATAGCAGAGCTGAAAACAAACACGATTACAAGTCTTTTAAATGAAGCGTTTCCGCAGAATGCTGCATATCGCCTAATGCGAACTCAATGAGTCATCTGCTGCTCACAATGATGTTGTATTTGAAAATGATGATGATGATGATAATGATGATGTTACTGTTGACGGTGATGGTGATGACGTTGATTAGGATGATGATAATGCTCCTATTCCTATGTGCTTAGATTAGCACAGTATGTAATGCGGAGAATGCTTGACATGGAAGTGGTCTTCATTAAATAGAAAGGATGAATTCAAGGAGAATGCCTGCTTTAAAAAAAAAAGAAAGTCTAAAAGTGCTGAACCTTGAAAACAGACATTGATATGATTTTATTATATGAAGTGGAGCCAAGAGTGCTGGAAGGAGACAGAAACAAACTCTCAATGATAGACAGGAAGGCGATGACGAAGTCGTGTTGTTGTTGATGATGATAATAATAGTATTGTGTAACAAGCAGACCCGTTTACCCCTCACTATTTGAGCTTTTGCTTGTTTAGCAGTAGTAAAACTTAGAAGGTTACTGTAGTCTATAGCAGACGATTAAGGTATAACTGATGTGTACACACACACTGCGAGCTGACGCGAGCCGTTTAGTGACATCATCGCAGCCTACGAGGGTGTTTCGAACTTTATAGCCACTTAGATTATTTCATCCAATCGGGACCCAGGTAGAGTGCTTAGAACCAGTTCTGGCTGATTCAGTCCAAGCCAAGTATAGGTCAGTTGTGTGGAAAGCTCTGAGCAGTACACAATTACACTAGAGCAGAGAAATATCTCCACTGATAGAACAGGGAAGCAGTGCTTGTTGAATTTTTGAATTCAATCAAGTAGCCACGGGCCTGACATTGTCGAAGAGGTAAATGAACATACTTCTGTTTCATCGTGATGTATTTATATTATTGTTGAAATTATGTTTGTGGAATTTGCTATGCATGAATTTGAATTGTTAATCCGACTTTGCCTTACCACGTGGAGAAGTCGAACACGTGTCAAGCACGACCGGTTTTGACGCCATTTTGTATACCTGACGGAATCACTGTTGTTTAACCTATATGTATGCTTGCAGACCAGTGGCTGTACCAGTGAATGTTTATAATATTATTAATTCTTTATGTGTATAGTTAGCCACGATTTATATTTATGTATGTATAGGAAATTAGAGTGCAGATTCCAGTGGACCACCGACTTAGCAGAATGTTCGTCGCTTATGTATAGAGATGTGGAGCTATCACTGAGGGCTACTTTGGCTTTCAGTGAGACGCTCTGCACAGACCTATTATTCAGGGTTGTGCAGAATTTCGTCTCATATGTTACAGACGAGCAGGCAGGATATCGTGAGCCCAACTCAACAGAAGAGCAGAACCTAATCTACGATTCGAGTTGGCTGCCGAGGCATCTACAGCATCGTGCGCAGATAGCCCCAAACGTCGTACCAAAAGTCAAAGGCTACACGACGACCCAGCGTGTACCAGAAGCTACCTCAACGCAGTGCTTCAAACACGCCACACTTCAGTTAAGTGCCCAGGAAACAGTGCACTAAAACTGTAGCAAAAGGACCACAGTAGTCCACTCTTCATGAACGCTAGTAGCCAGTGCCCTATGAAGAAATAATAGCTGCCTAGATTATCAGCGAGCGAATCATTCGCATTGACAATTGAACTTTTAAGTTAGATTCGTACTTTGAAGATCGTGTATAGAGTAGAAGAAATAAATGTGTGATTTTAACTGTTATCAAGTGGCTGGACTACATATGATTCATAGCCGTGTGAAAGCTAGTGTGACAGTGATCTTTTACCATTTTTCTATCTATCTCTGTACCCCAGCCTTAACACAGACCGAGCAAAACAAATAAATGTATTAAAGTAATTCACCGGGTGACTCACTAGCGGTTCCCATAGAATAGACGTGAGGGTTACAGCATTCCATTGTGCAGAGCCCAGCAACAAATAAACCCCACGTTACAGTATTGATGATGATGATGATGATGATGATGATGATGATGATGATGATGATGATGATGATGATGATGATGCACCCATTGCACATAGCTACGATCGAAAGAAAGTATACTACAGGCACACGCTGCGCAGCAGGCCAAAGTATGTCCCTTGTCCCTTGAAGGGATACTTTGGCGAGGTTAGCAGCCTGCTCAGTTACAGTGTCGGTGAAAGACTAGAAACGGAAAAGTAAGTTTCGTCTCCTCTAGGCGACGATTTAGGTCACGCTGGATTTGTTTCTAGGTCAACTGTCTTTTACGAACCGTTTGAGAATCTTTTCGAACCGTTTATTGACGCCGAACAGTGTCCTCACTTGGTTTCATACAATTTAAGAATCCAAGAAGGCAAATGGGTTTCTGGGACGGAAAAAAAGCATTTCTGTAGAGAAAAGAGTTAGGGCAAGGGCTAGGGCTAGATCTACAACTGACCCTTACCCGAAGCATTGTAGCAATATTCCGCTCTTTCCATCACTTTTAAACAGTACTGCGGTTCGCATCCACGGCTAGCAGCGAGCCCAAAGTATACTTTGAAGGGATGGAGGGAATACTTTTACCTGCTGCTAGCGGGAGTATTGGCGATACTTTCTATCGATCGCAGCAATGTGTAATACCTTGATGATGATGATGATGATGAAGAAGAAGAAGAAGAAGAAGAAGAAGAAGAAGAAGAAGAAGAAGATGATGATGATGATTGAGGTGGTTTGTACAGTTGCCTTGTCCACCTATCCTTTGGTGTTAATGATGTACACTTAAAGTTCAAATTGTATGCTGCAGTTTTTCCAAGCTATCTTGCTATTTCAGTGCTCAGTATGTCGGGAGGATTATATGAAAGCATAAACAAAGAACAACTTTCTACAACATAAATGATGGTGATGTTGACGTTGATATTAAACCGTCACAGAATCTTCACGCTAAGGTAGCACGCTCGGTGCGGTCAGACAACAAAGCAACGGAGAAAAAAACCAACCACTCTCCTTTGAAGTGAATGCAGCTTTAGTGATATCCAGCGGAAGTGCACACACTTTCCTGTGAGTTCTGTGAAGATAACCGAAGCATGCTCTGTGCTGTGACAGTATAAAGTACTGTACATGTATGTCCTTACCTTTTTAGTCTTAATATTTTTTTCGGGCTTATTTGCTTAGTGTCAGTTTATTATCATCCCCAACACCATCGTCACCACCTTTTTCAACATCAAATGCTTCAGTCGTTTTAAGCTTTCCTGTTTTACGTAAACATTTCCATGTAACCTGATATTGTTTTGAACCCAAAGCCACATTTCTCATTCAATAAAGCAGCTGCACCCAATCAAGAACAAAAACCCCAATGCTTTACTACAGTGCATAATTATACAGCTTAAACCAGTGCATCCGGTTACCCCATGCCTTAGCTCATCTATCACTGCCAGAGGTCATATGAGAAAACTGTACTAGCGAACGTATGAACTCAAGCTTCCGTCTTTAAAATGTAGATTTCGCTTTACTCGCAACAACACAACGCGATGTTCTACTCTCTCTACCCTCACCTACCCCACATGAAAAGGAGAAGCAGAAGAACATTTCCCCTCTGAAAATTTACCTATCCTTCCTTTCTTCTTTCTTTCCTGATTTTTTTTTAACAGAAGTCGTCTAAAGGTGGAATTTGTCTTGCTGTCTGTGGATGCAGTGTGAACGATTTCCTTGTCGACTGCAATGTTTGGAAGAGTGTAATCGGGACACACACATCTGCTAGATCAACCCGTTACTTTCTCTTAAGCCTATCCATCACTGTCTGATCTCAGTTCCCCCACAGATAGGAAGAGTCTGTGATTCCGGGGCTCTGGCGACGGGAAGTAAACCAGTTATCAAGAGAGAGAGTGGGCAAAGTGCGCCAAAAGGTTTCTCTAACCTAACGATTATTTGTGTGGATATGGCCTTCCTTCCTGTCGCCATCAGCAGGCGGTCGCTCACACAACCCACCCCATCTCTCAGTTCTGGCTACTCCGTGTCCAAAGTGTACTGTCTTACCTCTTCCCGGGCCTCGAAGCACCCCTTTTAAACCTCGCAAAATCGAAGCCTCCATCTATCCAATTTTAGGTTGTTCGTGCGGCTGTTTTTTTCAAGTTAAGACTCAAACAGATGCAAATTTAACCCTATCCACGAACCGCAGGAGCAAAAACTACTGGACATTGGAGAACAAGCAATTCTGTTTTTTTTCTTCTATCTTCTTCTTCAGTTTTCGTCCTAGGTGACCATACATTTCTGGTTTGCTCTGTTCCTGTCTGCATTTCCGTGTTTTGCTCTGTTTAGTACATAGTTTGAACAATATCAGTTAGGGCCTAACGCTTCCACAACGTGAAACAACCGTCTTCAATGCATCTGGTCTCTCGCCTCTTGACAACAGCTCTCAACAAGTTCGCTGTTTATTCATACAATGCTTTTCAACACTTCCTAAAGGAGGAAATCTGACAAAATGGATGCATTAAGTTGCGACTTTCCGCAAGAGGCAAACAAACATGTATAATATCCGGTTAACCGATTACACACACAAACACACACACATACACAGACACGCGCGCGCGCACACACACACACACACTCGCCTTTTCTCCCCAATTCTCTAAATCTCTTTCTCTCTCTGAATTTCTCTCTGAATCTCTCTCCCTCTCTTTCTTTCTCCCACTCCCTCTAAATTTCTCTCTCACACCAACATACACACACAAACATGCAGACACACACAGGTAGAGGAAAAATATATATAAGGCGATGCACGTCAGCTGCACGGACTTTGAAGCCGACAGGAGATGTGGGAAGGAAGAGAGAGGGAAGAAGGGAAGAAAGAGTAGTATGGCCTGTAGAAATTCTATGAAGCTAACTAAGAGGCAGTTACAGAAGCCTGTCTGCACCTAATACCATATGCCGCGCGCCAACCATCATTATATAGGAGGTTCATTGTCACAACAAAATTACTTCAGAATGATACACATATCATTTGCAGTATAATACACCTATATCACGACAATGCTCAGTCATCTGTAGGAAGGTGGCGTAGCCGGTTTCTGGAGCGAAGACACACAATCCAAACCAGTCCAACCACAACATTATCCGTTGCACAATACATCCAGAAGAACATAAAAGCCTCATTGTTTCCTTAACATTCTTTCAGGAAAACATGACACTAACACTAGCATGAGGCATGGCTCGGTCAGTTCCATTAAGGAACTGGGAGGCGAAACAAACCGGTTTCTGGAGCCAAGGCACGAAACTCTACCCAAATGACAGAATTACATTGCGCAGTTCACTCAGGAAGCATCAATCTTCTGAACGCATGCGAAGTCCGACGCTCTTAATACAAGTCCGCCAAAGCAGCACTTGAACAAAATGATTCTATTTTGTACATGTATTGGCTATCGGCATTGAGACACAGCGGTTATCACTGTGAAATGTGCAAAATCGAAAAGTTTGGTTTTTTTAAAGTTACCCCGACAAAGTGTCTCCATTTTACGTTGGCTAGCGAGAGAAATCAGACATGACAACAACACTGCAAGATTTATTTTGTTGACAGAAGGTGGTCATCCGGCTGCACTAGAACATAATGCAGAATATATTAAAGGCTTGTTGGTTTCTAGGAATTGCCATTTGCAAACGCAAGACTGTAATACAAGATTTATTGCGTAAAGGAAGTTGGTCACTTGGCTGCCCTAAGATTTGCAGAATGCGTAAAAATTTGGGGCAATCGACATTTACAAAAGCGTTTAACACTAGATAATTGCAAGATTTATTATAAAAAAAGCAGTTTGTCAGATAGTGCACCATTGATATATTTTTTTCTATTTTTGTAGCATAAGAATAAAATGTCATGATTCCAGGCACCGGCATTGTTCAAATGTTTTACGATATCCCAAGATTTGATTGTTTTTAAAGGCTCTTAAATCAGCTGGGGAATCAATATATTGATCAAAGGTATGCTTCCTTTATATTTGGAAGCAGGGAACGCTGTAATGCCACACAATTTATTCCGCAATTGGCGTTTAAATAATCCTTGTCGCAGTGAAAAGCAATGTAGCATAATTATGCATATCATCAACATTTTTTTAAATGTTCAGTGTTCAGTATAAAAAAGGTGAAGTCAAACCCTTTGGAGCTTCTCTCCGTCTCTCTCTCTCACACAATCACACCTACACACAGACACGCATTCACGCACACACACATACACACACACTCGCGCACGCTTGCACGCACACCTATATACACCGTTTTCTTCAGCATCCAAGACCCAGACTGAAACTTTCGTGTCGGGTAAAACGTTTCAATGATACTGGCGAAATTGGGTCTAGGGTTGTGAAAAAGAAGAAAAAAGAAAGCTGTCCAATCCTTGGAGAACCCTTCTCTTCTCACACCCTTATGTGTACGTGCGAGGATTGCGCAATGAAAGTGACAGGCTCCAAACAAAGAAAAAAGAAAGCATGAACGCCTGAGCGAAAGAAAATATTTCATTAAGACGAATCTGCACTACACGAAAAGATTATCTGCAATTTACGTTCCCTTAGGTTTTTATTTGAAATGTCCGAACATAATGTTTTGCTCCGTGTCCATAAACAAAATGAAGCACAATATGGGCTTACATTTTTTTTAAAGCGCACATTATACATGTAAGATTTACATTCTATACATATTGATGTCTCGTTATAATAGGTGAAGTCAAGCGAGATATTAGCTTAGCTAGTCACTGAGACTTTCAAGAAAGGGCAAAAGTAAATGTGGATGAAGGTCTTCATTCTTGGGGTGAATCACGTATCTACCATGTACTGTGTATTCCATTGGAAAACACTAGCTGTACAATAATCCCTATCATAGCTATGAAAGATGTATTGTATTATAATAAATCCCGATCACATAGTAAAACGTTATATTAAGAAGAGAAAATATTAAATACTAAAGCTCATGGGAATAAGGTTAGCCATCGGTAGAAAAATTCGATTTCTACTTTCAAATATACCTAAAACACGACAAAGATTTGACGACGCTTGAAGAGAAATAGGCTATCTTGGCCTTATTTTGAATTTACAGACTTTTTTGGGAAACACACTGAAATAGTCTGGGTGAGCCTGGGAGAGAAAGGAAGGGAGGGGATGGGGCAGATCAAAACGAGCCAAATGTCGGTCTGTCAGTTTGTCGGTCGGTCCGTCCATCGGTCCGTTGGAAGTCATATCTCAAGAACCAATGAACGGATTTTGACCAAACCATAGCATTACATAGGTGAGTGTCCTTCCTCCAGTGCCATCATATTTGCTATACTGCATTGTTCGCTAAGCACCTTTGTTCAAAATCTCAAAAATGGCTCAAGCGATTTTGTTGAGTTTTGATATACAGGTACTTCTGATCATGGGCCATCCTACAGTAGCAATCCCATCGTCGGTCAATGGGTCGGTCTGTCGCTCCAAATGTCACTTTCTTGTTCAAAACGCACATGCTACCTTCCTATCTATCCTATCCTATCCCGTACCTCGGAGATCGAAGGGGCACCACAGATTTTCGCTTAATCAGCGTTTTCCATCTTTCCCTGTCCTCAGCAACCTTGATTGTTTCGCTCAGTGTCAAGCCAGTCCATTCTCGAATGTTGTCCACCCACCTCTTTTTCGGTCTCCCTCTTCTTCTACCTCCTTTCACTGTGCCTTGCAGGATGGTCTTTGCAAGACCTGATGATCTGGTGACGTGGCCATACCATCGGAGTTTCCGTTTTTTTCACCACTGTGAGCAGGTCATCGTGTTGTCCAATGGCTTGTGTGATGGTCTGTCGGACTTCGTACCGGTCCTGATTTGGCTCGGAAGAGTCCGCTGGACCTAAAGCAATAATCATGTAAAGTAACGTCGGACTTCGTCGTTGCTGATGTGCTGGGTATAGGAAATGCCCAGAAGTCTTCTGTAGCACCTCATCTCCATGCTTTGTATTCTTCGTTGGAGATCTGCTGTGAGGGTCCATGTTTCGCAAGCATATAGGAAGATGGAGATGACAAGGGAGCGCAGCAGCCTTATCTTGGAATGTAGACTGATGGTCCTGTCTTTCCAAATATTATTGGCCTCAACCTCGCCAGGGCAGCAGTTGTTTGTGCGATCCTGTAGAGGACTTCCTCTGTTACCTTATCTCAACAATAACTGAAACCAACTTCGTCATTCTTATTTTGCAGAAATTACTGCTAAACACGTTAGATCATTCGTTTTTGTACATTCTCAAAGGTCAAGGTCACTGTGCTTCACCATGTTTTAAACACGTTTTGCGCTGTATCTAAAAATGAGGTGAGCCTATTTAGATAACGTTTTGCTTGCAGATAGTTCAGCCTATCATTCCATGTTTTCCTTTTACTTCCTTAGGATAAAGACACAGTCACAAAATTAACCCTCGTAAAAATCATTATTTTTAGGCTATGCGTGTGTCTGGAAATACATTTTATGTGGCTTGCCATCTTGTCTTCTTTTCTGCTTCGAGTCACTCCGACGTTTAAACCTCGACAATTCTGTAAAGTTTTCTCTTCTAATCCCCCGTGGACTTCTAAATGTTGGGAGAGAAAAAAAATGACGAAACACTGTAAGAAGTCTTCAGTGACAGCTAGAAGATGAAGATCAGCACCTAGGGATTTAAGAAGAGAGGACGTACAGGGAAAAGCTCCAGCCTTAAACACTTGAACTCAGATACCGTCTGAAAAAGAGACGACAGGATGGTACCTTCAAAACCTCAAGACAAGCTATAACTGCTGTGAAGTATGTCCATAAAAACAAGATGAAGGTCAGTTCAAATGTTTTTCCAGACACACACATAGTTCAAAATTGGCATTTTAAAAAGTTTTAAATTTTGTGTGGCGATGTTTGACTCGGCTTCATCGTAAAGAATCAAACTGAAATCGTGGAATAATGCTGCCGTGAACTGACAAAACCGAGCAAGTCCACAAAACCTACTTTCGAGAAAATCGACGTTTTGTGTTGCGCTATATTACGCGATCGTTTTTGGAAGTTTAAGGGCATATTATAATGCAATTCCTCGATTTAAGAGTGCATACCTTGAATGTTAAAGAAATGTTTGATAGATTTGATGTTTTAAGACTATTTGTGGACTTGCTTTGTTTTGTCAGATTATTCTTGAGATAGATCTTTGTTGAGAACATGACAAAACCAAGCAAGTCACCCGCTTGGTTTTGTCAGTTTATTATTGAATTAAATCCTTGTTAAAAAAATTCACAAAACCAAGTAAGTCAAATCCGCTTGGTTTTGTCAGTTTATTATTAAGTAAATCTTGTTTTCAAAATTCACCAAACCAAGTAAGTCCCATAGGCCGTTTCGTTTCTTTGTTAAAAAGTCTGACGAGATGAGTCACATAAGTTGGGTTTTGTAAGATGTGGGTGCGGCAGTTACAGTGAGTGTATATGTGTGCCTGTTTATTGTTTTTAGCCATTCTTCACTTAATATTTCTGGGTTGGTATGCAGGAGTCATGGGCTTTTTTGCTCTCCCTTCAAAATAATATTAGATGCAGCCAATTTAATTTTAAAAATACAAAACTATTTTCCTTTCAGTTTCCTATTGTAGCGATCTTCCTGCCTTTACATCACGTGTATGTCTTGTATTGTGTTGCCTTTGTTGTGTGTCTGTAATATATTTGTTGCTGTTTTTTTGTGGGTTCGGGCACTGAATAGAATAGGCCCAACGTTTCCCGGCGTGTCGTAAGAGGCGACTAACAGGGGTAATGTTAGCACGGCATCACTGGGCGAAAGTCTTCTACTCAGAAGTCACCGGCCAGGGCGAGGAACCTCACATTGCTACAGGTTCAACGACCACGTGCTCGGGGCCAAGGCAAGCCACACTGTATTCGTAGATTTCGGCTGTGCCCAACAGCCTGGAGAGGTTTGGGCACCGCCAGGTCCTTTTTTGCCCAAGACACACTACATGCATGATGACACTATCCACTAATTCCATACCGGATAGGTCGTCGCCCGGCTCAAGGACCGCGCCTTCCGTTGGCCACCAGGACGGAGGTGTTAAGTATGCTACTGATGGACAATTTAGCAAGATCCGCACGAGAAACAACATCGTCATAGGAACCTGGAATGTCAGGACCCTATCTGCGGAAGGAAAATTAGAAGAACTGGCCCACGAGTTGGACCGCTATCGATGGAACGTTCTAGGCATTAGCGAACTGCGCTGGAAAGGCCTAGGTGAAACAACGACAGACAAAGGCCACAAGCTCTATTTCAGCGGTAGAGATGACAGGCACGATCACGGCGTTGGATTCTTGGTCCATTCTAGCCACTGTCATGGGTTGCCGCCCAGTCTCCAATAGACTCATTACCATCCGCCTGAGAGCAGCCCCTTTCAACATCACCATCATCCAGACCTATGCCCCAACATCAGACTATGACGACAGCGAAGTGGAGGATTTTTATGAAAATCTACAGGCGGTCTTTGACCAAGTGCCGAAGAAGGACATAGTCATAGTGCAAGGCGACTGGAATGCCAAGGTTGGCCAAGATGCGCACCACAACTGGGGAGACACATGTGGACCCCACTGCAACAACGAGACAAATGACAGGGGTCTGAGATTCTTGGAGTTTGCCAGATACAACAATCTGGTACTGGCAAACACGCTTGGTCTCCACAAAAACTCCAGACAATGGACATCACACCGTCCCGGGGGGGGGTGGGTGTGGGGGAGCATCACAAACAAATAGACTACATCATGGTCAAGAAACGCTTCAGATCAAGCATCAACATTGGCAGGATACGCACTTTTCCAGGAGCAGACGGAAGTGACCACGATCTCTTGATGATGTCTTTCCGGCTCCACTTGAAGAGAGTAAATACTGCACTAGACTGAAGTTCGACCTGGACAAACTGCAAGACCCGGAGGTGGCAGAACTATTTCAGGCCACAATTGAAGGGAAATTTGCACCACTGCTCATTTTGGGGGCTGGTGAAGTAGATGTCAACACCATGACCACCACCTTCAAATCAGCTGTGACAGATGCCGCCACTGAGATCCTTGGCAAGCACCGACCAAAGAAGAAGCCGTGGATCACACCTGAACTTTTGGATCTGTGTGATAAACGAAGAGAGCTTAAAAAAAAGAAAAAGAACACCTCTCAGGGAGCTAATGTCTACCGAAAAATCAACAATGACATCCGAAAAGGCATGCGCACAGCTAAGGAGAACTGGATAGAAGATCAATGCCAGGAAATAGAGAACAGTCTGAACAAGAACAACAGCAAGAAGGCCTACCAGACTGTAAAGCGGCTGACAAGTTTAAACAGCCCAAAGTCTCCACGGTCCAAAGCAAGTCTGGCATATGCCTTACAGAAGAACAAGAAGTCTTGGACAGATGGACAGAGTACTGCTCTGACCTTTACAACCATACACCAAATGGAGACCCATCAGTTCTAGCATGTCCCGAGAACAGAGAAGAAGAAATCCTCCCAATTCTCCGGGAAGAAGTTGAGGCAGCAGTGCAATCGCTAAAGAAAGGGAAGTCAGCGGGAGTGGACAACATACCCGCGGAACTTCTACAAGCAGGAGGAGAGCGATGATTGATGCCCTCACCATTATCTGTAACAAGATCTGGCAGAGTGGAGAGTGGCCTATACCATGGGCCCAGTCGCTTGTCATCACTCTTCCCAAAAAAGGTAACCTCCAGGAGTGTGAAAATTACCGCACCGTCAGCCTCATCATCCATCCCAGCAAGGTCCTCCTGAAAATATTACTCAACAGGTTGAAACCCCAAACTGAACAAATCATAGCTGAAGAACAAGAGCAGGATTCAGGGCAGGGCGAAGTACCACTGAACAGATTTTCAACCTCAGAATAATCTGTGAGAAATACCTACAGCACCAACAACATCTATATCATGTGTTCATAGACTTCAAGAAAACGTTTGACCCGAGTCTGGCATGCAGCTCTATGGGCAACAATGAAAGCGTACAACATCAGACCTAAAATTATTGAAGTCATCAAAAACCTGTATGACAAGGCTACCAGTGCAGTCCTCCACAACAGCGCCATCGGGAACTGGTTCAGAACAACAATCGGTGTGCGTCAAGGATGCCTACTCTCTCCAACACCCTTCAACATCTTCCTAGAGCGCATCATGTCAGATGCTCTTGCAGATCACGAAGGCACAGTCAGCATAAGGGGTAGAGCAATCTCCAATATTCGTTTTGCGGATGACATTGATGGATTGGCTGGAGAGGAACAAGAACTTGAACAGCTGGTACAGAGGCTTGACACCACCTCCAAAGCTTGTGGAATTGAAAAAATGCAGAGAAGACCGAAATGATGACCAACAACACCAATGGCTTCAACACGGACATCAAAGTCCAAGGCCAATCCCTCAACACAGTGCATAGCTTCAAATATTTAGGAGCCATTGTATCAGACAATGGTCCCGACAGGAAGTCCTCTCCAGGATCGCACAAACAACTGCTGCCCTGACAAGGTTGAAGCCATTTGGAAAGACAGGACCATCAGTCTACATTCCAAAGTAAGACTGCCGCGCTCCCTTGTCATCTCCATCTTCCTATATGCTTGCGAAGCATAGACCCTCACAGCAGATCTACAACGAAGAATACAAAGCATGGAGATAAGGTGCTACAGAAGACTTCTGGGCATTTCCTATACCCAACACATCACCAACGACGAAGTCCGACAGACCATCACACAAGCTATTGGACAACACGATGACCTGCTCACAGTGGTGAAGAAACGGAAACTCCGATGGTATGGCCACGTCACCAGATCATCAGGCCTTGCAAAGACTATTCTGCAAGGCACAGTGCAAGGAGGTAGAAGAAGAGGGAGACCGAAAAAGAGGTGGGAGGACAACATTCGAGAATGGACTGGTTTGACACTGAGCGAAGCCATCAGGGCTGCTGAGGACAGAGAGGGATGGAGTATGCTGGTTAAACGATCATATGTGGTGCCCATACGACCTCAGGGTTACGGGACAGGATAGGATAGGATAGGATAGTTTGTTTGTTTGTTTCCACACCTCGTGGAAGTTGCCGCGTAGGCGGAAGATCTACAGGATCCTTCATGGTGGGCAGGAAAGTTCATGAAGAAAATCTTTTTCAAAAAGCCGAACACGTCCTTTGCTGACCGAAATTTCGTCATCATTTTCACAGGAAAATAATATTGCACAGCAGCAATAACATGGATTCTCACTGGTCCACTTCATCTTAAGGCGCTTTCTCATTGGTCGGGAGGATTTACTTTTCTTTGTCAGGTTATTGTAGAAAATGACGTCATCATGCCAACTCGAGCATCAGCCAGAGGATCGCCGAAACAAAATCGCAGGGGACTTGCTTGGTTTTATCAGTTTATTCCCCCACTTAAATTTTTTTTAACAAGGACTTACTCTATGATATCTCCTAATCTAAACATAGTTCGGATTTGATTTTTACAGGTAAGATGCGTCATTCTCTTGCAAGTTTGATGGCGCAAAAAACTCATTTTCGACCTTAGGTGGACTTACTCGGTTTTGTCAAATCACGGCAGAATGGGTCAGTATTTAAACTCTCTGGAATCTAAATATTCGCCAAAACAAATTTAGGAAAAAAGCGCTAAACGTGTTTATAGACGATCTTGACTTTAAAAGGCCAAGTGTTGGTTAAAGTACTTGAATAGTTAACTAAAATCGGTCCAGTCCTTCTTGAGATACGACGAAAAAAGTGTTTTCAAGAACTGCGGAATACTGACCTACGGTACGGATCCACAACCGATCTCCTGACCGACCAATGGACCGCTACAGAAAGATGGTCATGAGTTCAAGTATCTGTGTGCCAAAAATAATAAAAATCGGTTCAGCCGTTTATTTATTTGTTTGGTAGTTTTTTTTTGCATTAATGTATAAAGCACAACCCGTTTAACCAAGAATTCTCCGATGACCTTGACCTTTGAACCAGAGCAAATACAATGGCATGGGAAGCTGACCCTGGCCAGGCAATGTTCCAATAATGTTTGAATAAAATTCATTTAGTGGTTCGTGACGTATAGCGTGAAACAGGCTGTTACACTCGATTTGATGTTGGTGTTTTTCTTTTATCAGTAGTGGATTCAGCCCCAATGCTGAAGTACTGATGAGTGTAGCTCAGATTCGTTTATTCACGCAACCCGCTCAAGCAGCATACAAGTCGCTAAGTCGACGTATGAAGTTTTCCACTTTTTATTCAGCACACACCAACAACTGCATACAATTCTCAACTCAACTCAACAACTTTCACAGCAACTTCTTTCACAACACACAAAGCATCGAATATATAATTTTTTCTATCCTTCGAGATGACGACAGGTTGTTCTAGAAATGACGCATTACAACTAACCAATCAGAATTAAAGATCGTCATCACTGACTTACGTCATACATCTCTCCACACATACCCTGAACCTTCTCTTTCTTCGACAATCATCCCGAAACTTCGATCGATAGTAAACAAATAGATCCAGAGGATTCACCATCAATATCGACCAACGAAAATTATCCACGTTATACAAAGCCTCTCCTAACAACAATGCAAACTCAAATCAAAGGTAAATAAACTCCATCATTGAATACTTTGCAAAACGAAACGATTAGATCTATCGTGCGCGCTTTAGACACACTTTCGTTCGTTTCAACGTAACATAACCCCCCACTCAAGAAGAAATTTACTTAATTTCTTTCAACAACGTTGAAACGTAATGCACAAACAAAGTCTTAATTCTGGACTTTCTGAATACTGTCATTGTGCTCAGTTCATTCACACAGAGTCAATGTTCTTTCCATCCGCAAGTCTATCTGGATATTGTCAATGTTCACAGTTCATCCACACAGTCAATGTTCTTTACTCACACACTCTGCTGAGGAAGTCCGCACCAACATTGTCTGATCCTTTGATAGATTCTACTCGCATGTTAAAGTTCTGCAAGTACATAGCCCATCTCATGATTCGACTGTTCACAAACTTCGCAGAGTTCAAGTAAGTTAGCGGCTTGTGATCAGTCTGTAACACGAACTTCACTCCTTGAAGGTACAGTTCGAACTTCCGGATTCCCCATATGATGGCAAGGCACTCTTTCTCCATGGTCGAGTAATTTTTCTCAGCCCTGGACAGCTTCTTGCTGGCGTAACTGACCGGAAATAGTTTCCCTTCGTGTTCTTGCATCAGTATGGCGCCGATGCCTTCGTCCGCTGCGTCTGTTCTTAGGACGAATTCCTTGGAAGTGTCAGGCAGTCGTAGCACCGGATCCTTCGAAAGGAGGTCGCGCACAGTCTGGTATGCCTTCTCCTGAGACGGTCCCCACTGCACTTGGTTTGGACAGCCTTTCCGCACCAGGTCCGACAAGGGTGCTGTGATGGCGGAGTAGTTTGGTACAAACTCCCTGTAATATCCAGCCAACCCCAGGAAAGATCGCACCTGCTTCTTGGTTTGGGGACGTGGAGCGTTCAGAATCTTGGTGACGTTTTCTAGTAAAAGCCCCTTTTGTCCTTCTTTCAGCGAATGGCCGATAAAGTCTACGTTGTCAGTCCCCAGAATGCACTTACTGGGTCTAACGGTCAGGTTGGCTTCTGTGAGGCGGTGAAACAGCTCCCTCAAGGTCTGCAGATGCTCTTCCCAGGTGCGAGTGTGGACTAGCAGGTCGTCCCAGTAACACACGACATTGTCCATCCCTTTGAGCATCTTCTTCATTCCTCTCTTCAGGGTAGCTCCGCTGTTGACCATACCAAAGGGCATCCTTAGGCACTCGTACGTCTCATCAGGAGTTATGAAAGCAGTCTTTGGTATGTCCTGTTGACGCACGGGGACTTGCCAATAACCTTTGCTGAGGTCAATCTTCGAGAAGATTTTACTCCCCGATAATTGGCGGAAGAGGTCTGCTGCGGTAGGCATCGGCTCAGGGTCGAAGACGGTGATCTTATTAACCTTCCTGTAGTCGATGCATACTCTGTTGCTTCCATCCTTCTTCTTCACGACCACGACAGGGGACGCGTAGGAAGAACTGGACTCCCTGATGATGCCCATCTTCAGCATCTCATCGATGTCTTTCTTCAAGGATTCACGGGCCTTGAAAGGGATCGGGAAGGGCTTGGATCGAACGGGTATATTTGAAGTGAGGTGGACTTCGTGTTCGACCAAAGTTGTAGAGCCAGGGACATCGCTGAAGTTGTGGGGAAACTCGCCCATAAGGTCCTTGAGCTCCATCTTTTGACCTTCCGTCAATCTCGGTCCTAGCTTAACATTACCGATGTCTTCTTTGCTGTGGAAATCTCCCAGTTCCAACAGTTCTTCGCTGTCAAAGCTGTCGTCGATCACAGCTGCTGTTGCTGCATGCACAGTCTCTGATGGCCTTTCCACGTACAGCTTAAGGAGGTTGGCGTGGTATATCTTGGAATGCTGGCCGACCTTCACCTTGTGGTCGTTGATTCCCACCACGGTCTCCACTTCGTACGGGCCTTTCCACTGCATCAGCAACTTATTGTGATCAGTAGGTAGCAGCACCAGCACTTTGTTGCCAGGTTTGAACTTCCTGTTCACAGCCCTACGATCGTAGTAATGCTTTCCACAGTCTTGGGACTTCTTCAGGTTTTCTCTGGCTATCTCGAGAGTCTGCTCCAGCTTCTCCCGTAGCTCAAACACGTACTGGTAGCTGTTCTTCACCTCTGGGGTGTCTACTTCTTTCGTCCACAGTTCTTTCAGGATGTGCATCGGCCCTCGGATGGTTCTTCCGTACAGCAGCTCGAACGGAGAAAAGCCGGTGGACTCCTGCGATACTTCTCTGTAGGCGCGAAAAGTAAGGCGTTGATATAGCGTTGCCATTGTCTGGGCTGCTCGCTGCACAGTTTCTTCAGGGTGGACTTCAGCGTAGCATTGAACTTTTCGACGAGCCCGTTGCACATTGGATGGTAGGGTGTCGTAGTTAAATGCCGGATGCTCAGCAATCTGTTGACCTCCTTCATGCAGTCAGAGACGAACTGCGTCCCGAGGTCTGTCAGAATTTTTTTAGGCACTCCAAGTCTACTGAACATGTCCACCAGCGCCTCTGCCACAGTTTCAGTGTCAATCTTCTTCAGAGGCACTGCTTCTGGGTACCGAGTCGCATAGTCCACTAAAGTCAGTACCCACCGATGACCTTCTTCACTCGGAGGTCTTATTTCGCCGATTAAGTCTAAGGCCACCCTCTTAAAAGGTCGGTCGATCAGAGGCATCCTCTGCATAGGCACTTTCGGGACCCTTCCTCGAGGTATGGTCTTCTGGCAAATGTCACATGATCGGCAGAAACGGCTGACGTCCGCATGAAGTCCTGGCCAGTAGAACACCGCCTGGATTCTATCCGACGTCTTCTTGATACCTAGGTGACCTCCCATGATTGAGTCTGTCACGAATTGGCTAGTTTAAACTCTGCCTATCGACTATTTAGCATTGTGTAGCCTTTGTAACAGTAGAGAGTTAGTACAGTACACAGTAGCAATTAAATTACAGCACACTGCGAGCCTGAGCCACACACACAGCGCAGTGACGTCAGCACTTGAGTTTTGAATATGAACATTTTACCCAATGAGAGCTTACGCAAAGCGGTTCGAGCCAGTTTGACTGGGTCCGAGCCTAACACATTTTTGGTCAGTTGGGAGTAATACACCGAAGTGTTAACAGCTAGAAAGCTGGCAGAGAAATCTCTCTACACTTAGACCAGGAAGCAGGACTTAGGAATCGTAGAATTCTATCAAGTCACACGGGCCTGAACTTGTCAAACAGGTAAATGAACACCCTTCTGTTTCATCGTGATATATGTGTAGTATTGTTGAAATTATGTTTGAAGACTTTGCTATGCATAAATGTGAATTGTTAATCCGAATTTGCGTGACCATGTGGAAGAGCCTACCACGAGGCGAAACACGACCGGTTACGCCGCCATGTTGCATACCATACGGAACCACTGTTGTTTAACTTATATGTATGTTTGCAGACCAGTGGCTGTACCACTGAATGTTTATAATATTATTAATTCTGTATGTGTATAGTTAGCCACGTTTGATATTTATGTATGTATAGGAATTTAGAGTGAGATTCCAGTGGAACCCGGAAGTAGCAGAATGTTCGTCGCTTATGTATAGAGATGTGGAGCTATCACTGAGGGCTACTTGGCTTTCAGTGAGACGCTCTGCACAAACCGTTATTCAGGGTTGTGCAGAATTTCGTCTCTTATATTACAGACGGGCAGGCGAGCTATCCCGAGCTATCCCGAGCTATCCTGTGAACCCCACTCCACAGAAACAAGTTGGTTGAGGAACCTCTACCGCACAAGTCGGAACGAGCGACCCGGTAAAACTCCCTGTCAGACCCCACAGCGTGGCCAGGGAACCCAACTACACAACGACACAGGTGGACCAGAAGCTACCTCACAGAAGGACTTCGACCGCACCACCCGCCAGTTAAGTGTGTTATCCCAAGTGCACTTAAACTGATCAGAACAGGACCACAGTAGTCCAACTATTTAGAAACTCTAAAACGGACCACAGTAGTCCAAATCTACATGAGATATACTAGCGAGTGCCCGATGAAGATAGAACAGCTGCATAGACTATCAGCGATCGAACTATTAGCATTGAAAGAGACTTTTTAAGTTAGATTAGTACTTAGAGAACCTTGTATAGAGTAGAAGAAATAAATGTGGATTTTAACTGTTATCAAAAGGCTGGACTACATATGATTCATAGCCGTGTGAAAGCTAGTGTGACAGTATTCTTTTACCTTTTTTTCTATCTATTTCTGTACCCCAACCTTAACACAGAACGAGCTAAACAAATAAATTTATTAAAGTAATTCATAGGGTGACTTACTAGCAGTTCCCACCGAATAAACGTGAGGGTCCATAATTCCATTGTGCAGAGCCCATAAACCCCACGTGACACTTTAATTGGCGAGCCTAGCCAGGATCTGTGTATAATAGGAATTGGGTATAAACGGATCTAAGTACAATAAAATTAGATAACAGTAGGAGTAGTAGAATAACTTAGAATAGTGGTAACATTGACTCAGTTTGGGTGCACTATTCTTTAGTTAAAAACTTTTTTGCTTCAATTATTTTTGTGTCTGTATGTTGCATTGTTCTTTTGCAGGTTTTGCTTAAGTAACTGTTGTATGCCATTTGACTCTTGTTTTATTCTATTATTGATTACGAATTTGATTGTCTTTGCATTGTTTTTATTGACTTGCAATATTGCTAGTGTTTTGGTATTCCACGTGATTCAGAGGGTGTTCATAGACACGTTTGGCAATGTCGGACCCAGTGGCCTTGAGATTGCGTTTCAAGGAATTGGGAGAAGCTTTACACTTAGCAGGGGCGGACCTAATTGCGTATATAAATGCAGAGGTAGAGAAACAGGAGGCTAAGGCAGAGAGAGCAGCAGAAAGGGAGGCGAAGAAACTAGCCTTAGAAGCAGAGCAGAAGAAACTAGCATTAGAAGCAGAACAGAAGAAACTCGAAGCAGATCAGAGAAAAGCAGAATTAGAAGCAGAGCAAAAGAAATTAGAAGCAGAGCAGAAGAAACTAGAATTAGAAGGAGAACAGAAGAAGGCAGCATTAGCAGCAGAGAGAGAAGCAGAAGTTAGGAGATGGGAGTATGAGAGGGCAGAAAAAGAAAAAGAGAGGGCAGAGAAAGAAAAAGAGAGGGGAAGAAAAGGAAAAAGAAAGACAGCATGAGTTAGAGCTAAGAAGATTGGGATCAGGAGCTTCAAGTTCTTCCTCAACCCCTTCCCACTCAGATCAGCTAGAGGTAGCATCCAACCCTGTACAAGGAATGTCATTTCCACTGGGAACATTCAATGAGAGAGAAGAAGGTCTAGATCTCTATCTGACTAGGTTTGAGCGCCTAGCAACAGAGTATAAACTAGATCCCACTCATTGGTCTTTCAAGCTTAGTCAAGGACTTAGAGGAAAGGCTTATGACATCTACAGTAAGCTACCGACTGACAGAGTGACTGACTATCACAAAGTAAAAGAGGCACTCCTAACGGGATTCGAACTAACAGGAGAATGCTACCGGCAAAAATTCCGCACCAACCGGAGAGTGAAAGGAGAGAGCTATGCGCAGTTCGCGGATCGGTTGTCCACAACGCTGGATAAGTGGATTAGCCAGTCAGCCACGGCTAAAACGTATGATGGACTGACAGAACTGTTAGTATGGGAACAGCTACGGGAAACCATGACCCCCGAGCTGAGAACATTCTCAGTAGAGCAGGGCGCGGAAAGACTGGAAGATCTGGTCAAGGTCGCAGATAGGTACGTGGCCGCACACGGAGAAGCCAAGAGCTTCAGGCGAGACCAAAAGCCTAACGGGAAAGAGGCACAGAAACGAAGCCCTAACCGGGAGGAGCGCACCGCGAATAAGCCGAATAACCCCAGACCTGGGCAGAATAAAGGACCCAACGCGGAATTCGGGAAAAGAGGTCCCGCAGAACAGAGACGGTATTGTTCGTTCTGCAACAGAAACAATCACTCCACCGCAGAATGTTTCAAGTTGGCCGCACAACGTAGGGAAGAGCGCGAAAGCCGGCCAGCGCACAGAGTTCTAACTCAAAGTAGCGGTAATAAGCCACACACGATCGGAGATCACCCATCGGTGACAGACACGGTCAAGGTCAACGGAAAAGAAGCGAACTGTCTGTATGACGTCTATCATACGACGCGATAGTCAGCGAGTCTCTTGTATCGCGCGCGGACTTGACAGACAAGACAGTCGACTTACAAGGAGCAGACTTGACGAAACCGACGACTACTTGCCCAATAGCTTGGATCGAAGTAGAGAGTAGGTACGTCACAGGACGAATCCAAGCAGCTGTTTTACAGAAACCCCTGTATGATCTAGTGCTAGGTTGTAGGTATGTGTTCTTAGGCACGCCCCCAAAAACTGTAGAGATAGCTGCAGTGCAAACCAGGGCCCAAGCTAAAACCCAACCACCCCAGCCCGAGTTCGCTCCGAATCCAGGACTCGAAGAGATCAAAACAGCACAGAAAGAAGACACCTCGATAGCGAAGTGCTTCCAGAAGCTACCCAAGGCGCACACACCCCCGCACAAGGGAGACTTCTACATGGAACAGGGAGTTCTACATCGACAAGGAGATGGAGATCACACCCAACTAGTACTACCAGCCACCCTTCGAGCCCAAGTATAGAATTAGGCCACAGCATGCCACTCAGCGGACACATGGGAATTGGAGCCACAGTGCAGAGAATCAGCGCACACTACTATTGGCCAGGAATCACGGAGGATGTCAAGCGCTACGTGAAATCTTGCCACCAATGTCAACGATATTCCCCGCGACATCACACCGTACCAGTTACCTTAGGACCATCAGTAGTAGTCGGCGTGCCATTCCAGCAAGTCTCAGTAGACATAGTAGGACCACTGCCCATGACCAAGAAGCGGAACAGATTTCTACTCACACTCGTCGACGCATGTACGATGTGGTGCGAAGCAGTCCCGTTGCCAGCGATCGACACCAAGAAGATTGCAGATGCACTCATCGCCATCTTTACCAGAGTCGGATTCCCGGACAGCATTAGAACGGACAACGGATCTCAGTTCACCGGCCGCCTGATGCAAGACGTGTTCGAGTTGATACAAGTTCATCACATTCGCACACCACCATACCACCCAGCCAGCAACGGACAAGTAGAAAGACTGAATGGAACCCTTCTCACCATCCTCAGGAAAGTCGCCGACGACAATCCAGAAGCGTGGGACACCTACGTGAATGCGGCACTGTTCGCATACCGAGAAACGCCCCATGCAGCCACAGGCTACACCCCGTCAACATTGCTATTCGGCAGACCTCTAGCAGGACCGCTAGAAGCCCTACGCAGAAGTTGGACGGAGGCCAAGATAGACGACACACCAAGAGGTGCCACCAAGTACGTCGCAGACCTGCAGGAAACCCTCAAAGCAACGTGGAAGAAAGCTGGTGAAGCACTGAAGAAGGCAAGAGCCCGTCAGGCGAAGTACTACAACCGCCACGCGAAGGACCGAGAACTGCAAGTCGGCGATCAAGTGCTACTCTTACTTCCAAGTGGAACCAACAAGCTGGACATCGCTTGGAGAGGACCGTACCGGGGTGACTGCCAAGAAATCCAAGACAGTCTACCAAGTAGAGGTGAACGGGAGAGCCCGATCATCAATCTCCTCAAGAAGTACACGGACCGACCAGCGACCCCCAGCACACACACATGGATGGCCATCGCCATCGCGGAAGAAGCTCATCCACAACTACAACAGCATCGCCGTACCACTGACAAATGGAACCCGGAAAATCGCCCCGGACAAAGTAGTTTGGACAGCGGAATGCGAGACAGCATTCCAAACACTCAAGGACAGAATGACATCGGCGCCAGTACTCCACCTACCCGATTTGACTCAGCCATTCGTTCTTCGCACCGACGCAAGCGACTTAGGCCTCGGAGCAGTACTGCTACAGCGCGACCCCAAGAATGCAGAGACGCTATTCCCTGTCGCCTACGCCAGCAGAAAATTGAGACCCGCCGAGACCCACTACGCCACGTCGGAGAAAGAATGCCTTGGACTAGTCTGGGCCATACAGAAGTTTCAACTCTACCTGTATGGGACCCATTTCACAGTTCAGGTGGACCACCAACCACTATCGTTCCTGGCAGCCCCAAGTCTTTGAACTCTCGCCTGATGCGATGGGCACTCACCCTTCAGGCGTACTCATTCCAAATCGAGTACATCCCCGGCAAAGAAAACCACGGAGCCGACTACCTCAGTCGCCATCTCGTGGAGGACACAGCAGCTGTCGCCCACCCAACACAACTAAGGGCCACAGCACCAGAATTCGTCCCCGCCCAGTAATACCCTGTCACTAGTGTCCATAGCTACCTGGCACAGCATTGCAGCTCAGGTAGAGCAACTTACTTAGTTTGTAAATAGGACCCTAGGATAGTGCAGTGTTAAACTAGGCTCTGTAGTAGAAAAAGGTCGAATCCAGTAGTCATCGCCTTTTTTCAGTTGAGGGAGCCTGTCACGAATTGGCTAGTTTAAACTCTGCCTATCGACTATTTAGCATTGTGTAGCCTTTGTAACAGTAGAGAGTTAGTACAGTACACAGTAGCAATTAAATTACAGCACACTGCGAGCCTGAGCCACACACACAGCGCAGACGTCAGCACTTGAGTTTTGAATATGAACATTTTACCCAATGAGAGCTTACGCAAAGCGGTTCGAGCCAGTTTGACTGGGTCCGAGCCTAACACATTTTTGGTCAGTTGGGAGTAATACACCGAAGTGTTAACAGCTAGAAAGCTGGCAGAGAAATCTCTCTACACTTAGACCAGGAAGCAGGACTTAGGAATCGTAGAATTCTATCAAGTCACACGGGCCTGAACTTGTCAAACAGGTAAATGAACACCCTTCTGTTTCATCGTGATATATGTGTAGTATTGTTGAAATTATGTTTGAAGACTTTGCTATGCATAAATGTGAATTGTTAATCCGAATTTGCGTGACCATGTGGAAGAGCCTACCACGAGGCGAAACACGACCGGTTACGCCGCCATGTTGCATACCATACGGAACCACTGTTGTTTAACTTATATGTATGTTTGCAGACCAGTGGCTGTACCACTGAATGTTTATAATATTATTAATTCTGTATGTGTAGTTAGCCACGTTTGATATTTATGTATGTATAGGAATTTAGAGTGAGATTCCAGTGGAACCCGGAAGTAGCAGAATGTTCGTCGCTTATGTATAGAGATGTGGAGCTATCACTGAGGGCTACTTGGCTTTCAGTGAGACGCTCTGCACAAACCGATTATTCAGGGTTGTGCAGAATTTCGTCTCTTATATTACAGACGGGCAGGCGAGCTATCCCGAGCTATCCCGAGCTATCCTGTGAACCCCACTCCACAGAAACAAGTTGGTTGAGGAACCTCTACCGCACAAGTCGGAACGAGCGACCCGGTAAAACTCCCTGTCAGACCCCACAGCGTGGCCAGGGAACCCAACTACACAACGACACAGGTGGACCAGAAGCTACCTCACAGAAGGACTTCGACCGCACCACCCGCCAGTTAAGTGTGTTATCCCAAGTGCACTTAAACTGATCAGAACAGGACCACAGTAGTCCAACTATTTAGAAACTCTAAAACGGACCACATAGTCCAAATCTACATGAGATATACTAGCGAGTGCCCGATGAAGATAGAACAGCTGCATAGACTATCAGCGATCGAACTATTAGCATTGAAAGAGACTTTTTAAGTTAGATTAGTACTTAGAGAACCTTGTATAGAGTAGAAGAAATAAATGTGTGATTTTAACTGTTATCAAAAGGCTGGACTACATATGATTCATAGCCGTGTGAAAGCTAGTGTGACAGTATTCTTTTACCTTTTTTTCTATCTATTTCTGTACCCCAACCTTAACACAGAACGAGCTAAACAAATAAATTTATTAAAGTAATTCATAGGGTGACTTACTAGCAGTTCCCACCGAATAAACGTGAGGGTCCATAATTCCATTGTGCAGAGCCCATAAACCCCACGTGACAGAGTCATGCGCTACTTCCATCACCTGGCGCCTTAGGGGTAACGGTACCAAGACTTGACGTAGTGGTTTCCCTCCGTTGACCCTCGGGTGCTGGAAGATTCGGTACAGGATCTTGGCCTTCACCTCAAAATGGACCGTACCACTGCCTTTGGTCACGTGGTCTTGGCGGTTCCTGTACTTGTTTAAAGTACTATCAGCTTCCTGGAGCTGGATCAGCTTATCTCTGTCCACGATGGCAGCTTTGGAGTTGTCGGCGACCTTCAGTGGCATAGACGTCTTGTCTCTCTTGGCCTGGGCCCTGGTTGTAACAGCACCGACGATCTCTGGTCGGCAGGGCTGAGCTGGAGTAGCCACATTGTCCCGTAGCAGCTCTGTAAGGTCTCCATCGGGAAACGGCAATGGATCCTCCTCCACAACTTCGACGCGTTGGGTTGAGGCAGGACTCCACTCTGGATCGGAGTCGTCGGGTCGTCTCGCGCCGTCGATATTCCCGATCATCAAATCATACAGCGGCTTCTTCAGGCAAACCGCTTCGACTTCGCCTATGTAGAAAGGGGTGTTGACATGAATCTTCGCAACTGGCGCTTTCAAACATTTGCTGTCGGCCATAATCCATTTTGAATCGCCAGTGAACTGTTCTTTAGCGATTAGGTCTTCTCTGACGATGACCCCACTGCAGCCAGAGTCTCTTAAGACAGTCACTTCATGATTTCCGACGCGTCCCTTTGAAACAGGCATGTTCTGGACGGTCACAGCTGCGCTGGCGACGACGGGGATGGATTTTCCGTTGGCAAGGAGAAGTTGGCCATCGGTCATGCACTCTTGCACGTCCGCAGGAGTAGCTGTGCGCTCGGTCTCACTCGGAAGAATGACGCTCCCGCCGCACACCTGATGGTCAGATCTACTGGTTTGCCGTTGATTGGAGAACCGCCTCTGCCGGTTGCCCGCCGCTGCGTTGTCCGTACTGCTCCGCTGTCCGCTACTTTTGTTTTGATGACAATTAGCCGCCCTGTGGTCTGTAGCGTTGCAGGTGAAACAGCCTCTTGAATGCCCTTCCCTGGGAGGAGGCGTGGAGTCCGTCTGTCCCTGGCTCGTCTGGCTCCCTTGGATCTGGTTCACATGGTTTCCAGTCTTCTGAAAATGTTTCGTCGCGCTGGGTGGCCCCAGGGTCTTCCCATGAGCAATGAGATATCTTTCAGCAGCCTCAGTCACATCTTTAAGCGTTTGCAGCTTTTGTTCTTCTAAGTGGGTCGCTAGGTCCTTGTGACAGGCATTGAGGAATTGTTCCTTCACGATCAGGTCATGGAGACTGTCGTAAGACTTCCTTTCGCCTGATAACTCCACCTACTTGTGTAGATATGACGACAGGCGCTCCACAAACTGCTTTGGCGTCTCGTCTGACTTAGGCCGGCATTCACGGAAGCGTTTACGGTAGCCCTTCTCTGTAAAGTTGTAGCACTGCAACAGGGCCTCTTTCAAGACGTCGTAATTTTTGGCGTCATCGTTCGACAGTCTGGTGTAAACTTCGAGAGCTTGCCCCGTCAGAAGTGCACTCAGTCGAATTGCCCAGTCTTGAGGTTGCCAGTTAGAGCTTTCAGCGAACCTTTCGAATCTCGCCAGATAACTGTCAATCTGGTCCTTCCCGTCGACGAAAGCTGGCAATTTTGGAGCCGTGTTGTCACTGATAACTTGTGGCGCATGCTGCTGTTGCTGGATGCGCGCCAACTCTAGTTGGAACTGCCGATCAGCTTCTCTTTCCTCACGCCTGCGCTCATCTTCTCTTTCTTTACGCTGCTCTTCTCTTTCTTGCCGCTGCTGTTCAATTTCCAGACGCTTCAATTCTAATTCTCTTTCTTCACGGCGACGCTGCTCTTCTAATTCTCGTTCTTCACGGCGACGCTGCTCTTCTAATTCTCGTTCTTCACGGCGACGCTGCTCTTCTAATTCTCGTTCTTCGCGCCGTCGCTGTTCTTCTCTTTCTTCACGCAATATTCTCTCCTGGCATTTGACGTACTCCGTCAGCTGTTTGCCTTTTAGATTTAGTTCAACCCCTTTCTGCCAGAAGTCAGCCATCTTGATGCTTCTGGAAAGTTCTTTTCTAGAAGGTTCTTTTCTGGAAAGTTCTTTTTCTAGAAAGTTCTTGACTGTAGAGTTCTTTTTCTGGAAAGTTCTTGACTGTGCTGTACCTTTCTAGACTGTTCTAGAACAGCACGCTTTCTGCAGTAGCGCTGATGCTTGTCACTAGTCGCTTTCGCTGACGCAGGCCCCGCTGTCCTCGTCGTATGCGACGCTGCACCACGCTGGTGTTGATGTACACGCTCCTGTGCTGAAGTAGACGCGACGTCCACTCGTCGCTCTCTCTAATACTGGCGATGTAGCTCCAAGACTGTCCCTCGACGTAGTCCTGCGGCAGCCACGTAGTCCCGATCTGTTGTTCGCTCACGAAGCAACTCTTCAGCGACTACACGCCCTTGCAGTCAACCCGAACCTATCGGTGATGTAGTCCCAGTATGTTGGCCCCTCTCGACGCAACTCGTTGGCGGCTACCCTCGATGACTGCCTCTCGTAACGTTGACTCGCTTGTTGTAGCAGTTGAACCCTTGGCTATGGCGTGAATCGCGGCTTGACCCCCAAAATGTTACACTCGATTTGATGTTGGTGTTTTTCTTTATCAGTAGTGGATTCAGCCCCAATGCTGAAGTACTGATGAGTGTAGCTCAGATTCGTTTATTCACGCAACCCGCTCAAGCAGCATACAAGTCGCTAAGTCGACGTATGAAGTTTTCCACTTTTTATTCAGCACACACCAACAACTGCATACAATTCTCAACTCAACTCAACAACTTTCACAGCAACTTCTTTCACAACACACAAAGCATCGAATATATAATTTTTTCTATCCTTCGAGATGACGACAGGTTGTTCTAGAAATGACGCATTACAACTAACCAATCAGAATTAAAGATCGTCATCACTGACTTACGTCATACATCTCTCCACACATACCCCGAACCTTCTATTTCTTCGACAATCATCCCGAAACTTCGATCGATAGTAAACAAATAGATCCAGAGGATTCACCATCAATATCGACCAACGAAAATTATCCACGTTATACAAAGCCTCTCCTAACAACAATGCAAACTCAAATCAAAGGTAAATAAACTCCATCATTGAATACTTTGCAAAACGAAACGATTAGATCTATCGTGCGCGCTTTAGACACACTTTCGTTCGTTTCAACGTAACACAGGCCGACAGAAGGACGAACCGCCAGACCGACTTAGTTTTGGCTCGTTCCAAATATCCAACCCTATGAAATATATGCAATATATGCAATATATACAAAAGCAATGAAATAAAGTAGATGTAGAAATGAAATACCAGATATAACAGATAAGGTTGAAACTAAATATATCATAAAGAAAGCAACGTAGTGAAGATAAAGGTAAAGGTAGTCCCATAGCCTTTTGGCCGTAGGGGAGCGTGATGTTGGAGATCACACTTATCTTGGGCCAGCGTAATGAGGGTGATGCCCATCTCTCCCTTCGCTGTTTACCTTCCCCACCCTTAAGAGAGGAGGTACTCAGTCACAGTTGAGACAACTGGGGGCGTTGTTATTTGTCGCTTCACGTTTTGCGGTCACCCATCCAAGTGCTTACCGCACTGGACGGAGCTTAACTTGCGACACAGTAGCGAGTGCTCCAACCACTGCGCTATCCGACACCCCTAGTGAAAGGTAGTGAAATACAAGATAAATATGAAAGCAATACATTAAATACGAGTAATGCACTTCGGTGTAAAATTATACGTACCCGAGTGGAATATAAACCGAATATAAAACAATCAAAAAGATCACAATGATCATGATCAACACCAATATACATATAATATTATTCTTGCAAAGTTGCACACAATTATTTTATTTGAGTTTATTTCTGTACGCAGATGTGCACACTAACACAAGAAAGAAAGATAACAATGTTATTTTGCAAGGGTAAAAGAGTAAAGGATCGGTGCAAAAGAAATACAAAGAGAGAGAGAGAGAGAGAGAGAGAGAGAGAGAGAGAGAGAGAGAGAGAGACAGAGGGGAGGGTATGTAAGGGTAGGGATGGTACAAAAGAAGACAGCTGGAAATACCCATCCAATCAGCTTTCTGAAATCAGATTACCTTTCAATTTCATTTTCCCGCAATCATTCTTTTTGTGAAAAATGTTTTTGAAGTTTAAAAACCGCAACGACCTCCAAACAAGCCTACCCAACAGACGAAATGTCTATACCATCACAACAACAACAACAACAACGAAACCCCGCTTTGGTTCCAAGGAATTGCGTCATAGTGCATGCGTACGTCAGGACGGATCCTGAATGTGTCAAGGTATCAAATGCTTCTCCCCGTCTTTGATGGCTCTGCGTGATGAACGGTCTCCAGGCACGACACCTCTTTGACGACAGACCTGCCAGTTTTCCTTGGACGTAAACGGTTGTGCAAGTATAGGTCTACTCCAGTAACAGCCCTATCAATCAAAAAGAAGCAAACGTTCCAAACATCACAGAAGATTGGACCGATCTCGACCTTTTAGTTTTCGTTTCATACAACGCACTGTTCAGCAAATACAGCATGTAGATCTGTCTAATTATGACAAAACAAAGCACGTCAGGTCCAAATTAGTTTGTTTTCATTTATTTTTTTTTATTTTTTGTGTTTTTATTTTATTGTATTTTTATTTCCACGTAGGGAACACATTCATACATCTTCATAGACAAGAAAACTCCATGAGACGTATCTTCAGTAAGAAATGTGAAATGTTGGAGTGTCCTAAGAATGCCAGATCCAGAAATTAAAGTTATCAAAACACAAAACAGACAAAGTAAATCACCGTGATACATGCAGTCGATTTTCTCAAATAAGCTTCGCTTGACTTTGTTTCGTCATCACAAGGCAGGCAGAATTGATGTTCTCTACGCAATAAAAGTGTGTATCAAAATAAGCTAAAAACATCTGATAATATTTATTTCAAGTTTCGTTTCATGTAACGGGACGAGTAAATACTCAAGTGAAATAATATCCTTTAAGCAGAGCTATCCTACCAAAATGTGTAAGTCATGGAAGGATAAGCCAATCTTGTGATGTTACTTTTACTACATGGTTGAGCAAGAAAGCCTACTTCAATACGAAATTCATTAAGCAGGTCAGTCCAATGCAGTCAGCCACACAAGCCATTGGACAACACGATGACCTGCTCACAGTGGTAAAGAAACGGAAACTCCAATGGTACGGCCAGGTCACCAGATCATCAGGCCTTGCAAAGACCATCCTGCAAGGCACAGTGCAAGGAGGTAGAAGGAGAGAAGACCCAAAAAGAGGTGGGAGAACAACATTCGAGAATGGACTGGCTTGACACTGAGCGAAGCCATCAGGGTTGCTAAGGACTGAAAAAGATGGAGTACGCTGGTTAAACAATCATCTGTGCTCCAACGACCTCCGAGTCACGGGATATGATATGATAAGATAGAATAGGGATAGGTCAGTCCATAAAACTGCAAAGCAAGTGCAATGTAAGCTATTGCAGAATAATTTAGAATTAGATTTTTTTTTGGTATTTGTTGTGAAAGTGCCTCAGTAAAAGGCCCTTCTTAAAGCAACTCAATGCAGCAAAACAGACACAATCATGATATAAGTTATTGCTTACTTAATATTATTTTCATCGTCTAACTTACTTTCTGTTAAGTAATATTATTAGTTTAGGAAGTCCACTTGTAAGGATTCATTTGAACAGTTCTGTTACATAGTTATAAAGTTCTGTTGTACATAGCAGGCAAGAAAAGGAAGTAATGAAACATTTTTCTATATAAGACACACCCGCAAACAAAGACGCGAGCGCGCGTGCGCACATACACACACACTCACACACACACACGCACACACACCGCACATTTAAGTAAACACAATTACGTACATATCAATACAAACACAATAAAACACACACGTACAAACGATGGAGGAAAATTACAGAAACGTTTAAATGTGTTACTCATGTGTGTGTGTAACTCATTTATTGTCTATTATTCACCTGTGATTTAGACATTAAAAATAAGAAAAGGAACATTGTACTGAACAAATGTAAATAATAAACTATATCAAAAAGTCAACTTATTAACAAGAACAACTGAGAAAAAAAACTCTCTCTCTCTCTCTCTCTCTCTCTCTCTCTCTCTCTCTCTCTCTCTCTCTCTCTCTCTCTCCCCATACCTCTATGATTTAATTTACACACACTATAGTCACTGAAAAAAGAATTCTACATAAATCTTCCAACAGATAAATAAATAAAATATTTTGCAAGCTTTAAACATAAGGAAAAATTTAAACGTTTAACAAAAACTCCGCTGACTTAATTAAAATAATTTATGATTTGTCCTATACCTGAAAACTGCAGTAAAAGATGTATGGAGGAAGAGGGGTGGGTGATGGTGAATGAGTTTAGCATAAAATATATCCTAGAAGAGAATTGACTATGTTGCGCGACTTCAATATGGATAGGGTAGGTTGATTGGAATTTTAGTTCCCAAGCGAAGCGGAGGAACAATTTTTATGGGCTCTGTACGTCCGTCCGTCCGTCTGAGCTAGCTTTTCTCTGAAACTAATGAACATAGATCTGTGAAACTTGTATGTATTTAGAACATAAAGGTGCCTACCGGCTGACACAAACGTATTGGGTGACGTCATCATGGCCACGTCATCATTTGTTGTCTATAATAGCATGTTCTCTCAAGCTACAGGAGGGATTTGGTTCAACCTTGGAATGTACTAAGATATAAAACAAAACTTATGCAATCGAATGAAGTTATCACGGTAACGTCATCATTTTTAATTGTGTTTTTTTTTTTAATATATTTAAAATAAAACCTTTTAAACTTCCTATGTAATTTAAGTAATTAAGAGTGTACAGATGTCTTGAACCTAAAACAAAACTTACATATTTTGAGTGACGTCATCGTGGTGACATTCTTTTCGTTTCCATATTAGTTTAAAAGAAAACATTATTGGGTGCAACAACCTAATAAAGAAACACTACGGGATTCTAACCTCGAACGTAACAGATTCACGTGACTCCTAAATGACCCCAGTGCACGCGAGAGAACTTTGCACCCGCTAGGGTCCAGCACTTGTATTTAAATTGAAATTTGTACAACAGTCATTGGTGTTGCCTTCTCAGCGAACAGTGATCACATGTGCAAAACAAGTAATAAACCAGTAGGTGCCAAGGGAAAATTCAAACTTTCGAATGATACATTTTCATTAACTTAACGGCCTCTGCATCGAAAGCAGGAATCTTTTTTGAAGACAATGGTTTTCTGGGGTGAAGAACGAAAAAGAAGAAAAAAAATAACGTTAAACTTTGCACATATACTGGGAAATCTTTCTTAGTTTTAATCTGAGATCGGTATACATATAATTTCCTGCCCAATGCATTTCCATTAAGCTATTACTACTTGCTGTCAGGGGGAAAAAAAAGAAAAGAATATATAGGCTATTAGTGCGTAGGGTGGGATTAGTTGAAAAAATTGATGCATAATCAATATTTCTTTGGAACGATAACATTCAATCAGCGTTTATAGTATTAAAGGAGAGTCACACACGCACACAGCAACAAACAATAAAAGCTAATCATGACAAAGGAATAATTAAATGATTCACAGCGAAACTTCGCCACAACTTAATGTCAAATGTAAAGGCCCAGCATTGTTGTTCATATAGGTTCACCATTTTGAAGTATTACAACATGAATTTCCTTTCCAATCTAACTCGTACACAATAACAATGAGGTAAGCCTACCGAACCAAACAAACGAACGAGACGACGCTTGACAAGTCAGCTATGAAGATGCCAAATGCATTGCGCTCTGGTATGGTCGGCAAGGGGGATGGGGGGAGAGAGAGAGAGAGAGAGAGAGAGAGAGAGAGAGAGAGAGAGAGAGAGAGAGAGAGAGAGAGAGACGAACGTTTGGGTCTAGTTTTACTTCATTATTATTGGAACTTATAAGGTAAGAAGCGCTAAACATCAAACAATAAATTGTATTTCTACGATTAATTCATATGAGCTTTGTATTCAATATCAGGAGAACTGCAGACCGAGCAGACCTATGATTATCCTGAACAGAACCAGTACAGTGACTACATCAGTACATACTAGGTATCCACATTCTACAGTACTGTTTTCTTGTTATTATTAGTATTGTGTATTTATTCCCTTATCTATAGGGACTCCATTACCAAGTTATACATGATAGATGTGGCCATCACACCAATGAGTTTAGTCGTAAATTTGACATAAAGTAATCAAACTGACAAATGGAAATTATTGTAGTAGTCGAATGGCTGTTCGTATCGACCTTCTACATCAGCTACAACGGTCCGCAACTCTAATCTATAGTAATGAATTAAAACGACTATGTATTTATTTCCCTTGATGGACGCAACCTATATCACACAGACACTATAAGACAACGACAAATACATTTTAAGTACGAAGACTAGTCACTATACTATTATTTAACTCATACAGATGATCATAATTGTTGGTGATGATGATGATGAATGATGATGATGACGACGACGATGAAGTGCAGCAGTTGATAACGATGACCACTGGTAAGACGCAGCATGCCCAGGGTGCATAAACAATGCCAAAAACCAACTGTTGCAACAATATTTGCTGGGAGAAAGTTCATTCCTATAACCTCGGTTTCTAACCTTTATCAACCGCACACAAAATAATAATAATAATAATAATAATAATAATAATAATAATAATAATAATAATAATAATAATAATAATAATAATAATAATAATAATAATAATAATAATAATAAAATAATATTAATAAAATTAAAAAATATATAATCAGAAAATGAGAATTCCAGAGTGTGCATGATGCCAGGGGAATTACCTATCTGCCGAGGTCCGGTTTCCGACCAGAGAAAGCGTTTGCTTGTCAAGTTCTATCAGTGCTGGCTGTCTTGGAGGATTCTCGACAACAAACTGTCCTTTGACCAAAACACAGCTGCGATAGAAAAGAAATGCCGACCTCGACTGTACTGCCTTCAGAAACTCCGTTCTTTGAACATCAGCCGACCCATTCTTTCTTCTTTTTATCGCTGTTTTATTGAATCAGTTTTGACTTTTGGTTTTATCTGCTGGTTTGGAGGGCTAAGTGTAAAGAACAAGAGGGTGCTTAACAGATTGGTGAGAGTGTGTGCGAAAGTGACGGGTAAAAGACAAAACAGTTTGAGAGAACTGCATGAATACCGTGTGGTGAGGAAGGCGGGAGTGGTTATGAAAGACACTTCACATGTTTTAGCAAAGCATTATGAAATGTTGACCTCTGGTCGCAGACTGCGTGTGCCTAAATGTTCTCTTGTAAGAACAAAAAACAGTTTTATTCCAAAATCTATTGAGTTTTTAAATAAGCGCTAAGTAATATTTTTGTATATAAGATTTTGATGTTTGTGATGATGTTTGAGATGTCATTTCATACTGGAAATTTACTATAGATGTAGTCTACTGTGTACTTGTTATATCTATGTATGTATTGTTTTAATGTTTCATACCGATCAGCAATTGTATGTCATAATTTCTCTGCTGAGATAATCAAGTATTCTTGAACTTGAACTTGAACTCGTCCTTCTACTTTCTCCTCCCTTGCAATATGCATTTATTTATCATACGTGTTGTGTGTGTGTGTGTGTGTGTGTGTGTGGGTGTGTGTGAGTGTGTGTGTGTGTGTTTGTTTTAATACGAAAAAGAAGAACTTGAAAGAAAAAGTGAATAAAATATTGAGAAATAAATCAATAACTGAATTTCATTACAAAAATGTTAACAGGACATTATTCGTAGAGGAATTATCGCAATCATTAAAAACAAAATGATAGTGATATTTTCGCACGGATCGTTTACTGAATGCAAAAGATTAACACGCCTGGAATATGCCCACAGCTCTGTTTAATAGCAGTGAGTGTGATACCATTGTGCGTCCCACCGCCGTAGCTCAATTGGTAGAGCGTTCGCCTGGCACACCGATGATCCAGGTTCGAATCCCGTGATGGGCGATATAAAATGTGGCCATTTTCACTGTCCATTTTAGCAGTATGATTGCTTTGGTGGTTCAGTGTTGATTCAGGTCCCTATCCCTCTTTCCCTGGGATGGTTATCCCCGTCTGCCATATCGCCAATGGTGGGTGTAGACCTTAAACCTCAATGTTCATTCATTCAATCATTCCATTGTGGCCTAACTTTATTATTTGTCCTCCTAGTGCACTCGATGCGGTCAGCAGGTAATTCAGAGGGCAGAGGAAGGCAAACGTAATATTTGCGGAATTATATAGCACATTTTTATCCAGTGATATTACGTCATAAGTTCGCTAGGCAGAATTGCAAGAAACCTCACTTACGGCAAGAAAATTGCGACGGCAAAGACACCTTCCGGCCAGATCACACACACACACACACACACACACACACACACGCACACACACACATACACACACACACAAACACACATACACATCCTTAATATATATCTGTCTCTCTATAGAGCACGGATTTAGTCTACTATTGTGCATTTAATGTCCTGTCTTGAAATTTCGTAGAGGTTCCAAAACTTTTTTCGAAGTTCTAAGATTCTGAACTTAGGTTTCTGAATCTTTTTTTTTTTAATTGGGGGGTGAAGGTAGGGGGGGGGGGTGGAAGGAGTGGAAGAGGGGGGGGGGGGAAATCAAGGTTTAGGAACATAGGTTCTGGATCTGAGAACCTCGAGAAAACGTCTTTGAACCTTCACGAACCTTCCAATTAAGACAGGCCATTCGTCTACTACATGTATTGAATTGTGCATTTTGTTTCTAGCTGAAGAACTTTCTTGTATTGCCTTGTATTAAGGTACAGGTGTTCCCGCAACCTCTCAGTGGCTAGGAGGAGAAGCCTTAACATAATGACTAATGACCTCCCATTTCACAGGACCCGCTTCCATTTAGCTCTCATTCGCCGTCTTTCTGTTGGCCGCCCCAAAACAGAGCCATGTAAGCTTACCCAATCACAGCTAGGTAGAGTAGGCTGAGTTGTGCGTTATTTCTGTTGATGGACGTTCAGCCGCTATCAAACAAGCTGGTAACCGGGCGCGACGGTGCTTATCTAAACAATTATAGCAGGTGCCCAAATTGTGGTGTTTCAATGTATATAAGATCATACCATCAATTCTAATCACAGAGATAACTACACAAGCAAAGAAGGGAGGATTTATATTTTACAAACCTACATAACAGCTGTCATTGCACACATTAGCACCTACTGCACAGGCGACAAGTGATTAAAGTGATTAAAAGAAATAGTATAAATAAAGGCACTCTCTTTTTCTTACGTACACGCACACACCTACGCCTCCACACACACCGTCACAGAATATCTATACTTATTCAGAAGTTCGATCGACTTTGGTACAAAGCTGCATTTGGATCTAACAGTAGAAAATGTAGGCACTTGAAAACGGCGAGCAGATGGTAAAAGCGTATAATGTTCGTATATAGAGAACTTTAGAAAGCACAGAAACTTGGTTCGTAGTTATTTTTTGTAGGAAAACTCCCAGTCCACGTCATAACTTTTGCGCTTCCCGAAGGTCATGACCTTCTCATTTGCATTACGCTAAAAATTTCGCTGAGTGAAAATGCGGAATTTTCATTATTTTGATGAATCGTGATTCTCATGTAAGTTTCTGGAATTTTTCCATATATCGGGTCCATTGCTATAAACGTAAGCTTGAATAATGCTTTGACTATATTTTCTCATCATTTGCTGTTGTTGTTGGTTCATTAAAATAGCTATACCTTTCTCCGTGAGAATGGTGCTGTTTTGGGGCTGCTTTTGCTTTCAGACGTAAAATGGAGGAGTGTGGTTCCGATTTAGATTTTTAACATACGTTTTGCATTATGTCTATGTTTCAAGTATCTCCTATGGGCATGGTAAAGATGTACAATCACTTTTCTGGTGTATTCTAATTAATGTGCACGAACAGCCCTTGGTTACTACTAGGTTCGTAGGCCTAAACGGGTTTGTTAGTAGGCTATAGCGTATGCAATGAACACAAGTTGTGGGTATAAAAGCTATAAAATTTGTGTTTTAAAAAAAATACCAATACTCTATCCTAAACTTCAACTAAACTTTCGTTGGGAAAAGTGTCTGTTTTATCCCGAGAAAATACCACATCTAAAGATTCGTGCGTTTTCGACGAAAACAACCTCCGCAAATTAGAGTTATGATGGCATGAACAAAAATTCGTCGGCAACTAAAGGCGCTGCCAATTCAGAATAAAGAAGAAAAGTTCGCAAAGATTTCCCGATTGCATAACCGGAAACGAAATCAATCGTTACGATCCAAGTTTCACTGGTCGAACTTAAGTTCTATATTACGCTGTGCGTCTCATTCATAACACTATTTCATAGGTAATAAAAATATAAGCTTAACCCTTTTTTCGCCTTGTAATTAATCTCCTTTAATCTTTATCCACATCTTAATCTTTTTGGACATTGCATCCAACATTCTGTAAACTCTTCGTGTGTGCTTAATTTCTTTTTTTAAATTTTATTTTAACGCGATTTATCGAATTTCCCGCTGAACGTCAAACGTGCATTTGGTTGTATCTTCACCCTACCACATCCTTCTTCTTCTTCTTTTCCTTCTCTTCCTCAGATCCTCCTCATCCTGTTTATATCTGGAGAATGTATAGTTTCAGTCTGTTTTTAAGCTAGTGCAATGCATCGTAACCTCCCGATAGACCTAAAACTTGTGCATTTGAGGTTCCTCTTTTTGTTCTCCTTCTCTTCCTCATGCTCGTCCGACTAGTGCAGTTGTGTGATTAATTTCTTCTTCTTCTTCTTCTTCTTCTTCTTCTTCTTCTTCTTCTTCTTCTTCTTCTTCTTCTTCTCCCTCCTCCTTCTTCTTCTTCTTCTTCTTCTTCTTCTTCTTCTTCTTCTTCTTCTTCTTCTTCTTCTTCTTCTTCTTCTTTTCTCCTTCTTCTTCTTCTTCTTCTTCTTCTTCTTCTTCTTCTTCTTCTTCTTCTTCTTCTTCTTCTTCTTCTTCTTCTTCTTCTTCTTCTTCTTCTTCTCCTCCCTCCTCGTTCTTCTCAATCGCTCAGTTGAAGTAGCCGACACCTCACAGTTAGAAATAGTTTGGCTAATCTTGACACAAGTAAAGCAGTTCTGGACAACTCGCATTCGTCTTCTTCTCATTCTTCGTCGCTCATCATGAAGTAACCGTCTCATATTCTGAAAACAGCAACAACAACAACAACAACAACAACAACAACAACGTTCAATCGATGCAGGTTTGTTATGCAGACCACCTGCTTTCGATGATGCGATCGGAAGGGATTACCTGATCCTGAAGCAAGATGGACCGTCACAACCCTTGTGAGACGCTCGTGTTTTTCATCACAACATAAAAAGTGGTCACATTGCGATCTGGTCTCTTTGACCTTTCCTGTCATACCATGTCTATTTAAGAACGTTCACTAAAGTTTTGTGGTAGGTATTAAACAACGATGTCTTCGGTACACAGCTATGGGAACATTGTTCAAGCCCTTTGTATTTAACATTAAGTCTAAAAATCATTTGCCATGTTTCTGAAGACACAAGTACCAACCGTATAGAGCAGCAATCACCTATTGATTGATTTTGTTGATAAGTAGTACTAAATAATGTAGTCAGAAACGCTACATTATAGTTACTTATCAAGACCCCAGTCCACAACCATGCGTCAACAGCACGACCTAATCACGTTATCGATTCGCGGCCCTAGACGTCTTTATTTTTATGCCTCCGTAACCTTTCCTCATCCGCCCTTTGTTGTGTTGTTCTAAAGACAACTTGAGAGGCGAAGATCGAAGGGCTTATCATCACACATGAGTGGACTGAAAGACAGAAGACAGACTACAACACGACACCGAGTATCTTTTGTTCTCCTCCCTAGTGACAAACAGCCTTAAAGCGGTGACGAAGAGCTCAAAACGGAACGGTATCTTAAAAGTGTGTAACTTAATTCTCTTTTGGTTACCTGTTAACAAGTTGGGATATTGTGTATTGCTTTGCAACTGTAGGAAGATTTTTATTTTAATTTCCGGAGTGTGATAGCGTTGGTGCTGATGATAATAATGCTGACGACTGTGATGATGGTTAAATTAACCATGCAAAATAGAATTAACTTGACAGATTTCGTTAAAATGTAAATTTAGTCACCTTTTTTCGCTATTTTCTTCACACAGATCCTGGCATATCTATATACAAAGAAGCGTTGACGCGCGTGCATGCATTTATACCCACGCGCACATACATTAACATAGCCTACACACATACGCACGAAACCACACACACACACACATACGCACACCCACCCACACACACAAACACACACACACACGCACACACACGGGAACATAATCCTCCCCTAGTATCAGAGCAATCAGTTGTTTGTAATGGTCAATGGTATGCGTCAGATAGAAACTAGGGACTACTTTTGAAGATTCAATTCTCTGGCCAATTCCTGTTAGATAATTTCGTCCCCTTACAGAGTCTGGAGAACAATATTTGTCAAGGTATTGAGTATTGTTCACTCAGCACCACCGGCACTGTTCGAAGGTTTGAATTCTCTTTCAAAAAGAAAGTTTCTATATTCTTATTTAAATAGACTTCAGTCGTCTTTTTTTTTTTAGAACTGACTGAGCACTAATGAACCTCTCTCTACCTGACTTACGCATCGGATAGTCTACAGTTGTATATTGCGGGCCTCCGCTATTGCGCGACATCTGACAAAACGTTCAGTCAGGTATCCAGGTCAACATCCGGCAAAGCGTCTCTAAGCGCGGACAGATCTGTTTGCCGGAGCGCAAGGAGACATCAGACCGATGAAGTAGTCCCGTGGGCTTTGGCACCCAAAATTGATCCGCTCCTCCTCGTCTTGGTGATGGACAAAGGTAAATAAAAACCGGTGACTTTGCTTTTTTAATTTTTTTTTTTTAACATTTTTTCAAATTTTTTTTAACGGGGTCACAGATCGAGACGTTTATAATGTTGCCTTTTGAGATGTGGATCTAAGTTTTCAATGATATTACATTCAGACAAGGTGTGACAATTGTTCAAGATGTCAGGGAAGAAGAATAACAGACAAAACTCTAGGTGTTCTAATATTTTTGATTGAGATCATTCGGCTATAAAGAAATTAATGTCCAGAATAAATCCTCATTCGGCTCATAGTAGTCACTGGGCCCGATAAGCATGGAGTATATGTCTGTCTGTGTCTATCTATCCATAGATAGATTAGCATGGAGTATATGTCTGTCTATCTATCCATCCATCCACCTATTAATAGACCATACACATTTTCTAGAGATATTCGTAGTTCTGCCCAAACGTTTCATTTGAAGTTACTTTTAACTCCCTGTATTTGAACAAGGTGTTAGGACAAGAAGGTCACAGACCTAGAAATCCTAGAATTATTCATTCATACAGTATTAGAGAATATTCAGAACAAAAAGAAAGAAAGAGAGAGAGAGGGACAAAGAGGAAGGGAAGGGGAGAGAGAGAGAGAGAGAGAGAGAGAGAGAGAGAGAGAGAGAAATGTGAAAGCATGAATGAATTAGCAATTCCACTAAATTAAACACACACACACACACACATATATAAACACACGCACAATTACAGCACCACCTACCCCTACCCCTCTCCCCCTACACTTCTCCCCCCACACACAATTCCAACAGAAAACAAATCCTCGGGATGAAAACATATCATCCCTTCCCTCTAGAGAGGAACTAAAAATCATTATTATCACGTAATGTGCAACACAAATGCGTGCATACAAGACATACATCAACAAAGTCAACCTGGCCTTAACAAACAGCATGATCCCTGTTATGTCTGGATCTTTCCAAAATTACCTTTATCATACAAAATGAGCGATGTGTACCCTTCGGACAAATCTGACAATGTGCCTTAAATGCCTATACCATTATTGTGATCTTCATCCTAGTCGTAGAGTTGTACATGGTCAGTATTCCACACAAACAAAGTTGTAAGCAAAAAAACAGAGTTTCTGATTCTATTCTATTCCGAATAAGACTGCTCCCATTTTCTGTAATACTTCTATATATAACTCAATGATCCGTGGCAGTGCGCAAGTATACAGCAAGTTTGCAATTTGGAGATATGTGGTCGAGCCTGCCTTTAACAAACAAGCGTTCATTTGTTGGGTATCGGTAGCCAGTTCTCTCCGCTGGAAACGTACGATAGGCCTACATAACTTTAACATGAATAGAGCAGCCGAAAAGATCAGCCAAGACATTTAATATGCTGCAAGACAGTATTCCTTTAGAAACAATGAATAATTCATCGAACACATTTGCGTTAAATATATATAGGCTACAACAAATCGGTAAATCCGTACTGGTACTTTAATCACATTCAAAAAAATTTTTTTATAAAGAAAAAAATTGCTAACGGATATTGCATTGGTCTGTGAAGGTCAGGTTTTAAAAAAATGGTCGGCCCTCCCCCTTTCTCTCTCCCCCCCCCCCCAAAAAAAAAAGTGTTGACTTACTGTCTGGATTGCTTTTGCTGATTTTCTGGATCTTTTCCTGTTCCTCAGTCTGTTTCTCGCTTCCCGTGTTGGCTGGGCTCACAGAGTTCCCTGTAGCATGCAACACAAATTATTGCAATGTTGTAACAGCCCTATACATCATCATCATCATCATCATCATCATCATCATCATCATCATCATCATCATCATCATCATCATCATCATCATCATCATCATGTGTTGTGTTGCGTTGTGTGTCTGTACCATCACAGGCCAAGGATTGAAGGTGAGTGGTGCCCAGTATTCTAATTCTTTCAGTAGCTATACACTCTGAGCATGTGTATGAGGATGAATGATGATGGAAGAAGGGGAAAGGGGTAATGGAATGATGTTGTTGAGATTGTTGCAAGAACGAGGTCAAGGGTGATGATGTATGCTACGTTTGGTAGACGGGTGATGAATGTCAGTGAGGATGAATCAAGAATTTGATTAGGAATGGAACTATATATCTGTGAGAGGATGAATCAAGAATTTGATTAGGAATGGAACTATAATGCATTTGTATCATAATCATCGTTCAAGCGAAAGTATATAAATTAAAAGAAGAATTGTGAATTATTTGTAATGCATAAATAAACAGATCAAGATGGCAGATGGCGGAAGGAGTTATTTCCCATGTTACGTTTACATTGCATTTGGATAGTTTAGTAAGATAAGTTATTATGTTGACCAGATTGGGCCTGCTTGGCTGGTTGCCTGCGTGTTGTTTGCTGTTGCTCCCATGCTGGTGTTGTATGGTGTCGTTGGTTCAACGATGTTCCGAACGCAAACTTGTTTTTTCCAACCTAGTTCCAGCCATTCGCCCAAAAAGGCAATCACCGAAGTCGAACGAAGCTCTCCGATGTGTTACGAAATGATGCTTGCATGACTACGACTAGTTGACATTAAAAATGATCGCTGTTGCTTCTAATTCTGTTCGATTTACACAGATTATTATTTCGCAACGGTATACTTTGTTAGTATGAGCATAATTATTATCGACCATATTTATTATTTGCGTTCCTTGATTTGCATTTTGTTAGTTCTCAGCAGTAGGCTAATAATAGCATTCCCCATTTCCTGTCTAGAACCAAGTAGACACTGTTATACAGTATACATAGGCTTAATCTACATTATATATTATAAGTCAGTCTCCGCGCAGCGAAGAAGCTCACTAGCTGAATATAATTATTAGACCTGTATTGGTTGTTTTTATACGTAAATAAATGTATAAACTATATCTATTCTAATTAATAATAATTAATAAAAATACTTTATAATATTCGAATCTTTAAATTTCCTGAGAATAACGAGTAGGCTAAGCGAATTTTTTTTAATAACTCGAGATCAGAGTTATAATATAGCTAATTAGTTATTCATTGCTTACAGGGTCCAGCGGACTGCAAAGAGCCAAATCAGGACCACAAAATCAAGACCACAACTTCGCTAGTAGCAGCAGCAGCAGCAGCAGTAGCAGCAGTAGTAGTAGTAGTAGTAGTAGTAGTAGTAGTAGTAGTAGTAGTAGTAGTAGTAGTAGTAGTAGTAGTAGTATAGTTATTTAGTTAAATCTTTAATTTATTTATTTGTTTTGTTGTTGTTATTATTATTATTATTATTATTATTATTATTATTATTATTATTATTATTATTATTATTATTATTATTATTATTCCTACTTTAAAAAAAAGAAGAAAAGAATAGTGTGCTGCTGTGCATGCTCAATGGTATAAATATGGTCAGTGACGTTTTGTTTGTTTTTGCTGAAGTTGGGTGTAACCCGAAATATTCAGATGGTGTTACTGGTTATTTTTTCTTATAGATTTACCAAAGTTTTCAGATGAATTATGGAAATTTCCGCCTGCCACGCAACATTTTTTTAATACGTGTTTCTCATTAAAATACATATCATTGAAAAACATATAACAAATTTACTGTATCAGTAAAAAAGAATAATATTAGTCTAGTTAAATAAATAATTGCTTTGGTGCTTGCAATAAAAATGTCACTGTTTTTTGAGACCATTATAAACTTGCTTTGCCTTGTTGTGCTGAAGGGACATCAACGTATCCATAGCGCTTTGAAGTTTTGTCATGGTTTTATTGTTGATATAGATGTGAAAACGTTGTATGTGTGCAATATGAGTTATGCATTACTTTTACTCTTTATTACTAATTGTGTCAGTATATTAATCATCATAAAATAATAATAATACTAACTGTTTCAAAATGCGAATCTCGATTTGACTTACACCTTGAAGCTGTGCAAATCGAAACAGAATTAGATCTAGAAGCAACAGCGGCTATTTTTATGCACGGGTGTATCACCACAGGCTCTGAAGTCTTTTCTTTTGTTTATGTAAACTCGTGGGCCTCCTACATACGTACGTAGTATAGTATGTAATTGAGGCCTACGAAAGACGAGACTTCCAAGCCTGTGGTTTCCCGTAGTACTGCCAGCATTCGTTCGTAAAACATCGGATAGCCTCGCTCGACTCGGAGAGCTTCGTTCGACTTCGGTAGTTGCCTTTTTCGGCGAATGACTGGAACTAGGTTGGAAAAAACAAGTTCGCGTTCCAAACCGATCCGAGAAACTGAGGATCTGCGGCTGTTGCATGACCTTTGCCGCCTTGGTGCTGCAACACCCCTACCACGTTGATGCTGCACTTCGGTAATCAGGACCACGCACACTCATCAACATACAACATTACACGCACATAAACCCATACTACACACTTCGTGAACATTTAATACAGTGATTTTCACAGAATTCGTGGAAGGTCTTGATCAAGTCTGGTTTCCTTATGGACTGTGCTAGGTTTGGTGATTTTCTGGAACTCAGTGTGGAAAAGTAAAAGACGTGTGTGTTGCTGATTCCAGATGATAGTAGTTAAGCTTAGTAATGATTAACGAACAACTGTGCTGGTTTATGTAAAGGGTTTTGATATTAATTAAATTTAATGTATTCTCGCAGAGCATATTGGTTGTATACATAAGCCATCTGTTGTAATACTTCATCTTTATTTTCATATTGTTGTATCATTGGTTGTGTTGGCACCTTGTGTCCAATGTTTAAAGGGGTTACGATTTAGTCAAGGGAGGTAATTGTTTGTTAATTGTTGGGGTTGTGGGGACCGGTTAAGGGTTGAGGTAGGGATAGATTCCCATATTCCTGTGTATATGTGTTGAATAAAAGAGTGTAACTGTTCATCTGGTATTTACATGTATGTTAGTATTTTAGTTTGCGTTTTGAATCCATTCACTCGCTGTTTGAGCTGAAGTCACTGAGGCCGTTCAGGTGACGTGACAATATGATCTATCAAACAACGGGCATAAACAGCAGACCAGGTTAATGGATATTGGTGATCCATGTACACAAATTATAGAACAATCAAGGTTTGTTTCGATAGGTCAATACACAGGCTTAGTTCTGCGATACAATGTAGGCTAATGACACCTTGCGGGGTCCCTTAAGGACATCCATCGATTGGTGTTAAAGTGCCTGGTATCTAGGGTTTAGGGCGCGGAGAGTACAATGAATGATTCTGCTGTTGGAAACAACTGCTGACTAATGATACAGACAGTGGCAGAGATTAAAGCTAAAACACTAACTTTAATCGTATAGATCAATAATAATAATAATAATAATAATAATAATAATAATAATAATAATAATAATAATAATAATAATAATAATAATAATAATAAAATAAAATAAATAAAACATAATAATAAATGTTATAGCTGCTTACGTTCGCATCGGGGAACTTTCACCTCATTAGATTAATGTGGATCAATAAACTCTTTCACGATAATTTTAATTACAAAAGTAAAAGTTTGAAAACAAAATGATCTGGCTTATTTTAAAGACGGTAAAGTCAAAAAAGGTTTATTTAAAATAAAAATAAAAAGCACTCTTGTGTATTTCAACATCCATCAAAATTTACTTTGTGGAATGTCTCTACGATGATTTACCAAAATACCAAATTTCATGAAAACGGGTTTTACCGTAAGATCAGTTTAAAGAAGCGGACAGACTGACGCACAGGCAACGATGAGATCAAAGCCCGGTGGGATAATAATAATAATTATTATAATTAAAAGAAATAAATAAATAAGACACTAATAATAGTAACAGAGGATGTAACACGCCGCTTTTCTTTCAATTGAACTAAAAGTGCGGCGGTCTAATTGTGTAATAAACCAAAATTTATTTTTGAAATTTTGTGCCTATAAATACTATTATAATACAACTAGGTTTTGTCCATGAACTTGCCCGGTTTTTTTTTTGCATTTTCTATGTAGAGAATTGTCCTTTTTTCTCAAGAAAAATGCTTTGTTCAACTTTCTTTTCTGTTCGGAGATTGCAAGAGGCTAAACGTTATTGTAAAATGTCCACAGACACCTCTCATAAATGTTTTTGAAACCGTCGTACTTGAAGAGATAATTTCAAACCAAGTAGCAGTGTCCTGTAATCTTGCCTGCATCTAGACTTCAAACAAATACTTCAAATACTTCTGCGGGGCTTGAAACACAGAAAAAAGAAACTCAAGAATGAAAGGGAAACTAGTTCTGTTGAAATCCTACTTGTGGCACTATTAATTCGATATTGTAAACATGCGTGCATTTTAAACATGCAACGAAAATGTGTCTACTCAAAAGTCTACTCCAAGTATAACAACTTCTACGTTTGTGTCGTTGGTTGTGCCCTCAGGGTATTTCCTTTACATTAACTTTGTGTCTAGTGTTTTCAACCGTTCCAACAAGAGTTGACACAAGAACAGCACCAAGCTTTCCCTTCCAATGAAACTCGCACCAGAAAGACCATTCAGCAATGTTGCAATACTATTTTAAAAACTCATTTCGTTAATAATAATAATAACAACAACAACAACAACAACAACAATAATAATAATAATAATAATAATAATAATAATAATAATAATAATAATAATGGATGCAATATAAATTACCACTCAGGCTTCAAGAGCGGCGATCTGTACCAATATACACGCTTATAGGCTATGTTTCACACACTCTCACATTTACAGCAAATACACATCTATCACTCAAACATGTAGTGAAAAGGCATGGAAATCGCTATTAGAAGGCGGAAAGGAAATATAATTTTATTTATGAAATTCTAAGTTGACTGCATCCAGTATCATTACTGAAAGGAGGGAGGAAACCGAAGTCCCCGAAGAAACCCCTCGTTAACATCAAGTCACGTCACACAAGTTCGCCTTCGCAGTAATCGATCCCTCAACCTTCGGAGTACAATACTGGTGACTAACCAAATACGCCACCAAGCCAACTGGTATGGTAGTGGTCAAAACAGACCTCTTGACACCGTTGTGTGCAGACTATTACATTAATAGCATAAGAGATAGGCGAATCAGCTGCCGTATCTGATCGGGTTTTCATTCCTCAACTTTGAGCCTGCACCTGATTCAATCGCTTAGCATGCTTTCAGTTCTACAGCAAAGCCCCGTTCATCAGGCATTTTGACCGAAATGAAGCTGATCATCATCAAGTGGCTAGACCCTTTTTGTTTGTTTTTTGTGTGGATAATTCTGGAAATACGTTGAAATAGCCGGGAATCAGAACGAGCAAAATGTCGTTATGTCGGTTCGTCCATCAGTCGATCCGTTGCAAGCCATATCTCAAGATCCACTAGACAGGTTTTTGTTCAAACTTTATTGGAACATGATTAGGTTCCCGTGCCATCATATTTACTCTACCTCAAAGGCCAAGGCCGCTGGAGTCAATTCTTTGCTAAAAACGTTTTCTCTTTATTTTAAACACAGCTATAAAAACGTGTTTTGCTATATCTTAATCTAAAAGTAATGTCAGAGCGTTCAAAACGTTGTCTGCTAAAGCAGCAAATGGCGTATCTCCCTTAGAAAACAGGCACAGGCGAACCACAAACAAACGCAGAGGAGCGTGTCCAACAATAAACTCCAATGCGCTGCTGTGGGTTAGACATAAAAATTAATGATGTGCGTGAGGTCTGAAGTGACGCTCATGAGAGGTCTGAAGTGACGCTCATGACTGCATTAGACTCAAACGAATCTTTTTCTAATGTAGCCGTTTACGTTATCAGGGACCTCAATAAACTGTTTAAGCTGGTTAAGGGCCCATCGGAGAGCTTTCACCTCAATAATGTGGCTTAAGAAACCCTGTCATGAAGGGAATTGGTAAATATTTATATCTGTGAATACACCACGTACTTATTTAGTAAGTACACAAGCGACGACTGTTGACATGGGCATGTGGCATGTGTATTCGCTTTGGGTTGGTACTATATTTCCTAGTTCATGAATAGCTCGGTGATGAAACACGGCTATATAAAGACTGTTAGGAGAACAGAAGGTTTTTTCCCCATGTGCACCTGAGAGTGTCTGTGATTGGATGAAATAGAACTAGCAAAAGGTGTATTAGTGGAATGCAAAACTGATAAACGAAGGGTGAATGCATATTTTTTGCGACTTGGAAATATTGTGTTATTGTGTAGGCTACTTCTATTTTTCACTGTGGTGATTCTGGATTCTGTTCATGACAGACACTGTACTTTGAATATCTATATTTTATGATTTACTAGTTTGAAATATAATATTAAAACTAATTACGTAAATGCATACAATATTTTCATAAACTAATAAATGTAATTTTCTGTCAGACTGGGAACGGGATTGCTGCAGAGAAAGATAAAATCGTATTATAATTCAGCTATTTATTATTTTATTACTTTAGGACTTCTAGTTTCTTGAATTCCGTTTTAAATATTATTCTATTCCATTGAGCGAGAAAGAAGAGAACCATAAAATGAGCAAAACGTATATTGGTGTTGTGTTCCAACTGTGGTGTCTTCAGTGTTTCAAGTTTATTTCTGTCTCAACTTGTGTAATTGTATAAGATAGATATCCTTTTGTTGAATGCGTGTATGCATGAATTGGAAAGTTAAAAACCGTTTACAAACTAAATTCTTCAGAGAATAGATCTAATTTACGACACTCTCCTATGATCACACTATCTAGTTTTAGAGTTTTGTTTTTATTAATGATCTCAGACTTACTTTAAGTTATTCTACTATCCCTTGTACTACTACTACTACTACTACTACTACTACTACTACTACTACTACTACTACTATTACTACTACTACTAATGTATGCTTTATATGCCATTTTCCCCCAAATCATAAATCGTTCTCAAAGCGCGGTGATGTACCCAAAAAATACACCACAACAACATATATATCACTCAAACATGAGGCGTAAAGGCAGAGAGACCGCTATTACAAGATGGACAAGAAATCGAATTTTATGTTGGAAATGTCAGCTTGAGCGCATCCAATACCATTTTTGAAGGGAGGGAGGAAACCGGAGTACGCGGAGAAAACCCTCGGTGACTTGAAAAATCTCGTCGCATAAGTTCACTCCTTGCGGGATGGAACCCGCCGGCGGAAAAACGGCGACAAAACAAACTCCTCCATCCCAGTGGTTGTTTTATTTCAAATATTCCGGTCCTGATTTGGCTCGGAAGAGTCCGCTGGACCTAAAGCAATAATCATGTAATGTAATTTCAAATATTTGCTTCTATATTCCGTTTCGGCTTCCTGTGCTAAATCTCCGTATAAAAGAGAGATGGTAGCAGGACTATAAGAGTAAACAACACTGTGATAATGGGGAGCAGGAGACTAATGGCTATCGTGACTGGTCATTTCCGATAACAAGGGGTGCGGTAGTACTGAAGTAGCCTCATGACTACAGCGACCTTCCGTCTCTTTCCTCCTCCCGTAACTATTATTTAACAGTAACAGCGTAAACCTATACTAGGTACAAAGTAGTCACCTCAACTACTGTATCTCGTTAAAACATACTGTGTAAAGAGTACGTCGTAAGTCTGTTTAATGAGTACATGTACACTTTCACATCGAGTAACATATAAATAAGGGAGCAAACTGTAAGACTTAGGTAATAACGTGTATGTTTATACTTCATCATGTGCGAGAAGAAAAAAAACATCAGTATATTTACTGTTTTAAATTCACATTCTATTAGGGATTCTGTCTGAAAGGGACACCATTTAACTAATTAGTTATTTAAATTTTCTTGATTATTACCTTTGTTTTTCTTCCGTTGTTTCCGTGGTTCAGCTTTCTGCTTTCCTTCTTTTCTTTTGTTCTCGCTTTTTCAATCTGTCCTTATTTCTTTCCTTTCTTCTCGTCTTCTTTTTCACGTTCGTCAGATAAAGAATGATACTACTAAATTTTATTACCATAACCATTGCTTTACATTCCTCGAGTTATTCCAGTGACCAGTAGGGGAAAGTAGGGTAGTATAAAACGGAGAGCAATATAAAACCCGGCTTTTCCGGCGAAAAGAAAATATCAAAATTATAATTTCTGGGACTCGCTTCCAGTATATGTAAGTAAGATCTATGCTTGAAGCAAATCACAATAATTACAACTCTGGTGTTTTCTGTTCGCCAGAAAGGCCATGTTTCATATTACACTCCGTTTCATCTTCCCCAACTTTTCCCTTATTTCTTTTTATCATATTATGCCAGTACTGTATTATCGTCTTTCTTTCTTTCTTTGGTCAGTCTAAATCCAAGTAGCAAGAACTATCAAGCTTTATTATACTAGTCCCGATAGTCTTCTAGATCTTTCATGTCGTTGCAATATAAATATACCGGTAGCGTCTTGTACCTTACTATGTTGGTATCGCATTTTTCTTCCTTCCTTACTTCTTTCTAGCAGGTCTTATCTTCTGTCTTGCGTTTGCCAGTGTAGGCATGCACATATTAAAGACTACCAGCCTTCCATTACAAAAGTCATTACCATCGAGGCACGAAACTGCTATGATTTTAACTATAGGTTCGGTAGCGTTCTTGTGTCGTATTAATAATATCGCTAGTGCATTCCACTTAAATGAACATTTTGTCTTGTGCGTGAAGATATATAAGCACGCTACAGGCCATCCATTCATGCATTAAATTAATTAAAATCTTAATTTGTTCATACATCGATCTAGCTTATAATGTCGTTACTGTATCACATTCACTTCCGCATTTACTCATTAGTTCACCCAATAATTAATTCCATTTTTCCCGAAATTAAGTCTGACTCTTCAGATCTGCAGATAAAATTAACCTCTACTCTGCGTCATTCATTCCTTCATTCATTTACACACATCGATCTATCTTCTGGTGCTGTACCTATAATAAGTATTATATTACAAGCGCGGCGAATAGCCGCTAGCTATGTAGAACTATTGTGTGATTGCTGGATATTAGGGGCCAGCGCCTTGAGAAGCTCTCTGAGCTTGTAAGTGCGCTATATAAGAGAACTTTCTTTCTTTCTTTCTTTATACCAACAGATATATGCGGCATATAAATCTTTGTTTTATTGATATTATTATTATATTAATTTCAGTACTGACTTATTCATTCATTCGATTTTTTAAATCATTGAATCATCAATCTTGTTATTACGATGTTAATGTGCTACATTAAAAGCAAATATCGTTTATCCATTGGAGTAATATTACGCGCTTGAATCATGATAAAAAGAAATCAGAGTGAACGGGTTTTAATCAAGATGGCTTGTCACGGTTGATTTCCGTAATGGCTGCGGACTGCCCGGCATGAGAGATGCTGTCAACTCTTTAATCAATATGACCTATCTGGATGCATGCAACTCTCATCATGGACAATTACTTCAAATGGATGGATTTGCACAATGTGATGTTGAAGATCTTTTCAAACCAATATTCGGCATCGCAGACCTGGTTAATGTTAAACAATATAAAAGTATGTCCAAATAAGTCTAGAAATACAAAACAGCAGGATGGTATAAATATGATCATTTAGAGAAGAAAATATAGAGAATGCTTTTCCATGACTTGACATCCCAGAGCGACATTTATTACAAATATATGTTTTCGAACTATATTTTATTGAAGATGATTTCCATTCAAACTTGGCTTTGGCAGCTCTAGTTTTAAAAAAAGAAAAAAAAGAGGCGTGATTCAATAGACTTTAATTATAAGTATTGATTAGTATTGATTGGCATAATTCCCGTAAGTCTACAAACGAGTTATTACGATCTATTGTTGTCACTCGCTGAGTCGCTCGTTACAATGTGACTTGAAATACCCCAAGTAGAGAGAAACAACAATATTGCTGATTCAGTCAATACTAGCCATGACCTAGATTCATGAGACCAACAACTAGCGTTCTGAGAAAGCAATGTTTAGCTTACTCATTCGTCTTCAGCCAGGGATACTACATTATAATATAATATATAAAGGGTACATGACAGAAGGGAGAATGACAGAAGGGAGAATGGACAAAACGTCGAAAGACAGATGGTTGACTGGACAAAATGGAGAATGGACGAAATGGAGAAAGACAAAACGGAGAAAGGCAGAAAGGAGACTGGACAAATTGGAGAACGGACAAAGGGGAGAATTGACAAAAGGGAGAACGTTCAAACAGAAAATTGGACAAAATAAATCTAACTTATGTGATAAATTGTATTCATAGACATAAACATACACACTAAATTTTATTCATAAACATACACACTAAAAACATGTATCAGGATGTAAAATAATTTGAAAAACGTCAAAAATTAAAGTTTTGAGCGATTCCCTGCAGAAAGCCCAGGAATTCAACAGCTCCATTTGTTCTGGTTTCGTACTCTGCCACGATTCTTTTCATTCTTTGCTCACGCCTTTCCCATGTGGGTCTCCTTCTTTTGGGGTTTTCTCCGCAGTTGGCGGCGTGCATGTGCATCTCTGTGTGAGCTTGCTCTCCTTTAAGGAACTTTAAAAACTTCCAGATGTCTGGATGTTTTTGGTTGAGGATAGTCTGAATCCTTCTATGCCACCCTTCTAAGTGGTTTGTCGTTCGTGGTTCTTGTTGCAAAGTTCTCTCATGCACAGACCACAGATCAGGTGGAAACCTTGCCTCCTTCCAAACTAGTCTTACACCGTTGCCAGACGGACGTAGTTTAGTCTGGTATGAGCCAATGTATGTCATCTTGAAGTAAGAAATGTACTGGTCCACCTCCACCTCATCTGGGTGATCTTCGGCAAAACATTCTTTTGATTGAGCAAACGCATTTCTGACATGTGCAGGACGTACAAAAGCAACGGCTGTTAACATTCTTATCTTTAATGCAAAGTCTTTGTCTTCTCTGTACCGAATGCTTAGTCCAAGATCCTGAATTTTTCTCCAGTTGGCTTGTGCCAGGTGGAAAAAACACAGCTCAATTGAAACAACTCAAATCGTCATTCTCCCTTTTTACCCGGTTTCCCTTTTCCCTATTCTCCCTTTTATGATTTCTCCCTTCTGTCCATTCTCCCTTTTGTCCATTCTCCCCTTTGTCGCATTCTCCCTTTTGTCCGTTCTCCATTTTGTCCATTCTCCCATTTGTCTATTCCCCAATTTGTCTTCTCCATTTTGCATTTCTCCCTTTTGTCGATTCTCCCTTCTGTCGGCCACCCTATATAAAAGGTCAGCGTCTTCAGCTAGTGCTGTCCTTCGCGCTTCCGTCTCAAGAATGGTCATAGTAAGTGTGAGATCATAGTTTCAAATGTTTACGCTAGACAGCATGATCATAGAAGAGTTTCTACAACCACACTTTTAAGGTGAAAGCTCTCAAATAAGCGTGCATGCAGCTTAAAAACGACAATCCGTCCCTATTATATCGCCCACTTTGCGAGCACCCAGTCACTAGGAGTCAAACTCTACAACAGGCTGAGAACAAAGTCGCAAAGAAACAACGACAGGAAGGCCGCTGATATTGTAAGTGGGTTAGACACGCACATTGTAACTTCGGGTTTTCCGGGCTTGTGTACGTATTGTATGTGCTGTTAGTCAAGTCAAGTCAAGTCAAGTCAAGTCAACAAATCTTTATTACCCACAATGAAGAATTCATACAGCACACTGCATCTCAGTAAATAATAAAAGAAGATTTTTTTTAAACAAACACAATACTACATAAAATCATTACCCCACACGATCTTTTCCAGCTAATTTTTACTACTAACGCACATATAATCTACCCATATAACACATCTACAGTTAATCTGATTTGGTTGACAGAACAATTCATATCCTATGCTATCCCATCCCGTAACTCAGAGGTCGTTGGTGCACCACAGATGATCTTTTAACCAGCGTACTTCATCTCTCTCCGTTCTCAGCAACCTTAATGGCTTCGTTCAGTGTCAAACCAGTCCATTCTCAAATGTTGTCCTTCCACCTCTTTTTCTGTCTCTCCAATCTTCTGCTTCCTTGCACCGTGCCTTGCAGGATGGTTTTTGCATGGCCTGATTCTCTGGTGACGTGACCATACCATCGGAGTTTCCGTTTCTTCACCACCGTGAGCATGTCATCATGTTGTCCAATGGCTTGTGTGATGGTCTGTCGGACTTCGTTGTTGGTGATGTGCTGTGTATGGGAAATGCCCAGAAGTCTTCTGTAGCACCTCATCTCCATGCTTTGTATTCTTCGTTGTAAATCTGCTGTGAGGGCCCATGTTTCGCAGGCGTATAGAAATGGAGATGACAAGGGAGCGCAGCAACCTTACCTTGGAATGTAGACTGAGGGTCCTGTCTTTGCAAATGGGCTTCAACCTTGTCAGGGCAGCAGTTGTTTGTGCGATCCTGGAGAGGCAATCCTGTCTGGACCCATTGTGTGATACTATGGCTCCTAAAAATTTAAAGCTATGTACTGTGTTGAGGGATTGGCCTTGGACTTTGATGTCCGTTTTGATGCCATTGGTGTTGTTGGTCATCATTTTTGGTCTTCTCTGCACTTATTTCCATTCCATAGGCTCTGGAAGGGGTTTCAAGCCTCTGTACAAGCTGTTCAAGTTCTTGTTCCTCTCCATTTAATCCATCAATATCAAACGCAAAACGGAGGTTAGAGATTGCTCTACCCCCTATGCTGACTGTGCCTTCGTGATCCGAAAGGAAAATGTTAAAGAGTTTTGGAGAGAGTAAGCTATCTTGACGCACACCGATTGCTGTTCTGAACTAGTTCCCGATGGCGCTGTTGTGAAGGACTGTACTGGTAGCCTTGTCATACAGGCTTTTGATGACTTCAATAATTTTAGGGCTGATGTTGTATACTCTCATGGTTGCCCACAGAGCTGCATGCAAGAATCGGTCAAACGCTTTCATTGAAGTCCACAAACACATGAAATAGATGCTGTTGTCGCTGTAGGTATTTCTCGCAGATTATTCTGAGATTGAAAATCTGTTCAGTGGTACGTTGCCCTGCCATGAATCCTTCTTGTTCTTCAGCTATGATTTGTTCACCTTGGGGTTTCAATCTGTTGAGTATTATTTTCAGGAGGACCTTGCTGGAATGAGTGATGAGACTGATGGTGCGGTAATTTGAAGCTTATTTTTTTGGAAGTGGGGTGACAAGCGACTGGGTCCATGGTGTAGGCTACTCCCCACTCTGCCAGATCTTGTTACAGATAATGGTGAGGGCGTCAATGCGCTCATTTGTCATCTCCATCTTCTTATGCGCCTGCGAAACATGGACCCTCACAGCAGATCTACAGCGAAGAATACAAAGCATGGAGATGAGGTGCTACAGAAGACTTCTGGCCATTTCCTATACCCAGCACATCACCAACGACGAAGTCCGACAGACCATCACACGAGCCATTGGACAACACGATGACCTGCTCACAGTGGTAAGGGGGCGGAAACTCAGATGGTATGGCCACTTCACCAGATCGTCAGGCCTTGCAAAGACCATCGTGCGGGGCACGGTGCAGGGAGGAGAAGAGGAGGGAGACCGAAAAAGAGGTGGGAGGGCGACATTCGAGAGTGGACTGGTTTGACACTGGGTGAAGGCATCAGGGTTGCTGAGGTCAGAGAAAGATGGAGTACGCTGGTTAAATGATCATCTGTGGTGCCCCAACGACCTCCGAGATAGGAGATAAGATAGGATAGGATAGAACAGGCGTCAATTATCGCTTTCCCTCCGGTTTGCAGCAATTCCGCGGGTATGTTGTCCACTCCCGCTGACTTCTCCTTCTTTAGTGATTGCACTGCTGCCTCAACTTCCTCTCGGAGAATTGGGAGGGTTTCTCCCTCTTCTCTGTTCTGGGGACATGCTAGAACTGATGGGTCTCCGTTTGGTTTGTGGTTGTAAAGGTCAGAGCAGTACTCTTTCCATCTATCCAAGACTTCTTGTTCTTCTGTAAGGCATATGCCAGACTTGTTTTGGATCGTGGAGACCTTGGGCTGTTTAACACTTGTCAGCTCTTTCACAGTCTGGTTGGCCTTCTTGCTGTTGTTCTTGTTCAGATTGTTTTCTATTTCCTGGCATTGCTCTTCTATCCAGTTCTCCTTTGCTGTGCGCATGCCATGTAGGATGTCATTGTTGATTTTTCGGTAGGCCTCATCTCCCGGTGAGGTGCTCTTTATCGTTTTCATCTCTCTTCGTTTATCACAGAAGTCCAAATGTTCAGGTGTGATCCACGGTTTCTTCTTTGGGCGGTGCTTGCCAAGGATCTCAGTGGCGGCAGCTGTTACAGCTGAGTTGAAGGTGATGGTCATGGTGCTGACATCTACTTCACCAGCTCCCAAAATGAGCAGAGGTGCAAATTTCCCTCCAATTGTGGCTTTGAATAGTTCTGCCACCCCCGGGTCTTGCAATTTGTCCAGGCCGAATTTCAGTCAGGTGCACTTTGCTGTGTTTACTCTCTTCAAGTGGAAGGACATTATCTCGAGATCGTGGTCACTTCCGATGTCTGCTCATGGAAAAGTGCGTGTCCTGCCAATGTGGATGCTTGATCTGAACCGTGTCTTGACCATGATATAGTCAATAGGGTTGTGATGCTCCCCGCTGGGACTGTGCCATGTCCATTGTCTGGATTTTTGGTGGAGACCAAGCGTGTTTGCCAGTATCAGATTGTCGTATCTGGCAAAATCCAAGAGTCTCAGACATCTATCATTTGTCTCGTTGTTGCAGTGGGGTCCAAATGTGTCTCTCCAGTTGTGGTGCGTATCTTGGTCAACCTTGGCATCCCAGTCACCATGCACTATGACTATGTTCTTCTTCAGCACTTGGTCAAGGACAGCCTGTTGATGTTCATAGAAATCATCGACTTCGCTGTCGGCATAGTCTGATGTTGGGGCTTCTCTCAGACGGATGGTAATGAATCTAGTGGAGACTGGGCGGCAACCCATCACAGTGGCTAGAATGTCTTTGTGGACCAAGAATCCAATGCCGTGTTCGTGCCTGTCATCTCTTCCGCTGAAATAAAGCTTGTGGCCTTTGTCGGTCATTGTTTCACCTAGGCCTTTTTAGCGCAGTTCACTAATACCTAAGATGTTCCATCGATATTGGTTTAGCTCGTGGTCAAGTTCTTCTAATTTGCCATCCGCAGTTAGGGTCTTGACATTCCAGGTTCCTATGACGATGCGGATCCTGTTAAGTTATGCGGATCCTGTTAAGTTAAGTAGCACACCTATCACCCCCGTCCTGCTGGCCAACGAAGGCGTGGTCCTTGGTGAGCCGGGCGACGACCTATCCGGTAGGACTGAGTTGTTCTTTTGATCATACAGTGTGTCTTGGGCAAGAAAGTCCTGGCAGGGCCCAATCCATTCCAGGCTGTTGGCCACGGCCGAAATCTACGAGTACAGTGTGGCTCGCCTAGTCCCAGAGAACGTGGTCGTTGAATCTGGCCGGTGACTTCTGTGTAGAAGACTTTCGCCCAGTGATGCCGTGCTGACATCACCCATGTTAGTCGCCTCTTACGACACGCCGGGAAACGTTGGGTCTATTCTATACAGTGCCCGAACCCACCTAGCAGGCACATACAATTGAGATAACTTTCCATTCATTATGATAGTTTGAAGGTATGAACATAATATATAATAGTATTAAATTACTCAGAGGAGAAACTACGACCACTACGAACAATCACATCATTGGCCAGATGTTTTCATCATGGAAAGCAGTGATCGTAGTCAAGGGAAGCGATAGTAGTCTAACACAATACTATTACATGTAATACTATAATAATACAATAAATATTAATAAAAATCACCCAGAGCCTACAAGATACAGTACAACTTTTTGACTGCTCGGAAACGAATTTAAGATCCAATTTTTGCAAACAATTAGTCCCCCAGCACATATCTCCCTCTTCCCCCCAAAAATAAAAACAAAAAATAAAATAAAAAAGAAAAAAAAAAGAAAGTATGAATGTATAAGCAAATAGCCATCTCTTAGCGTGAATTAGACATTGTAGGCCTATATGTTTTTGCGTTATTTTGATCTCGACCTGAGACGCGTTTCAAGTAGAACTTGTGGTATAAGCAAGAAGTCATGTTTTAGGCCTGAACAATCTACGATATGAGCCAAAAAACTCCACCTTCGGGGAAGACAATCCGATAGAGTGCGCCTTGGGTAGCGTACTTCCGGTAGTAAATAGGCCTACGTGATCGAGCCCCTTGTAATAACTGTACACCGTGTTGCGTCACGCCATGTGGGGCCGGGTAGCTCAGTTGGTAAGAGCGTCTTGCTAGTAACCGAAAGGTCGCTGGTTCGAATCCCGGATTGGTCAACGTGTGATCATATTATTTTCCCCTTTACAAACAACAACAACGTCACGCCATCTGCTGGAGTACCGAACTCTATAAAAATTTGTTATTATCTATATATATAAATTGCTTAGCCGGAAGTCCTTCTTCGACACTACTGTAAAGTTTGTCCGGTATGGACGCTGATCTGGGCAAGTGCTGGGTGCTGGGTTTCGGCCTGTTGTGCGCTCAAAACCAGCGAAATCGTTATAGCCGACATTTCCTTACCGAACGTTTAACCGTTTCTGAGATAAATAAATAAACAAAATGTCCACAAACTGCAATAGCCTCATTCCGCGCGCGGTTTCCATTCAACCCGTGTCAAGAACTTGCCGTTCCGTAATACCGCAAATTTTGTTTTATTTCCATTCAAAACACTTTTGCACTCATGTCACCAATCTTACAAAATTTTGGGTTTAACTAATTAAATTTGATTAATTAAAAATCGAATCGAGGTTTCAGCATGTTTTCTCATATAAACCAAAAAATTGATGGTCTTTGCATGAAAGCTTGGTAGCTCAGTTGGTAAGACTTCTGCCTGTCGTGCAGGGGACCCGAGTTCAAATCTCCGGTGAGCCATATTTTTTTTTAATGTTTTTTTTTTTTAACACTACAATATGGATATTTTGCTTTTTAATTTAGGCTTTTTGCCTTTAACTTTATTATTATTATTATTATTATTATTATTATTATTATTATTATTATTATTATTATTATTATTATTATTATTATTATAATATCTTACATCAAATTTTATTTTAAAACCCTGGTGTTTTTTATGATTTCTATTTGTATTATTCTATATTCAATATTATTATTATTATTATTATTATTATTATTATTATTATTATTATTATTATTATTATTATTATTATTATTATTACCAAGGATCGGGATGGGGTGGTACGTGTAGGTAAAAGGGGGTTACGGGTAGGTTTAAAGGGGGCATGGGTAGGCATAACGGGGATACGGGTATATATAAGGGGGTATGGTGCTGGTCGATTCCTTTCATCCATACCTGCGAAACGATCAACGGGAAGTATCAAGGAGGGTACAGGTAGGTTACAAGGGGGGTACGGAAGGTATCAAGGGGGTATGGGGAGGTATCAAGTGGGTTCGGGGAGGTATCAAGGGGGTATGGTGAGTCATCATGGGGGTGGGACGGGGAGATATCAGGGGGGGGTATGGTGAGGTATCAAGGGGGATATGGGGAGGTATCAAGGGGGATATGGGGAGGTATCATCGTCCAAATGAAACTCGCAGACAACAGTTGTCTCTGTCTACATTTTAAACAGCAACCTGTGTACCCTGGCTTGCCAGGGTACAAAAACCACTAGTAGACTATTAAAAAAAATATTATGTATGATTTCAGACTTGAGTCGTATGATCGAAATGACAACTTTGGCAAAGGAGACATAGCAACACCGGAGTTCAAACTGGAGTTACCACCTATCACTAACTACAAAGACTTGCATATAGAAGTACATATACCTAACATCAGCACAGAGCAGGTTGCAGCCTTTTTGAATCCCATGAGCAAAGATATAGACAAAAAAGCTAAAGATTTGTACCAGAACAAATATGTCAATTATGTTAGAGCTTGCATCCAGTCATCAGTTACTTACATTCATGCTGAAGTTCGGGCTGAAATGAAAACTGGTCTTATGTACAAAGTTGACATTTCTTTGACAGAAAAAGGAACAGTTTTGGAATGTCAGTGTGAATGCGCTGCAGGCATGGGGCCTTCTGCACACTGTAAGCATGTAAGATGTGTCTTGCTCGGCCTGACAGACTTTTCACAAAATAAATCGTTTGTAGTACTGACAACATGTACATAATCACTCCAAACATTTCACCAAGCAAAAAAACATTTGGGGTCGCCTATGAAAGCTGAAGATATATACCGACATCAAAAAAGACTTAAAACTGTAGATTTTGATCCACGACCTGAACATGGAAGTACGCGACTATTGGCGCACCTATCGGCTGAACATTTGCATATTCAAGGGAAATAATTTTAATATTTTGGCCCATTGTAGCTGATCGAAAGAACAAAGGATGAAGCTACGGGGGCATTACATGCTGAAAGTGGATCCTCGATAACAAAACGGTAAATAACATACATAGATCATGAGCAGCGGATTCGTTTCTTCAAAGCCACAGTCTGATCCCATCCTTTCTATCTGTGATACACTTATGTACGCCATCTACCACTAATCTGTATAATGCCTATCTATGATACACAAGGATGTACGCTATTTACCACTGTGTTATCGATGATCCATTTTCAGCGTATATAATGCCTATCTATGATACATAGGGCTGTAGGCTATTTGCTAATGTGTTATCGATGATCCACTTTCAGCGTATATAATGCCTACTTATGATACATAGTTATGTACGCTATTTACCACTGTGTTATCGATGATCCACTTTCAGCGTATATAATGCCTACCTGTGATACATAGGGCTGTAAGCTATTCACCACTGTGATATGGATGATCCACTTTCAGCGTATATAATGCCTATTTATGATACATAGGACTGTACGCTATTTACCATTGTGTTATCGATAATCCACTTTCAGCGTGTATAATGCCTATCTATCATACATAGGGCTGTATGCTATTTACTATTGTGTTATCGATGATCCACTTTCAGCGTGTATAATGTCTACCTATGATACATAGGACTGTACGCTATTTACCATTGTGTTATCGATGATCCACTTTCAGCGTGTATAATGCCTACCTATGATACATAGGTCTGTATTCTATTTACCATTGTGTTATCGATGATCCACTTTCAGCGTGTATAATGCCTATCTATCATACATAGGACTGTACGCTATTTACCACTGTTTTATCGATGATCCACTTTCAGCGTATATAATGCCTACCTATGGTACATAGGGTTGTACGCTATTTGCTAATGTGTTATCAACGATCCACTTTCAGCGTATATAATGCCTGCCTGTCTCTGATACATAGGGCATGAACCTATTTTATGCTGTGTTATCAACGATTCACTTTTAGAGTATATAATGCCTGCCTATCTATGATACATAGGATTGTAAGCTATTTCCCACTCTGTTATCAACGATCCACTTTCAGCGTATATAATGCCTATCTATGGTGCATAGGACTGTACGCTATTTACCACTGTGTTATCAACGATCCACTTTCAGCGTGTATAATGCCTATCTGTCATACATAGGACTGTACGCTATTTACCATTGTGTTATCGATGATCCACTTTCAGCGTATATAATGCCTATCTATGATACATAGGACTGTAAGCCTACTCTATTTAGGCCTACCACTGTGTTATCGATGATCCACTTTCGGCGTATATAATGCCTGTCTATGATACATAGGGCTGTATGCTATTTACCATTGTGTTATCGATGATCCACTTTCAGCGTGTATAATGCCTATCTATCATACATAGGGCTGTACGCTATTTACCACTGTGTTATCGATGATCCACTTTCAGCGTGTATAATGCCAATCTACCTTACATAGGGTTGTATGCTATTTACCATTGTGTTATCAATGATCCACTTTAAGCGTGTATAGTGTCTACCTATGATACATAGGACTGTACGCTATTTACCACTGTGTTATCGAGGACCCACTTTCATCGTGTAATGCTTCTATAGGTAAAACTGCAGGTAAAGAAGTTAGAGCACTTGAACGATGAACGATTAACTTTCCATCTATTTATCTTTCCGTGGAAGTTTTCGGCTAATTTGCTATCTACTCCGCGCAATAATGTGAATTAGCGTGATAATGTGAGTTAAATTTGATTTCAAACTGTATTTTAAGTTAACTATCTGTCCTGTTATTTAACCACCTTCCAGATCGTTCTGCAGAATACAGTGAGTTAAAATGAATTATATTTTATAATCATTACAAGGATACGGATGGTTAATAAATTCTCAGACGATGTTTTAGACATTTTAAGTTGGGAGCTAGCTATTTATTATTTGTGATTTCTGGAATCCGCATTAAAACAACTATAACATTTTAATGTCAGTTTCGTTCGTGATCCAGACGTGTAATAATACCCTCTAAACATTTTTAAATCTAATAAACCCAGCGTCAAATGATAACTGCATTTCCCCTTCCCCCCTCCCCCACACACATCTCTCTTTCTCTCTGTCTCTGTCTCTGTCTCTGTCTCTCTCTCTCTCTCTCTCTCTCTCTCTCTCTCTCTCTCTCTCTCTCTCTTTCTCCTGAAAATGAACGCCGGACCCATGCAATGCAAGGGGCGCAAGCCAGTAAATAGAGTACACTGCGATTGATCGATTAAAATAGCTGAGCTGTGTTTGTCAACCTAGAACAGAAAAGAGAGAAAGTAAAGTGCTCGTGTAAATACCGTATGTGGTTTTCATTTCTCAGAGATTGTAATGGCCTGGGGCGAGTTTCAAAACAGCGAGATCTCGGTAGATCTCGGTAGATCTTGCTCATTGGGTCGTTTCTACGGCTGCTCGCTCGCTAGTCAATCGCAAGGCGAGGCGAGAAAGAGCTAGGCGCCTCTCGGGGTACTTTGCCTGCAAGATCAAGATGGCGGAAAGTACGCGGTTTATGCTACTTGGAATCTGTTACGGTGATAATTCGATGGTAAATCTTCGAGTTTCAACCAGATCATGGGAGGGGGTGAAGAACTGTAAGTGAACAATTTTGCTTTTAATCGATTTTGATGATACATTTGATTTTTTTTACTTTATTTGATTTTATTTTCGCAAATCGTCCAACACATTCGAAGGAACCGCCGTTTGTGTACAAATTGAAAACGAGGCTAGAATGAGGCAGCATGGTGGGTAGTTTCATTCAATGATCGGTCTGACTCAAAAACGAGATCTTGTGACCTAGATAGTCTCGCTGAATTGAAACTCGGCCCTGGAGTTAAAAAAAAGGTAATTGGCCGGGGTCCAGGGGCCGCCTAGGTGCTGGTAGAAAGTGCATGGGAATGCACTCTTCCCTCTCTCCCCCCTTGCCTCCGTCGAATAGGAATTATTGCATTATTATCGTGCATTTTTGATGACCCAAAAACCTAACGTAGTGAAGGAAAAACTTGCTTACACACAGCTGAACTCTTGAAGTAGCCTTTCTTTATCGATCCATAGCTTATAGTTATTATTCGCCAACAAAGTCCAACTACAAATGTAAGTTTAAACACACACTGCTGACAGTTCCTATTCCCCAATAAAATCTAAATTTAGTTAAAATATTTTGCATACATTATGATGCACAACCCAAATCTTGAAACTGTTTTCATTGGCAATGGTTGAGTTGGTTTGAAGAATTTGGTGAGATTGCTTTGTTTGTGACTGCAGTTTCTCTAAACAGGTTGTTGAGGTGCTTTACCAACACTGACTGAATGTTGGGTGCAGCATACTGGCTTTACAGATTGCGTATCAGCAACACTGACTGAAAGTTGAAAGATGAACACTGATTTCATAGATTGTGCATCAGCAACACATTTGCTGAAGGTTGGGTGCTGCACACTTGCCTCACAGTTGCATGAGACTGATTAGCTCTTTTTAGTCTCAGACAGCAAGTTCTCCATTGCTCGTATTTGATTTCCGACTGGCACACTGTACAAAACGCTGTTCCATTTCTTGAGATCTTCCTCAAATGTTATTCTAGTCGTTCATCACCCACTTCTTTTTCCATCTCTTCCCACCTCCATGCGTTTTCTCCGCTTTGTCATCAACTGCCACGCCACGCCGACCAATATGTCACACCCATTTGACCAGCTACAGCATGCGCAGTCCCTTGTTTTCGTTTAACTTGATGACACGCACAAAACACTTTTTCATTGGAGGCAAATCGTTGTCAAACTTTTTTGTTCTGCGGAAAACCATACCATTCTCTGCAAAAAATATTTTTTACAATAGCGGAAATCCGCTGAACCGCGGAAAATTACAAGCCTTGCTTTATAGTTCTCCTCTCCCACGTTGTTCATCTTCTGTATTTTTTCCCCTTTTACTCTTCTTCGGCATGATGCACGTGAAAAGGGGAGGGTTGAAAACCCATCCATGTTTGCGCTGCTACCAAGTCCAGGATAAAAACTATTTTTAAAAAAAAAAAAATGGTTGGAGGGAAGGGAGACAAATCCTGATAGGCATATTCTCAATCAGAATGTCATTGTTTGTCTCCCTTGAGCTTGAAACCCCAGCAAGTCATCGTTAGTTCGCAGAGTTGGGCATGAACACTAAGCGTGGAATCAGACCCATGATAGGCTTTGTCAACGGACAATGCTGCTAACCTTGACAAGGCCATGCTGCAGCCATGTTGGCAAAATACAGAACGAAGTTGTTGACCCTAATCGTTCTTAGGCGTCTATCCTTCCAAAGTCCACTTGTAGTAATGCTAAGAGGACATGCTGAATGTTGACAATGTTGCTTTTAAAATTCGTTTGCTTTTACCTGCTTCCACTCGAGAGATAAACAAAATAAAAGTATACAAGAACCCAATTCACATCAGGAACTAGTCAGTGCAGGAAGAAAAAGAGAAGGCACTAAAGTGAATGGGAACACACACACACGCACACAAACACGCGCGCATATTTGCAAAATATCAAAACTGGATTAATTTAAGAATGTAGGAATCAAAATTCTTCTAAAAATGTAAGAATCTAATGCAAAATTGGCTCTCTCCGTCTAAAAAGTTGACCTAGTTCGTCTCCTATAGGGGACGAAATAGGTCAAACAGTCTTCAAAATTTGGCCGAAAAGTGACTAGATTTTCTCCGTCCCGGATAGAGCACTCCCTTGTATTTAAAACACTCTCATGCACTACAACTGCACTCCCATGCACTAAAAGAGCACTCCCGCGCACTTAGAAAAAAGTGGGGTTCTGGATAAAAGTTGGTTCCAAGCAAATAAACCCATTTGTTACTAAGAAAGACAAGGTCTGCTACCCATTTGTGCGTTTATTCAAGTGCACACAAACACACACACACACAAACACACACCCACACATACACACACACATCTGCATCTCCCCCGGAGGATGCTCACACACAAAGTACATACCAAAATAATATTAAGGATCTTTTGCACTACATCGACTACTACAGTTATACGAGCTTTTAGGTGAAAGGGTTTGCGTCGTGCGGATCGACTTTTTCAGCCGAAATCTACTTCGTGTTTACTCGAACAGGCGCAGAATATACGAACAAGACAATCTGACACACGTTAATTAATCGCAGTTCTCCAAAGCTATGGAACGCGGAAAGCGTCAAATGCACGCGAAAATGCAAACGCTTTTTTTTTGTGTTTTGTAAATCTTCCTCATTAACATCCGGCGTGCAGTTTGGCGTGCAACTGCGCTTGCGCAGTTTGGCATGAAAGTTTTTACCAATCAGCTACTAAATGCGCTTGCAGTTGTTTGTGCATTTTGTGCGTGTGCATTTGCGCTTGCGCAGTTTAGCGTGTAAGGTTTTGACCAATCAGCTACTAGATGGGTGTGCAATTGCGTATGCTTTTTCGCGTTCCATGCAAAGGCAACCGTTTACAGATATACTGAGTGTCTGTGGCTATCAGAGCTCTGATTTGATTCATCGATAAGCAAGGCAGTAATTTTGTGTTTGTTTGTTTGTAGTTTATTATCTCTGGAAACTCTCTATCTCGGGAAACTCTGGGCCGCCTCCCCTGGGGAAGGCGTAGTCGCAGCCTGTGGCGCGCCCAAACCCAACCTACCTAACATTATTTTGTGAATTTTGAAATTTTGCTGGGGGAGCAAACCAAAGTACCCGGAGAAAACCCCCGAGACGTTGCCCGAGTCGCAAGTAAATATTATTCGGAGAAACATAACGCCCAGATGCTGGATCGAACCCACACCTGTCAGGCGCCATTGGTTTCTGGCTTGTGGACAAGGCAAGTTAGTCCCGCCTTAACCCACTTGGCCACAACGCTCGCATTGTTCGATCCATGATAATACTCCTCGTGGTTCAAAAAGGCTTGTCGAAATCCCTGTACCCTATCGAAGATTTTGAAATGGAAAAGAGGGTGGGGGTGGGGCGTAGGGCAGCGGCAGGGGAAGTTGGGGAGGAGGTGTGACGATGAGAGCTTTATAATTCGTAGCTCTTTACACAGGTGTTTATGGGTTTTATCTCTTCATATCACAACTCTATAAGGGAGGTACGAGAAGGGGGCCTTATGGAGAAAGTAATATAAATTTAACGATTCAATTCTTAATACTAATTACTATACAATATTAAGTACTCACACACCAGTTCCAATTCAAACAATCGTCAAATCAAGTCAAGTCAAATCAAGTCAAGTCAAGAAATCGTTATTACCCACAATGGAGAATTCATACAGCACATTGCGTCTCAACGAATAAGAAAAGAAGAACAGGAAAAAAACACTTTCTAAAACAAATAGAATTAATATATAAAATCATTATCACACACAATCTCTGCCAGTTCTTTTTCACTACCACAGGCAGAGGTATAGTCTCTACTAACGCACATACACCCACATAACAAATGTACAGTTAATTTCAATTGGTTCACAGAAAATTTCATATCATGCACAAACAATTGAGATAACTTTCCATTCATAATGACAGTTTGATGCTATGAACATAGTATTTAATAACATTAAATTACTCACAGGAACCCCGTTGGGGTGCCGGGGGTTTCAGTATAAATAGTATCCCCACTTTCTGGAAATGTAGTGCTTTAAATTCCCACTGTCGCTGTCTTTCTCATTTGCTCTTTCTCATTCCGGCTCTGTTCTATCAAGCTGCTATACTATCTTCTTTTTCGCTTGACCAGTCACCTACCTTTCTTCTTGAAAACTCTTCCGGGACAAGACTCCTTATTTGTGTATGAGGTCTGTTGGATCAGCTTGGGAATATTGGACGCTTTCTGACATGTGGTCACTAGGTAAACGGGGGTTCGATAAATTAGAGTACAGCCTCAGCGTCCCCTGCGTGTGATGTCTTTATTGTAAAGTGACTGGCTGGTGGAGAGCTTTCAGTTTTACCACTAGGGTTGTTTCCGCAGATCTTTTATGCGGATCAGGGGTTGTTTGGTCCTGATTTGGCTCGGAGGAGTCCGCTGGACCTAAAGCAATAATCATGTAATGTAATGTAATGTACTCACAGGAGAAGCTACGACCACTACGAGAAATAACATCATAGGCCAGCGAGCATATAAAAACAAGGCTAACAACCAAACCGAAAAAACTTACCTTGATCGAAGAACACATTCCTGGTAACACCCTGAGGCAGAACAGGTGCTACTTATTTTGTTATTTTATATTTCGTTTCACTGTTTAACACCACATGTTTTCCAGCACCAGGCGGCCTAATAAAATTCGTTTGATACCTAGAAAATAAAATTTATCAAAGCAATAAAAAAAAAACAACAGTAGAATTGGCGGCGTCAAGATGCCTGTTTCTTGCTTGCAGCGATGACACAACAAAAACAAATTGTTGAAGTAACTTTTTCAAAACAAGAACTGACTTGGATGTCTGCCTTGTCGAGTCACAGAAAAAGATACCACAAGGATGATTAATAGTCCTCAAACAAAAATTACAGACTCGGCTCTTTAAATGACTAATAAAAACGAGCAACAGAAAACAATCACCCCAGAAATTAACTGATAAAGAAGTCGCAATCTCACCAACAACGCCAAAACGTGTTGTGGCCATAAAAAAAAAAAAAAAAAAAAAAAAAAAAAAAACCTCTTCAAGAACTTCTATTGCAATGTGGCTACTTTTTGCTAGCTATGCAACTACCAGCTAGGTCTGGTTTTGTGACGAGTAAATGTAAAATCTAAAAGGCAATCAGTGAATCACAGTAGAGTAAAAACACAGCTGCCTTGTCACCAGCAGAATAGCTACGATGATTTCTTAAAGACAGTAATTTCAAAAGATGCTGGTCTGGAGGTGAGTGCACGCAAATACTAACGACAATCTGTGAATCATAATGGGGAAAAAATCGAGACAAGACACATATTTCTTGCCATAAGCAATAAGAAACCAAGGAAAACTCTCACCATGTCTAAGATCGTTTGGTCCCTTAGCAAATTCTAAACGTTCGTTACAGAACAATACAAATGAGATATTTCTTGATCAGCAGTAATAATAAATCAGGTTGATTTTGTGACGAGTAAAAAACTAAACCCTAAGAACAATCAAAGAATCACAGTGTGGGGAAAATTGTCCTAAAATGGACTAGTTGTATTAGGACAGTCCCTCAAGTCCCAAGAAACGATTCTTGTTTGACAGCAGTAATGTCAAAGCCGAGTGGTTTAACTGTAAGAAAATGAAGAAACTAGGAAAAACCTACAGAAACATTGAAATGAATGAGTAAATCACAGTAGGAGAATTTAGTCCAGACACACCTTTCATGGCCACGAGCAATAACAAACCTTTCACGGTTCCCACCTCGGCTGCAATCGCTTTACTACTGATTGATACAGTCTCAATCGCTGCCAGACAGACAGGCCCCTCTCACAATACAACCCTGCAATTCACCTTGCATTTAGTTCTGCTAGGGAGGAAAAGGAAGAATGAGAAAGACGATGGGAAACTGGAGGTGGAGAAGGTGGAGGTGGAGGAGAGACGAAGAGGAGGAAAGGAACTAGAGAATTACTGGAAGATAAAGAGGAACGGACTGAGCAGGAGAAGATGGAACTGGACGAGAATGAGACAAAATTGACGACGACGACGACGACGACGACGACGACGACGAAGAAGAAGAAGAAGAAGAAGAAGAAGAAGAAGAAGAAGAAGAAGAAGAAGAAGAAGAAGAAGAAGAAGAAGAATGAACGAACATGGAAGATCATTGGCAATATTGCAAATGGGAATAACCATCCCAGGGAACAAAAAGTTGGGACTTAAAATAACACTGAACCACCAGAGCAATGGACAGTGAAAATGGCCCCTTTTATCTTGCCCATCTCTGGATTCAAACCTGGGTCATCGGTGTGACAGGCGAGCGCTCTACCCTTGAGCTACGGCGATGGGACATTAAGAAGAAGAAGAAGAAGAAGAAGAAGAAGAAGAAGAAGAAGAAGAAGAAGAAGAAGACAACAACAACAACAACAACAACAAGATGAAGAAGAAGAAAAAGAAGAACAAGAACAAGAACAAGAACAAGAAGATTTCTAAAATTCAAACATTTATTCATGAGGTCGAAGTCTACAACTTTTTCCCCAGTGTACATGCAGCAAAGCATTCCAATCTAATCAAGCTGAGTTGTAAAACGAGCATCCACACTGCATCGCAGTTTCAAGAATGGCTGCCCTAGAAGTACTCGCGCCGTAACAGAAATGGAGGCTACAACGTAGTGGAGTCCGCAAACCAAAATTATACGGTCAGCACAATTCTGAAGCGGGGGGAAATCGAGAAGAGGATGCCTGCTCACGTACCTTGCATCCAGCGTTAAAAGCAGTTAATTGTGACTGGGATTGTATGTTTATGCACCCTTCTGTTTGATCTATGTTCTAAGTTTATGGTGTGCGGACAGTATAAAACTGGTGTGCGGACCCAAAGAAAACCTGTACATTTTTGTCCGGTGTGGTAGAATCGCAATTTGTAGAATGGCTTCCCTGGCAGTTTAGTTGCATGGCCATTTTGGAGAGGGGCTGATAGGGTCTTGTAAACATTTGCAAAGAGCACAAGGGTCGCGATGTAGTGTTTGTTTCAAGAAGATTGCTCCAATTTCCTGCACGTGGCTGGAGAAGAATTTTCAATATCTAAAACTCTCTCGGTCACAGTGCCTTCCCCTACCCCCATCACCACCACCCCACCCACCCACCCACCCCCCCAAAAAAAAGAAAAACAAAGTAGAGGCACTAAATTATTAGAAGCTCACTCTTACGCCCAAGTCAACCTGTACGATGGGTTCTCCAAGAACAGTTCTCTAAGATCCGCTAATATCTCATCTCGGAAAATTGTTAACTACATTTTCGGAAAATAGGACCTGAATAATCACCACCAAATGTTCTAGTGACAACTGAGGTTAATAACTGCAGGACGAACAATATTTTTAAAACGAATTATACCTACCCACTGGGGAGGATATAACAATAATCAATGACGCAATGGTAAATGCGTAGATGAACACATCATACATAATACTTCATTTAATAAATGATCAGAAACCTTTTGATACAGAACTAATTATCTAATGACACATACACAAACAAGCAAAGGAGAGAGAGAGAGAGAGAGAGAGAGAGAGAGAGAGAGAGAGAGAGAGAGAGAGAGAGAGAGAGAGAGAGAGAGAGAAGGGGGCTGCGAAGTGTGTGTGTGTGGGAAGTGAATTGAAACAGAACAGTTTAAATTTACAGAGAAACCTAATGCATTTTTTAAGGATGCCAGACTAGGCGGTCATAGCATTTTAACTCCGACACGAATTCAAAGCCCCACAGGAAATCTCCACTCCACTAGACTAAACATCAACCTGGGGTTTTTTACCCACTGGCTACAAAATTAGCCGTGCGCGCGCGCGCGTGTGTGTGTGTGTGTGTGTGGTTGTGTGTGTGTGTGTGAGTGAGAGAGACAGTGAGAGAGAGACAGAGACAGAGAAGTGAGAGAGAGACAGAGACAAATGTGTGTGTGTGTCCGTGCGTGCGTGTGTGTGTGTGCATCTGTACACCTGCTTGTATGAGTTTCCGCCTTGATCGTTAAGATCATTTCAGTATGTTTACATGTCTGACGCCTCTGTCCACACGCAGGCTTGATCCCATCTTAGGAAGGGGATGGAAGTGTAAGTAAAATGTCAAAGGAGCATTTTACAACATATTTAGATAGATTCACGGGTTACATGTATAAAGGCATGTCCGTATCATAATAATTTGCACTAGCAAAAACAAGAAGAAAATTCTAAATTACGGAAGAGGAACACACTAGCCAATGAACAACTAACAATATAGGACGGTCGCTTGTTAACAGGTATGACCTGTTTTTAATATGAAGGACTGTACATATCATACATCCACACCCCCCAAAATCGCCCACAAATACACAAACACACACACGCACACACACACACACACACACACACACACACACACACACACACACACCCCACACCCCTTACCTATCCCTTATGATGACCGGTGTGCGAGAGTGTGTGTGAAGGGACAAGAGGAATTGATTGACAGAACTGACAAACAATGATCGTGAGAATAATCATGACTTTTCTCATAAACAAGTTTATCTGAAACTCACTGACTTCAAAAGCAAATTCAACATGTTCCACTAAATGTGTACTTCGTTTTACAAAGATCACTTTAGTAAAGGAACAGTTTATAAACCAAAATGGTTTCGCTCAATCTATGGGAGAGAACTCCTTCCAATGAAAAGAAAACGCGTTTAAGCTAATGTATTGCTTCCCTTTGAATGTGGGATCCCCCCCGAGAACACGTTCACATAACGCTTGAAAACAAAATACATCAAACTGCCTTTGCTGCTGCATGATCCTGCTTCTGATGCTGCCGCTGCTGCTGCTGCTGATGATGATGATCATGTAAGTAAAATGTAAACAAGTCTTTAGCAAAGGTCAGAAAATTCGATACTTAAAAAGTAAATTAACACATTATTATGATTGCATGTCTGATTGCATTAAAATCACCTGGGGCTAAGATGTCTTGATAAAAGCCGAAGGAAATTGAAATTCTCCTTTTAACAAAAATCTATATTTTACTCAAATACTCTTACATTAATCAACAAGAGTTACATTGCTTGATTTGTTTTGACGCATCTGACTCAGCAGTTGTGTTCGCAGGTTTTCATAACAAAAACCAATCAATGTAATTAATGTAAGCTACTTGGGAAAGTACGACAAAGTCATCGACTCGTAGTGGTACTGAAGACTGATGAACCTCGTACTCAAGAAAGCAACGAGTACGAATAGCATTCTCAGACAACGACAAACCTGCATGCAAGCAATCATAGAAATCGGATGTGTGTGCCCAGAGTGATTAAGGAATGAAGAAGAAGAAGAAGAAGAAGAAGAAGAAGAAGAAGAAGAAGAAGAAGAAGAAGAAATAGTGAATGAAGGAAGGACAATGTATTAGGCGCATAAACATTTCCACACAAAAAGCATATCACAGCGCTGGGGTAAAAAACAACAACAACAACAAAACAACAACAATTTACACCAAGAAGAAGAAGAAGAAGAAGAAGAAGAAGAAGAAGAAGAAGAAGAAGAAGAAGAAGAAGAAGAAGAAGAAAACAACGAAGGACCGTTGCTTTGTTGTATTACTGTGGAATAATGTTTGATAAGGATGATTAAAAAGATTAAGAAGAAATAGGCAAGATGCATTCCTCCTTCTCTTCCTTTTATACATCTTTGTCCTTCCTCTCCACCTCCTATATTAAGATTCTTCAACCGCTTCCTCCACCATCGTGTTCTCATCCTCTAATTTTTTCTCTTTCTCCTTCCATCTCTTCTCTTCATCCTTCCCGCCCTTGCCCTTCGTGTTCTCCTCCTGCTTGGTAATAGCAATCTCTTGAGATCACCGCGCTTTGAGTTCAATTTTAAAAAAGCTCATGATAGCATCCTGTAAGAGTAATTCTTCTGTTTCTTAATATCTCTTCTATTTCCCGTTTTCATCTTCTTCCCCTCTCTCATTCTCTTCTTCTTTCTTTTCCTCCTCATTCTCTCCCTCTTTACGAGTAACGGCAGTCCTATTGGAATATTATGGAATACTATAGTTTGACAAGAATGAATGAGCAGAAGAAGAAGAAGAAGAAGAAGAAGAAGAAGAAGAAGAAGAAGAAGAAGAAGAAGAAAAAGAAAAAGAAGAAGAAGAAGAAGAATAAGAACAACAACAACAACAACAACAACAACAACAACAACAAGTAGATCAACAACATTACCATCAACAACATCATCAATGCCACCACCAACACTACCAACAACAACACGAGCAACAACAACAACAACACCAGCAACATTTTCCGATTACAAAACTGATCAATTAAACTGGTTCCTGCTGGTAAGCTTAGCTCTTTACTGTAGACTGTAAGTTTGGCACGCAACCTACAATCAAGGCTGATAACTTCCCTCTGAACTTGCGCGTCTGTGTATATATTACATGATTATTGCTTTAGGTCCAGCGGACTCTTCCGAGCCAAATCAGGACCGGACAACCCCTGATCCGCATAAAAGATCTCCTGAAACAACCCTAGTGGTAAAACTGAAAGCTCTCCACCAGCCAGTCACTTTGCAATAAAGACATCCTACGCAGGGGACGCTGAGGCTGTACTCTAATTTATCGATCCCCCGTTTACAAAAACAAAATAAAATACAAACATCATTATAACTTATCAACAAAACACATACATATAAAATGCCTACATTGCTAAATAATAACATCATAGGAAGCCCTAGTGACCACCTGGCAGAAAGCGTCCACTATTCCCAAGCTGATCCAACAGACCTCATACACAAATAAGGAGTCTTGTCCCGGAAGAGTTTTCAAGAAAAAAGGCAGGTGATTGGTCTAGCGAAGAAGAAGATAGTATAGCAGATTGATAGAACAGAGCAGGAATGAGAAAGAGCAAATGAGAAAGACAGCGACAGTGGGAATTTAAAGCACTAAATTTCCAGAAAGTGGGGATACTATTTATACTGAAACCCCCGGCACCCCAACGGGGGTGCGCGTCTGTGTAGAAGAAGAAGAAGAAGAAGAAGAAGAAGAAGAAGAAGAAGAAGAAGAAGAAGAAGAAGAAGTAGAAGAAGAAGAAGAAGAAGAAGAAGAAGAAGAAGAAGAAGAAGAAGAAGGAAAGGCGAGAAGAACTCCAGACCATGTAAGTATGGCTATCTTTTAGGCTCAACTTCACGAAGGTGGAAGGGGAGAAAACTGTGGCAACCATAAGAAAAGAATACAAATTGGTTCCCATAATTAAATTTACGTTAGCTACTTCTTTCATTTGTTAAATATTCCTCTTGTTGGATTTAACCTAGCTATTCCGGCTTCTAGTTGTTTTTGTTTGTTTTTTTTTTACTTCCCCTTCTCTTCCTTTCACACAATTTTTTTCCTTCCTCCCACCTCCTCCTGTGATATCATTCTCCAACCGCTTCGAAAGCTTCCTCCACGGTCGTGTTCTCCTCCTCTAAAATGTTCACTTTCTCCTTCCGTCTCTTCTATTTAAATTTCCTGTCTTTACCCTTAGCGTTCTCTTCCTGCTTTGTAACAACAATCTCTTCAGGTCGCCGCACTTTGAGTTCAATCGAAGAAAAAGCGCGTGATAATTCATTGTTAATTCTTCTATTTCTTATTTCTTCTATTTCTCGTTTGTCATCTTCTTCCTCCGTCGCTGTTACGTTGAAACGCGCACAATAGATCCGATCGTTTTGTTTTGCAAATCATGCAATAACAGAGTGTATTTACCTTTGATTTGATTTTGCATTGTTGTAAGAAGAAGCTTGGTATAATGTTGATAATTTTAGTTGATCGATATTATTTGAGAATTTTCTAAAGCTGGTTGTTTATTATCGATCGAAGCGTGTGGATAAATCTAGTGGTAACTACGAGACGCTTCCATCCTAAATAAGGTTATATTACGTAAGACAGTGAAGACGAAGTTTGTTTTGATTGGTTGTGGTGCGTCACGCTGGAGTGTTCTAATTTTTTCTGGAGTATAGATAGACTATATATGTGCCGCACTGTTTCAAAAGAGAGCAATTAAAGTCTGCTCTCTGAAAATCCTTACCGGGAAGAGAGGGGACTATAAACTGATTAAAAAAAAAAGAGAGTTTAAAGTAGAGAGAATGGTAATATAGAGAAAGTGAAAAGCAATTGAGCGATTGTATGCAGTTGTTGATGTACGCTGAATAAAGTTGAAAAATTTCAAACGACGACTCCTGTCTTGTTGCTGAGTGAACAGGTTGCGTGGATAAACGAATCCGAGTTACACTTTTCAGGAGGATTCAAGCATTGGGGCTGAATCAACTACTGATAAAAACAAAACCAACATCGAGTGTAACAGTCGCATCCACTAATCGTCCTCTTCATTTCTCGTCCTGTTCAGTATCTTTCGTATTCCCTTCCTCTTAAATTTAATATTTCTTCCTTCTTCATTTTCTACCTTTTTATTATCTTCCTTCTTCTCATCCTTTATTTTCTCTTCCTCGTCTTCTTGTCTTTTTACCTCTTCTTCTTCTTCTTGTCTTTCTATTCTCTTCCGACTCCTGTTTCTCCTTTCATTCTCCCACTCATTTTAATTTCCTCATCCTTTTCTTGTTCTCCATTCTCTTCTCGTCACCCTCTTTTCTTTTCTTCATAGTATTCCTCCAGCTCCTCTTCTCCCCCCCCCCTCCCTACCCTTGATCTTCTCCACTCTTGTTTTCCTCTTCCGTTTCCTTTTCTTCATTTGTCCTCCATAATTCGTCCTTCTTATTTTGCCTCCTTCTTTATCTTCATTTTACTCTTCTTTCTTATTTCATCTTCCTCAGCCACTTCTTTCCTCTCTGTCTCACGTCCTCCATCTTCCGTTTCTTCCTTCCTGGAATTTTCATCAGGGTCAACCGAAGCGTAGAATTCGTAGTGCACTTTTGTAGCGGACACTTGGACTTCAGAAGATCGATGCGCTCTATCTCAGACATAATTGTGCTAGGCTGGCTAATAACTTATGTTTAAATCAATCAGCTCTGCTTCGCTCGACTTTTGAAAAAGCTTAGAGAAATTCGTAGGCTACTAGTAGTCGTAAACACAGTCATTACGATATTAATTCTAGACATGGCGACTAGATACATAAAAGATTAAACGGGACATCTTCAGCTAGTGTTCTAGTAGACTACTAGTTGACCCGAGTACAAAGTATATTTGGCATAATTTAATAAATGGAATAAAACAAAGGACAGCTAGACGTCTTCTTCTTGCCTTTCTAAATATCTTTTTTTTTCTTGGAGTTCTGTTGAGTTCTTTTTCTTGCCTCATTTCTAAATATAATGTTACTTTTGTGGAGTTCTGCTGTGAAGTACTGTTTTGTTTTCACTCCGCCTGATTAAAAACTCATCTCGAAAATTTGCGTTGTGTTGTTTTTGCTTTGTTCTTGTCAAAATTAGCATTTCTTTGGCTTGTGTACACATTTGTTTCTCATAAGTGAAATAGTTTATTAAATTAGATTTGACATAGTGTAGTGTAGCGGCTTCTGTTCAGCGATGTGAGCAGAAGCGCTAGTCACGTGGGAAAGCAAATGCTAAAACAATTGAAGGCTAAGCGTTACAAAGAGAAACCTGGTTATAAACATGACGACTACGGATGGTATCAAGTCAAGACACTTTATTACCCAATGAATTCAAAATACATAGGATTTTGTTTTGGTGATGCGGTAAAACATTCAGTCCCTCTGCAACAACAAACAACCTTCCACTGGACATTAAAACATTAAAATACTCTGATAGAAAAAGTTATTTAAGGAGTAAAGCACAGGCGCACGCCCACTCGCAACCCCCACACGCACACGCATACTCACGCATACCCGCATGGGTATCTAAATTAAAACATAATGAGATAAAATACATTAAAGAATCAGAATTGCACCACTAACACATTATCGCAAATAAGAAATTGGCGTTTAAGTATAACACCTCATGCTCTGTGGATAACTGAGGACACTGGTACTGAGAGGGCGGCCTCGGGGAAGAAGCTGTGTCTAAACCGGCTTGTTCTAACTTTTAGTGCTCTGAAGCGTTTGCCTGACGGGAGGAGCTCGAACAGATGGTTGGCTGGGTGGGATGGGTCGCCAATGATGTTGCTGGCCCTTCTTGCCAAACGCGTGCTGTATAAGGACGCGAGGAATAATAAATCGCAGCGTATGATTTTTGCCGCGCGTTTCACAATTCTTTCGAGTTGAAACTTCTCGCCCGAAGTGGCGCCTCCAAACCAGACTGTGATCCTGAAGCACAGGATACTCTCAATCACGGCGCGATAGAAATGCGCGAGTATTGTCTGGTTAAGTCCGAGCCTCTTGAGCTGTCTCAAGAAGTGGAGGCGCTGCTGACACTTCCTGATAATGGACATGCTGTTATTGTCCCAAGACAGGTTGCTGGAAATGACCGTTCCAAGAAATTTAAATGAGTCAACCTGTTCTACGTATTCACTGTTAATCATAAGAGGTGAGATTGTGCTTTTATTCCTGCGAAAGTCAATGACCATTTCTTTTGTTTAGATACATTCAGCTCAAGGTTGCTATCGGAGCACCAGCCAACCAGCCGCCCGACCTCCTCGCGATATGCACTTTCATCTTCACCCAAAATAAAACCCTCAATTGTAGTGTCATCAGAGAACTTGACCACTAGCACCGAAGGATCTGACGACCCACAATCGTTTGTGAAAAGGGTAAATAAAAGCGGTGACAAACACAACCTTGCGGAGCCCCAGTATTTAGGATTCGAGAGCATGATGTGGCTTTATTGACTCTTACGACCTGTGGTCGGTCCAACAGAAAATCAAGGACCCAATGACAAATGGAGGGATGGACGTTCAACAGCGCCAGTTTATCAAACAGTTTATGAGGGATGATTGTATTAAAAGCAGAACTAAAATCAATAAACAGTACTCTAGCGTATGTACGCGAGTTCTCCAGATGTTGGAGGATGTGGTGGAGGCCCAGAGCGACAGCGTCCTCAACTGACCTGTTTGCTTGGTAGGCGAACTGGAGTGGGTCCCGAAGGTGACCCGTGCATGCCTTTAAGTAGGTGAGGACGAGTCGCTCAAAGACCTTAATGACCACGGAAGTGAGCGCTACAGGCCGGTAGTCATTGAGCTGGGTGACCTTTGACTTCTTGGGGACGGGGACAATGACGGATGATTTAAAGCAATGAGGGACAACATGCTGCTGCAGAGACGTGTTAAAAATATCAGTAAACACTGGGGCCAGCTGATCAGCGCATGTCCGAAGGGTAGAAGTGGACACCTTATCAGGTCCTGACGCCTTCCTCGTGTTTTGCTTCCTGAACAATCGCATCACCTCAGTTTCCTGAATGGCGAAAGGCGGGGTTAGAAGCAAAGGGTCATCAGGCAAAGGGGTACGGTAGCCTGGGTTTGGATTCTTCTCGTCAAACCTACAGTAGAACCTGTTCAACTGGTCAGGTAGATCAGGCTCAACATCACCTGAAACAACACTTTTCTGCTTATACTGAGTGACGCGCTGTAAGCCGTGCCAAACATCGCGTGTATTACTCGAGGCAAACTGATCCTCAATTTTCTGCCTATACTGCGCCTTCGCTCTGCGAATCTCTCGGCGCACCTCTGACTTAGCTTGCATATACGTGGTATCATCCCCAGCCCTGTACGCCTCATTCTTTGCCTCTAGCTTAGTCTTAACTGCCCTGCTGAACCAAGGTTTATCATTACCGTACGTTCGTACAGTCTTGGTTGGAACACACACATCCTCACAGAAGCTAATGTATGATGTTACAGTATCAGTGCATTCGTCAAAATTAAAACATGCATCTTTAAAAACGTTCCAGTCCGTACAACAATCCATGCATCCTTGCAAGGTCTCTCACAGCCAAGTGCACTGATAGTATGACACTGATGATCCAGAAGCGTATAGTAGTCTACCCGGACGAGTGAATAAACCGAGGTCTAGTCTTTGCACGTATGCATTCCATAGCACGGACCTTAAAAGATCCTGACGCTCATGACCTAGGCAGATGAGTGTGCATCTCGCAAGCGCAAGGTTCTGTTTCCCCTCGGTGGCTCAGCATCGCTCAAATGTCTGGAACGTGTTACGCTAGACAACTGCCCATCAAGCAGCAAGTTGTTGCCTTTGGCGGTTTGAGTTAGGTCCTGTTGTCAGACAGCGTCTTCTTCAAAAACAGTGACATTGATCTTGCTCATGGCCGGTTGTCGTTTCCAGCCCAACTTTTGACAAGTCGGGTGCAGGCGTATCATAAGGTCGTTTATCAACCCCTTCAGCTTTCACAACTCCGCCATTTACAAAAGGTCTGGACACTTTCAGAGAAGGGCACTGAGCAGTGTGTACCTCTTTCTCTGCTGATCGCAACGCCCAAACAAAGCGAAGCCAAGTCTCCATTCTAGCGCAAGACTTGTTTTCAAAGTTGCATGAAAGTTACTGTAATTTTGCTCTCTCTCTCTCTCTCTCTCTCTCTCTCTCTCTCTCTCTCTCTCTCTCTCTCTCTTTTTCCCTCTCTCTCTCTCTCTCTCTCTCTTTCTCTCTCTCTCTCTCTCTCTCTCTCTCTCTCTCTCTCTCTCTCTCTCTCTCTCTCTCTCCCTCTCTTTCTCTCTCCCTTCCTCCCTCCCTTCCTCCCTCTCCCTCCCTCCCTCTCTCTCTCTCTCTCTCTCTCTTTCTCTCTCTGTCTCTCTGTGATCCTTAAATTACACACAAGCACGAACGCACAAAGACATTTATTTGAATTACGGCGGATGCTCGACTTGGTTTTGAAACCAATGCGCGTGAAACTAATTAATACCTCTGTCATGAATTGGCTAGTGTAACTCTGCTCATTGACTATTTAGCCTTGTGTAAGTAATTGTAACAGTAGAGAGTTAGTATAGTACACAGCAGCAAGTAAATTACACAGCAAGCCACACACCGCGAGCCCGACCCACGCTGCGCTGTGACTCAGCACTTGAGCTTTGAATCGGACCGTTTTAACCAATCAGAGCAGGCTCAGTGGGTAGAGCAGTTCTGACTATGTCAGATCTTAGCGCAGTTTGAATCAGTCGTGTGTGAGACGAGGTAGAGGCAACATCTCCACAGCTAGAGAAATCTCTACACTCATAGACCAGGAAGCAGGACTTAGGAATCTTAGAATTCTCTCAAGTCAACACGGGCCTGAACTTGTCAAACAGGTAAATGAACACCCTTCTGTTTCATCGTGATATATTTGTATTATTGTTGAAATTATGTTTGAAGAATTTGCTATGCATAAATGTGAATTATTAATCCGAATTTGCCGTACCACGTGGAAGAGCCTACCACGAGGCGAAACACGACCGGTTGCGCCGCCATGTTGTATCCCGTACGGAACCCCTGTTGTTTAACTTATATGTATGTTTGCAGACCAGTGGCTGTACCACGGAATGTTTATAATATTATTAATTCTGTATGTGTATAGTTAGCCACGTTTGATATTTATATATGTATAGGAATTTAGAGTGAGATTCCAGTGGAACCCGGAAGTAGCAGAATGTTCGTCGCTTATGTATAGAGATGTGGAGCTATCACTGAGGGCTACTTGGCTTTCAGTGAGACGCTCTGCACAAACCGATTATTCAGGGTTGTGCAGAATTTCGTCTCTTATATTACAGACGAGCAGGCGAGCTATCCCGAGCTATCCCGAGCTATCCCCACTCCACAGAAACGACCAGTTGGTTGAGGAGACTCTGCCGCACAAGCCGGAAAGAGCTACCTTGAAAAAACCCCTACAAGACCCCACAGCGTGGCAAGGGAACCCAACTACACAACTACCCAGGTGGACCAGAAGCTACCTCACAGAAGGACTTCGCACGCTCCATCTAGCAGTTAAGTGAACACGCCAAGGTGCACTTAAACTGATCATAACAGGACCACAGTAGTCCAACTCTTCAGAAACTGTAAAACGGATTGATTGATTTATTTATTGTTGCTTTAGGTCCAGCGGACTCTTCCGAGCCAAATCAGGACCGGACAACCCCCGATCCGCATAAAAGATCTGTTGAAACAACCCCAGTGGGAAAATTGAATGCCCTCCACCGGCCAGTCACTTTACAATAAAGACATCCCACGCGAGGGACGGCTGAGGGTTGACCTCAACTACGCGAACTCCCCGATTACAAAAACAAAATAGAATACAAACATCATTATAAATCATCAACAAAAAACATACATATAAAATGCCTATAGTGCTAAATAGTACATTCATAGGAAGCCCTAGTGACCACCCGGCAGAAAGCGTCCAACACTCCCAAGCTGATCCAACAGACCTCATACACAAACAAGGAGTCTTGTCCAGGAAGAGTTTTCAAGAAAAAAGGTAGGTCATTGATCTAGCGAAGAAGAAGATAGTATAGCAGAGTGATAGGACAGATCGGGAATGGGAAAGAGCAAATGAGGAAGACAGCGACAGTAGGAATTTAAAGCACTAAATTTCCAGAAAGTGGGGATACTATTTATACTGAAACCCCCGGCACTCCAACGGGGGGAACTGTTGCCGCAGTTAATTTGTCATGCCTACAAAGGCAAGACAGGTTTTCAACTGGGGCTTTCACTGTACCCTTTATAGGTTAGAACAATCTACAGTGGCAAGATTGCTCATGACCCCAAGGGGTTGTAAAACGGACCACAGTAGTCCAAATCTACATGAGATATTATAGCAAGTGCCCGAGGAAGATAAACAGCGGCCTAGACTATCAGCGATCGAACTATTAGCATTGAAAGAGACTTTTTAAGTTAGATTAGTACTTAGAGAATCTTGTATAGAGTAGAAGAAATAAATGTGTGATTTTAACTGTTATCAAGTGGCTGGACTACATATGATTCATAGCCGTGTGAAAGCTAGTGTGACAGTATTCTTTTACCATTTTTCTATCTATTTCTGTACCCCAACCTTAACACAGAACGAGCTGAACAAATAAATTTATTAAAGTAATTCATAGGGTGACTTACTAGCAGTTCCCACCGAATAAACGTGAGGGTCCATAATTCCATTGTGCAGAGCCCATAAACCCCACGTGACACTTTAATTGGCGAGCCTAGCTAGGATCTGTGGATAATAGGAATTGGGTATAACCGGACCTAAGTACAATAAAATTAGGTAACAGTAGCAGTAGTAGAATAACTTAGAATAGTGATAAGGGTATAACACTGATCAGTTGTGGTGCACCATTCTTTAGTTAAAAACTTTTTTGCTTCAAATATTTTTGTGCCTGTATGTTGCATTGTTCTTTTGCAGGTTTTGCTTAAGTAACTGTTGTATGCCATTTGACTCTGGTTTTATTCTATTATTGATTACGAATTTGATGGTCTTTGCATTGTTTTTATTGACTTGCAATATTGCTAGTGTTTTGGTATTCCACTTGATTCAGAGGGTGTTCATAGACACGTTTGGCAATGTCGGACCCAGTGGCCTTGAGATTGCGTTTCAAGGAATTGGGAGAAGCTTTACACTTAGCAGGGGGAGACCTAATTGCGTATATCAATGCAGAGGTAGAGAAACAGGAGGCTAAGGCAGAGAGAGCAGCAGAGAGAGAGGCGAAGAAATTAGAAGCAGAGCAAAGGAAATTAGAACTAGAAGCAGAGCAGAAGAAACTCGCATTAGAAGCAGAGCAGAAGAAACTAGCATTAGAAGCAGAGCAAAAGAAAGCAGAGTTAGAAGCAGCTAGAGAGCAGAAGAAACTAGAGCTAGAGGCAGAAAGAGAACAGAAGAAGGTTGCAGCAGAGAGAGAAGCAGAAGTTAGGAAATGGGAGTATGAGAGGGCAGAAAAGGAAAAAGACAGACAGCATGAGTTAGAATTGAAAAGATTGGAATCAGGAGCGTCAAGTTCTTCCTCAACCCCTCCCCACTCAGATCAGCTAGAGGTAGCATCCAACCCTGTACAAGGAATGTCATTTCCACTGGGAACATTCAATGAGAGAGAAGAAGGTCTAGATCTCTATCTGACTAGGTTTGAGCGTCTAGCAACAGAGTACAAACTAGATCCCACTCATTGGTCTTTTAAGCTTAGTCAAGGGCTTAGAGGAAAGGCTTATGACATCTACAGTAAGCTACCGACTGACCGAGTGACTGACTATCACAAAGTAAAAGAGGCACTCCTAACGGGATTCGAACTAACAGGAGAATGCTATCGGCAAAAATTCTGCACCAATCGGAGAGTGAAAGGAGAGAGCTATGCGCAGTTCGCGGATCGGTTGTCCACAACGCTGGATAAGTGGATTAGCCAGTCAGCCACGGCTAAGACGTATGATGGACTGACAGAACTGTTAGTATGGGAACAGCTACGGGAAACCATGACCCCCGAGCTGAGAACATTCTCAGTAGAGCAGGGCGAGGAAAGACTAGAAGATCTGGTCAAGGTCGCAGATAGGTACGTGGCCGCACACGGAGAAGCCAAGAGCTTCAGGCGAGACCTAAAGCCTAACGGGAAAGAGGCACAGAAACGAAGCCCTAACCGAGAAGAGCGCCCCGCGAATAAGCAGAATAACCCCAGACCTGGGCAGAATAAAGGACCCAACACGGAATTCGGGAAAAGAGGTACCGCAGAACAGAGACGGTATTGTTCGTTCTGCAACAGAACCAATCACTCCACCGCAGAATGTTTCAAGTTGGCCGCACAACGTAGGGAAGAGCGCGAAAGCCGGCCAGCGCACAGAGTTCTAACTCAAAGCAGCGGTAACAAGCCTCACACGATCGGAGATCACCCATCGGTGACAGACACGGTCAAGGTCAACGGAAAAGAAGCGAACTGTCTGTATGACACAGGTCTATCATACGACGCGATAGTTAGCGAATCTCTTGTATCGCGCGCGGACTTGACAGACAAGACAGTCGACTTACAAGGAGCAGACTTGACGAAACCGACGACTACTTGCCCAATAGCATGGATCGAAGTAGAGAGTAGGTACGTCACAGGACGAATCCAAGCAGCTGTTTTACAGAAACCCCTGTATGATCTAGTGCTAGGTTGTAGGTATGTGTTCTTAGGCACGCCCCCTAAAACTGTAGAGATAGCTGCAGTGCAAACCAGGGCCCAAGCTAAAACCCAACCACCCCAGCCCGAGTTCGCTCCGAATCCAGGACTCGAAGAGATCAAAACAGCACAGAAAGAAGACACCTCGATAGCGAAGTGCTTCCAGAAGCTACCCAAGGCGCACACACCCCCGCACAAGGGAGACTTCTACATGGAACAGGGAGTTCTACATCGACAAGGAGATGGAGATCACACCCAACTAGTACTACCAGCCACCCTTCGAGCCCAAGTACTAGAGTTAGGCCACAGCATGCCACTCAGCGGACACATGGGAATTGGAGCCACAGTGCAGAGAATCAGCGCACACTACTATTGGCCAGGAATCACGGAGGATGTCAAGCGCTACGTGAAATCTTGCCACCAATGTCAACGATATTCCCCGCGACATCACACCGTACCAGTTACCTTAGGACCATCGGTAGTAGTCGGCATGCCATTCCAGCAAGTCTCAGTAGACATAGTAGGACCACTGCCCATGACCAAGAAGCGGAACAGATTTCTACTCACACTCGTCGACGCATGTACGATGTGGTGCGAAGCAGTCCCGTTGCCAGCGATCGACACCAAGAAGATTGCAGATGCACTCATCGCCATCTTTACCAGAGTCGGATTCCCGGACAGCATTAGAACGGACAACGGATCTCAGTTCACCGGCCGCCTGATGCAAGACGTGTTCGAGTTGATACAAGTTCATCACATTCGCACACCACCATACCACCCAGCCAGCAACGGACAAGTAGAAAGACTGAATGGAACCCTTCTCACCATCCTCAGGAAAGTCGCCGACGACAATCCAGAAGCGTGGGACACCTACGTGAATGCGGCACTGTTCGCATACAGAGAAACGCCCCATGCAGCCACAGGCTACACCCCGTCAACATTGCTATTCGGCAGACCTCTAGCAGGACCGCTAGAAGCCCTACGCAGAAGTTGGACGGAAGCCAAGATAGACGACACACCAAGAGGTGCCACCAAGTACGTCGCAGACCTGCAGGAAACCCTCAAAGCAACGTGGAAGAAAGCTGGTGAAGCACTGAAGAAGGCAAGAGCCCGTCAGGCGAAGTACTACAACCGCCACGCGAAGGACAGAGAACTGCAAGTCGGCGATCAAGTGCTACTCTTACTTCCAAGTGGAACCAACAAGCTGGACATCGCTTGGAGAGGACCGTACCGGGTGACTGCCAAGAGATCCAAGACAGTCTACCAAGTAGAGGTGAACGGGAGAGCCCGATACCACCACATCAATCTCCTCAAGAAGTATACGGACCGACCAGCGACCCCCAGCACTCACAACTTGTTAGCCATCGCCATCGCGGAAGAAGGAGAAAGCATGGAGACCAATGCAGTAGAGTATCCCCTGCACTCCAAAGAAACCTACAAAGACGTGATACTCAACGGAGACCTAGCCGCTAAACAGCAACAGCAAGTACTACAGGTCATTCGACAACATCAGACTGTGCTCACAGACCGACCAGGGAGGACAGACCTCGTCGAAGTAACCTTAACGGTGACCGACCCAACACCCGTCCGCCAGAAGCTCTACCCGATGCCCCTGTCTCAGCAGCGAGCCATCAAGGAAGAGATAGACACCTTACTGGCAGCCGGAATCATCTCAGAGTCTACTTCACCCTACAGCGCGGGCACGGTATTGTTGCGAAAACCCAACGGAGAGCATCGACTGTGCATCGACTTCAGACTCCTGAATGCGGTAACGCAGTTCCAGCCAGAGCCACTCCCGGACCAGACAGACCTATTTGCCAAGCTACAGCGAGCAAAGTACTTCTCACGCATCGACCTCAGCAAAGGATACTACCAGATACCAGTACAACCACAAGTCCGAAAGTACCTAGCGTTTAGCACTATGGAAGGACACTTCGAGTTCAACGTGCTTCCATTCGGACTCCACAACGCACCCAGCATCTTCAGCGCCATGATGCGAAAACTCCTGGCACCCCTGAGCAGCGAGCACCTACACTCGTTTATGGACGACATCCTCATCGCAACACCTACGTGGGAGGAACATGTCACGCTCCTACAACAACTACTCGCCCGCCTCAGAGACACGGGATTGACGGCAAGACCCACCAAATGTCAGATTGGATTCACAGAACTAGAATTTCTGGGACACACCATCAGTCAAGGGGGGAGCCTGCGACCGGTAGAAAAGACAGTGAAACGCCTACTCGACGCTCCTAGGCCCAAGACCAAGAAGGAAGTGCAGTCGTTTCTAGGACTCTGCGGCTTCTACCAGAAGTTCATCCCCAACTACAACAGCATCGCGTACCACTGACAAATGGAACCCGGAAAATCGCCCCGGACAAAGTCATATGGACAGCCGAATGCGAGACAGCATTCCAAACACTCAAGGACAGAATGACATCGGCGCCAGTACTCCACCTACCCGATTTGACTCAGCCATTCGTTCTTCGCACCGACGCAAGCGACTTAGGCCTCGGAGCAGTACTGCTACAGCGCGACCCCAAGAATGCAGAGACGCTATTCCCGGTCGCCTACGCCAGCAGAAAATTGAGACCCGCCGAGACCCACTACGCCACGTCGGAGAAGGAATGCCTTGGACTAGTCTGGGCCATACAGAAATTCCAACTCTACCTGAATGGGACCCACTTCACAGTTCAGGTGGACCACCAACCACTATCGTTCCTGGCAGCCTCCAAATCCTTGAACTCTCGCCTGATGAGATGGGCACTCACCCTTCAAGCGTACTCATTCCAAATCGAGTACATCCCCGGCAAGGAAAACCACGGAGCCGACTACCTCAGTCGCCATCTCGTGGAGGACACAGCAGCTGTCGCCCACCCAACACAACTAAGGGCCACAGCACCAGAATTCGTCCCCGCCCAGTAATACCCTGTCACTAGTGTCCATAGCTACCTGGCACAGCATTGCAGCTCAGGTAGAGCAACTTACTTAGTTTGTAAATAGGACCCTAGGATAGTGCAGCGTTAAACTAGGCTCTGTAGTAGAAAAAGGTCGAATCCAGTAGTCATCGCCTTTTTTCAGTTGAGGGAGCCTGTCATGAATTGGCTAGTGTAACTCTGCTCATTGACTATTTAGCCTTGTGTAAGTAATTGTAACAGTAGAGAGTTAGTATAGTACACAGCAGCAAGTAAATTACACAGCAAGCCACACACCGCGAGCCCGACCCACGCTGCGCTGTGACTCAGCACTTGAGCTTTGAATCGGACCGTTTTAACCAATCAGAGCAGGCTCAGTGGGTAGAGCAGTTCTGACTATGTCAGATCTTAGCGCAGTTTGAATCAGTCGTGTGTGAGACGAGGTAGAGGCAACATCTCCACAGCTAGAGAAATCTCTACACTCATAGACCAGGAAGCAGGACTTAGGAATCTTAGAATTCTCTCAAGTCAACACGGGCCTGAACTTGTCAAACAGGTAAATGAACACCCTTCTGTTTCATCGTGATATATTTGTATTATTGTTGAAATTATGTTTGAAGAATTTGCTATGCATAAATGTGAATTATTAATCCGAATTTGCCGTACCACGTGGAAGAGCCTACCACGAGGCGAAACACGACCGGTTGCGCCGCCATGTTGTATCCCGTGCGGAACCCCTGTTGTTTAACTTATATGTATGTTTGCAGACCAGTGGCTGTACCACGGAATGTTTATAATATTATTAATTCTGTATGTGTATAGTTAGCCACGTTTGATATTTATATATGTATAGGAATTTAGAGTGAGATTCCAGTGGAACCCGGAAGTAGCAGAATGTTCGTCGCTTATGTATAGAGATGTGGAGCTATCACTGAGGGCTACTTGGCTTTCAGTGAGACGCTCTGCACAAACCGATTATTCAGGGTTGTGCAGAATTTCGTCTCTTATATTACAGACGAGCAGGCGAGCTATCCCGAGCTATCCCGAGCTATCCCCACTCCACAGAAACGACCAGTTGGTTGAGGAGACTCTGCCGCACAAGCCGGAAAGAGCTACCTTGAAAAACCCCCTACAAGACCCCACAGCGTGGCAAGGGAACCCAACTACACAACTACCCAGGTGGACCAGAAGCTACCTCACAGAAGGACTTCGCACGCTCCATCTAGCAGTTAAGTGAACACGCCAAGGTGCACTTAAACTGATCATAACAGGACCACAGTAGTCCAACTCTTCAGAAACTGTAAAACGGACCACAGTAGTCCAAATCTACATGAGATATTATAGCAAGTGCCCGAGGAAGATAAACAGCGGCCTAGACTATCAGCGATCGAACTATTAGCATTGAAAGAGACTTTTTTTTTTAAGTTAGATTAGTACTTAGAGAATTTTGTATAGAGTAGAAGAAATAAATGTGTGATTTTAACTGTTATCAAGTGGCTGGACTACATATGATTCATAGCCGTGTGAAAGCTAGTGTGACAGTATTTTTTTTTACCATTTTTCTATCTATTTCTGTACCTACCTTTTTTCTTGAAAACTCTTCCTGGACAAGACTCCTTGTTTGTGTATGGGGTCTGTTGGATCAGCTTGGGAGTGTTGGACGCTTTCTGCTGGGTGGTCACTAGGGCTTCCTATGATGTTAGTATTTAGCAATATAGGCATTTTATATGTATATGTTTCGTTGATGATTTGTAATGATGGTTGTATTCTATTTTGTTTTTGTAACCGGGGGTTCGCGTAGTTGAGGTAAACCCTCAGCCGTCCCCTGCGTGGGATGTCTTTATTGTAAAGTGACTGGCCGGTGGAGGGCGTTCAATTTTCCCACTAGGGTTGTTTCAGTAGATCTTTTATGCAGATCGGGGGTTGTCCGGTCCTGATTTGGCTCGGAGGAGTCCGCTGGACCTAAAGCAACAATAAATCAATCAATCAATCAATCTATTTCTGTACCCCAACCTTAACACAGAACGAGCTGAACAAATAAATTTATTAAAGTAATTCATAGGGTGACTTACTAGCAGTTCCCACCGAATAAACGTGAGGGTCCATAATTCCATTGTGCAGAGCCCATAAACCCCACGTGACAACCTCCCACGATGCAACAATATAAACCATCGGACTTTTTGTTTGTTTGAACAGCCAGGTTTAGTAACTGTTGCTATCTGCTTTTGAACCCGAGAACTCTGAAACAAAAGCACCGCACCCCTAGGGCTGAGCAAGTTATCCTGCCACCTTAATTAGGCCTAAAACGGCCGCACGCGCATCAACGAACGAGCCTTTAAGGTATTTCAACGGGTATGAAATGCGTTTATCAACAATAAACAACGATGGAAGACGCGTTCAGCGTTGTGAAAGAGTGTTAAAAACAAAACAGAACGATCATCTAGCTCGGACATCTTTCTGCTGTGGTATGTCTCTCAGCTTCTGCTGACCTTCAAGCTTACTAAATCATCAGACGGCCAAACGCGATGACAAGTGTACATCAGACATTAGGACTTAAATGGCGACGAATTCTTGAAAAGGCCCCACAATCACACACGTCAGCATCACAGACCCTTTTCACATTCACAGTAAAAGTTGCCGTACCGGAAAAATAAGATTAAGCTATTACAAACGTCTTTCAAAAGAACTATTTGATATACATAGATAAATTCGTTTGTTCATGTGGCTATTAATAGCATCAAGGTTGATTCTTAAAAAAAACACGCACCGTAGGGTAATTGTGTATAGTAGGCACAGTCATTTATTTACCTAACGAGGAAGAGAGGCCTAACATTCATAGCTTAGCGGTAGGTCTGAGCAACGATTGCCCATTATAACATTTTTTAATGCGACAGCAATGCAATTTCCCAAGTAAAGACGTTGTCACAAGCACACACACACACACACACACACACACACACACAGCCACACACACACACACACACCCACACACATCCTTGATGCCTTGACCTTTTAAACATGTTGTGGACGTTTAGGTGGAGACGAAGCATGACCGTAAGGTCAAGAAATAAGGATAAACTTATGTTAGTTGATCGGGTTATCGGTTACTGAGTGTTCGGTCTAATTGTGACGCACACTGTGGCAAAAGGGAAAATAACGATACAGACGAAGACAGCAAGATTGCGGACCGGATGATCATGTTTCCTGGTCACGCAAGTCAGATTGAGGACTGCAGCTGACAGGGGACAAAACTCAGGCCTCAAAGACAAAGATAGGAGCAACGTGGGACTTCGATGATCTGCCCCTATAACGTGAATCGCGTAGGGCTACCCGGAAACTGACGGGTTTTGTTCACGAAACAAGTTTCAAAAGCGTTGAAGGAGCTAGTCATCAAAGTTCATAACCGCAACTCGCTTTCAGCGCCCGACTTTCGTTTCTTTAAAGAGGCGTGATCTGATCTTAACGCTGTCTGGTTACACAGAAGCTGATTGCGGAGTGTCTGATAGCCTTGTCTCATCTCACAGGAAATTAGGAGGACAAGATGTGTCCACCAATATTGACAAACACAGGAAGTTGGGTGGGATGACTGGCTGTCAGACTGTGCGACACTTTGAGAAACAGGACAGGATAGGATGGTCAGTGTTATGGCAAATTGTTACTTCGTGCAGAAGGGCATACTTAGAAATTAGACATTTGGTCCTGGAGGAGAAAGAGGGTGGTGACTTTGTGAAGAAGAAGAGGAAATGATGATGATGATGATGATGATGATGATGATGATGATGATGATGATGATGATGATGATACCCATGCTTTTACTCTCTTTTTGACTTAATCTTTCCTTTACACCAGTTTTAGACACACTTGTCCTTTTTCAACCTCTTTTGTAAAACCAATAACTCGTTTAAATAATGCACCTCCCTCCTTTCCCCGCCCCACGCTCTCCGTCTCCATCAGGTAGGGATATTTTCAATAAACAAACATCACTTGTTTTACAAAATCTTTGCATTGGTCCCCCTTCCTTCCATCGTCCCGTTGGTAGATTTTAAGAACATTATTCTATATCAACACTCTGGGATACATGTAGTCCTCAGAGAGCAAATTGATAGATTAAGCTGTAAGCTTCCATCAAATTAAGACAAAAGTTAGGTTATCTGGTGTGAGAAAACTAGAACCCTAAAACATGTCAACGATTGTTTTATTATTATTGTTGTTGTTGTTGTTGTTGTTGTTGTTGTTGTTGTTGTTGTTGTTGTTGTTTTTAAATGTTAACAGACGTACTCAACAACCGAGCTGAAATGTAGATCTGGTTATTTTCCGCGACATAGAAATTAACACTAACTTGGCTGAAGCCACTACTACAGATTGGTACATTACCCTATTTCTTATTGGCTCTATGCTGCATTTATGTCAAGCTTGGTGTTATTGTCTATGAAATCGTGATCCCCAAAACCTGGGTAGTGTGGCTAATGCCATTGAGCTAACAAAAGGTGAGGAGTAGGTTATTGTGTTATTATAAAATTGAAACCGTAGACCAGGTTGCTGTCTTAATCCACAGACTCTCGAGAAAAGCTCACAATGTCATTATTATTTTGCGCAAGTAGCTAGTACTACTACTACTACTACTACTACTACTACTACTACTACTACTACTACTACTACTACTACTACTACTACTACTACTAATAATAATAATAATATACACGGTTCTAAAACAAGCGCTATTCTAAATCGGACTCAAAGCGTGGCGATCTGTAACTATTATTAACGCTCACATGTTAACACTCTTACTTAAGCAAACACGCATTCATCACTCAAACTTGTGGTGCAAAGGCACTGAGATCGCTATTAGAAGACAGAAGGAAAATAGTTTTGTATTGTTTAAAATTAACATTGACTGCAACTAAAACAACTAAGTGGGGCAACCGGAGTCCCAGGAGAAACCCCTCTGTAAAAGTCTCATCTCTGAAGTGGGAAACAAAAACCCACACCCTTCCTCTAGGCACTGGAAATTTTAGTATTGAAGGCTAGCACTTTCGTCGACTCTACAGGCCACCATCTATGTATCTTTTACCCCCAAACCCCACCCTCTCCTCCCCAAGTTAATAGCTAGAAACCGGTCTGCTGCAAGTGCTGCAATTTAACAAAGAAATGTTTGTTTGTTGTGTTTTTTCTTGCGCGAGAAACTTGGTCCCTAAACACCGGGTTGACATGCAAAGCCGTCTGCTCCGAGCGATCCGAATTCAAGCCAGGCTATCCCAGCCTAATCCTTCTGTACATCTGACATTTCGTTTTCACCCGACTTTCTCTTTCTCTCTTCCTAATGGCTACGCAGAGTGTCTTGACACAGCTGAAGCCCTTATCAATACAGAGACGGTACACATAAAATGTTGAAATATGCAGGATAGTCAATCGAAGCTTATTTGGCTTGTATTAGTGCGAGCGGGGATCTCCAGAAATCCAGCATCTGAGCAAATCTCCCATTTGCAATTAAAGCGCATCACCTTTTCAATGCAAAGATGCATTATCGACAGATAGCTTATCGCTGCTGAAATTCGAATATCATCGGTCTGGACATACATTTGTAATTGAATTGAAAGGCTGCACACAACTAAGCTACGTGTTACGTTTGAGACGCGCACGATAGTACGTGTGAAACGCGCACGATAGATTCGATCGTTTTGTTTTGCGAAGCATGTAATAACAGAGTGTTTTTACCTTTGATTTGATTTTGGGTTGTAGTTGGAAGCAGCTTTGTACAATGTTGATAATTTTCGTTGGTCGATATCATTGGAGAATTTTCTAAGGTAGATTGTTTACTATCGATCGAAGCGTCTAGATAGATCTACTGGTAGCTGAGAGATTCCTCGAAGTTATATGACGTAAGACAGTGCATAGTTCGGATGACGAAGTTTATTCTGATTGGTTGTAATTGCGTCACGCTGGAATGTTCGAACGTTCTCTAGAGTATGGAGAGGCTATTATTATAAGTACCGCACTATTTCAAAGTTGGGGTAGAAAAAAGTTGAAAAAAAAAGAGTTGAGAGTTGAAACAAAGTGACAGAGTGAAAAACGATTGAGCGATTGTATGCAGTTGTTGATGTATGCTGACTAAAGTTGGAAAATTTCATACGACGACTCGTGCCTAGTTGCTGAGTGAACAGGTTGCGTGGATAAACGAATCTGAGTTACACTTATCAGGATTCAAGCATCTGGACTGAATCAACTACTAATAAAAAAAAACAACAACAACTGTAACTCTACGCGTGATATCGTTAATTAATAAAGTTTCAAACTACTAATTTTTTTTTTGTTTAGCTGCACTTAACTAGCACACGACGCGCATCCATACAGTTTTGAAAATGGTAAGTTTTCTTTCCAGGAACTTAGAGCCATTTTCTGTTATTTAATTTTAGAAGGGATACCTTGAAAGCCAAATTGTTGTTTAAATTGTTTATAGACAGTTACGTTAGGCACTTCAAGTTTAGTCTTGTGATCAATTTGTAATATTATATGATCTAAAAAAAAAACTCAAAACTAAACGACAGTAAGAAGTTGAATGATCAATTTGTAATATTATAAGATCTAAAAAAAAATCACAACCAAAAGACAGTAAGAAGGTGAATGCTTACCATCATCATCATCATCATCATCATCATCATCATCATCATCATCATCATCATCATCATCATCATCATCATCATCATCATCATCATCATCGTCGTCGTCGTCGTCATCATTATCGTTATCATCATCATCATCATTAAAGAGCATCTAGCTGATAGACCATGTCTCTTTGCCTAGCTATTTGATTGACACTGAAACTTCTATAACAGCAACGAACAGAAATATAAAATCCAAAGGATTCCTATTTTAAGTACTGTTAAACAAAATACTACTGCATTGTGTGGGTAGCTAGGTAGCGTAGAAACATTTGGTTAAAGCAACGTCAAGCGGGGTTACTACTTGGATGGGTGGTCATACTTGGAAGGCAACCACCAAACGACACAAAGAATAAAACCAGCGTACAACAAACCCCATTTCGCCCAGCTTGTGAATGGGTAGCTAGCTCTGAATAGAACCGAAGAATTAGGCATCCAAAGACTGCGAGGCAGAGAAGATGGACGCCGCCTTCATTAAGCTGGTCCATAGAAAAGGGAGGTCCTCTAGCGCCTCTCTTCCCCCATGATCTAAAGTTACAGAAACACCTGCCACCAACGTTCCTACAAATGGGTTGTTTGTGTGCTTATTTCCTAATAAATAGAATTTACCGCTTCAATACATGGAAATGGTGCCTTTGTAATATTTCCACGCAGTTGTCATTTAATTTATAAGCTGTGTAAATAGCCGCGGTTGAGAGAAATTAAAGGAAAAAGAAAGAGAAGGTAATGAATACGGAGGTGGAGTGCTCCAATAGCAAGTGTTAAAACCCCTTTTTTACCTCTTCCCCCACCCTCCCTCTTTAACTCCCCCATTAACCTCACCCCACCGCCTTTTGCTGACATGACGTCTTTATTACTGATGAAAAACGGCGAAATGTAATTCGCTGTTTTAACAAGATAATGCTGCTGCTGCTGTTGTTACGTTATAATGTTGCGAAACTCCAGGCGGTCGAGAGGTGTGTGTTGAGGCCGGGGGCTGGGAGTAGGCGAAGACACAGAGAGAGAGAAAGAGAGAGAGAGAGAGAGAGAGAGAGAGAGAGAGAGAGAGAGAGAGAGAGAGAGAGAGAGAGAGAATCAAACAGTTCCAAATAAAATGTTATTTTCTTTCCATTTAAAAATAGGGTTCTGCCTGCTTTTACACCACGAAACGACGACGACGAAGATGACGATGACGATGACGACGACGACGACGGCTATGAAGATGATGATGAGGACGACGATGATGATGATGACGATACTAAGACGAAGTTGATCGTGATGTTGACACTTTCACAGCATTTCACAACAACCTTACACTTAGCACACCTTGTATGCACATACACAGCACACCATTATTTTCTCCCTGTCCTACTATATATAAGCTTAACTTCTTACATATCTCAAAATAACAGTCCTTCGAATTTGGCCACGGTCCACGTCTCCTTCTTCGACCCAGCAAAATATAAGTCCAGGGCGATCACGTATAAAAACATGAATACAAAGACGTCTGATCGCATTTTAACCAAGCGTCCGACGGCATTTACAAACATGACTTTTAACGTTTTATTAAACAGTTCTTGAAGCATCCGACTACAATAAAATTAACTAAGTTCACCAATCAAATCATCCATTGGCATGTTAGTAAAGCGCCTACCCGATCGCATTCTATCAATCAAGGACGCCCCAACTTACTGCTTATTAAGAAACAGGTTCAATCACAAACGTACCCCATGTGTTTTGTCTTCCTGACGAAGATCGTAGATCGAAAATGTGCACTGTGTTGTTTTGTCTGGGTTTGTCCAAATCAGCGTTCCTTTGGCTTGTGTAGATTTTTTTAATAGTACAGTTTGAATGCTAACAGTCCTCTGTTTTATTCCATTTATCCAATCGCATCTAAGCAATACGTACCTAACTGTACTCTAGCAAAATCTTTGCCACGTTTTTTGCAAAGTGACTAACCGCAATTTTAGCAAACGATTCTACATGTATGCCAGCAACATGATTTTTCCACCACTGCCATGGGTTTATAAAGGTAAAGGTAAAGGTAGTCCCATAGCCTTGTGGCCGTAGGGGAGCGTGATGTTGGAGATCACACTTATCTTGGGCCAGCGTAATGAGGGTGATGCCCAACTCTCTCCCTCGCTGCTTTACCTTCCCCACCCTCAAGAGAGTAGGTACTCAATCACAGTTGAGTCAACTGGGGGCGTTGTTGTTTGTCGCTTCACACCTTAGCGGTCACCCATCCAAGTGCTAACCGCACCGGACGGTGCTTCACTTTCGACACAGTAGCGAGTGCTCCAACCACTGCACTATCCGACATGGGTTTATAGCTTTAGCAAAATGTCCGACCGTCTGTATTTTAGCAAAACAATCGACTTCATACTAACACGACGCCCAATCTTCCAAACACCTATACGCCGATAGGGTTTCATCAATTCGTGTCAGCATTTTAGCAAACCTCTAGATCGCATTTGAGAAGATGAAAAGAAAAAAAAGAAGTGTCAAGCACATTTTTGCAAAAGGTAAGAGCAACCCCTCTGACTGCATGTTTTTATAAAAAGGCGACAGCCTGTATCTTTGTAAGCACAGTTACTCGCACCGCCCACTTTTTAACAATCCATCCGACATGACTAACTATCCATCATGCAAATGACATGTCTCAAGGGGCGTTTCTCAACCAAAAGAGACCTATCGGTCAGCAAGCACAAAACGCGGCGATCAATACACTTCAAGAGTTCTAGGTACCCTGAAAGAGAATGTAGAGGTCAGGTGCCGCAGGGCCTATGGTGTCACACCATGCGCAGTCTTGCAGTTAGTGTACGTCTTGGGCGCCAGTTTGGTTTAGTCTTGTAGCTAGGATAAGCCAAAACCATCGTTATATTGTTGTTTGGGTGGGTAACATCCTGTGCTGGTCGTCGAGCTGGAAAGTGCAGAGCGGAACATGAGAGCGTGGATGAAACTGATTTATCTAGGTTGTGTAATAAGCAATAGCAAACTGTTTCAAAGTCAGAAGTCTTTACTTTAGAATGGCGTCATTGATAAAAAAATATAAGCTGAGAGAGTTGGAAAGGTAAAATTACCTATCCTATCCTATCCTATCCCGTAACACGGAGGTCGTAGGGGTACCACAGATGATCGTCTTACCAGCGTACTCCATCTTTCCATGTCCTCAACAACCCTGATTGTTTCGCTCAGTGTCAAACCAGTCCATTCTCGAATATTGTCCTCCCATATCTTTTTCGGTCTTCCTCTTCTTCTACCTCCTTGCACTGAGCCTTGCAGGATGGTCTTTGCAAGACCTGATGATCTGGTGACGTGGCCATACCATCGGAGTTTCCGTTTTTTCACCACTGTGAGCAGGTCATCGTGTTGTCCAATGGCTTGTGTGATGGTCTGTCGGACTTCGTCGTTGATGATGTGCTGGGTATAGGAAATGCTCAGAAGTCTTCTGTAGCACCTCATCTCCATGCTTTGTATTCTTCGTTGTAGATCTGCTGTGAGGGTCCATGCTTCGCAAGCATATAGGAAGATGGAGATGACAAGGGAGTGCAGCAGTCTTACCTTGGAATGTAGACTGATGGTCCTGTCTTTTCAAATGGGCTTCAACCTCGCCAAAGCAGCAGTTGTTTGTGCGATCCTGGAGAGGACTTCCTGTCGGGACCCATTGTCTGATAATGGTTCCTAAATATTTGAAGCTATGCACTGTGTTGAGGGATTGGCCTTGGACTTTGATGTTTACCATTTCCTGCATAATCTCTCAATAAATCACCGTCATCCGTCGATGTGAGTATTTTTATATAACAAAGTATGTAATTATTACACTATATCAGTATCCCAGTGTTACCGTCCGAGATGTTTCCATTCTATGATTAAAGATGTGCACCTGCTAGTGAGCCCATCTCTAAAATAATACGCTTAATATTCAAAAGGTGATTGTTCTCGAAGCAGGTCTTAGTGACATACAGCTGCATGTGCACTATATTAGCAGACACTGGACTAGACCACGGACTGGACATATTCGCTGTAAAGCACATATACGGCGAGAGATATGAGATGGCTTCTAAGCTGTTCTTCTGTATATTCAAAACAGAATAACAACAACAAAATCAATAAAGAATCTCGAATCCTCAAAGAACGTTGCATTTCTGCTAGTTGCGCTTTGAACTGATTTACTAGGGAAAAAAGCGCTATATAAATCCTATTGTTGTTATTATTATTATTATTATTATTATTATTATTATTATTATTATTATTATTATTATTATTATTATTATTATTTACTTTATTTATTTATTTATTTATTTTCATAATTTTTTTAAAACATGTGCTATGTATACCAATCTAGTATTGTCCTAGCTTCTGCTGTCTGCTCTTTCAAGAAATTCAGATCGTATACTTCCTCTAATTGAGGAGAGTGTAGACCACGTGCTGCATCATAATACCGAATATACAAGTCGAACAAGTGTGTTAAGCTATTCCTTATATGACCCAGACGCCTCCAGCAACAAACAACAGTCCTTGTCTCGGCAGATGATGTTTATTATTCCTATTGCAGTATAAGCAACGGCACTAGATGGCAATAGCAATAGATCTTTAATAAACTAGCTCGTAACGTATTCTCCAAACTCCAAACTTCCTCAGAACTAAACACAAGTACATTCATCGTCTGTATCGTATAACAAGAACGCTCATTGTCTCCACAGCTGCTATTTATTACAACTATTACAAGACGAGATCAATGAGGACAAAAAGATCGAATGCAAGGGATTGAAAACGTTATCAATTCATGTAGTTGGCTAAAATGTTTCTTTGGAAGTTATACACCAATTGAGGTATAGAATCCAAAGTCAGAGTTATTAAAGCATCAACTATATTAAGCAGCTTCAACACATGACTTAATAATCATAACTTGCACCTCTTCGGTTTCTTTAATTCAAACTTCTTCACAAACAAAACAGGAACCTTCATTTTCTTTAAATAGACAATACAATACAATACAATACAATACAATACAATACAATACAATACAATACAATACAATACAATACAATACAATACAATACAATACAATACAATACAATACAATACAATACGACTTTATTTATCTCACACGGAACAATTACAATGGCAAACAAAAACAGGCACTCATTTGCCTTTGCCAGTGATGCTTGATGCTTTCTAAAGTTTATTACTGCTAGCTTGTTCTATAAGCAGCGCTATAGCAATAGATTAGCCCTATTTCTTAAACCTTCGGTCCGCACATTAAATCTTAATAACTAAATAAGCTAACTACCAACTTCTTTAACCCCTTTCGCAACCAAGACCGTTGATCCCTTTGTTTCTTACCAACTCCAAGACCATAGAAATGTTTTATCATGACTTCATTGATTTTTATTACTATTGGAGTTATAACAGCGCCAACACAATAGACCTCAGTTTGCAACTTCAAGAACAAACTTCTTTACAAACAAGGACACTTGATCTCCTTTGTTTATCAACAAAGACAATAGAACTGGTTTAAGATGTAACTTCTTGACATCTAAGCTTCTTTACCGTCAGAATATTTCAATGATTTTATTACTACTGGAGTATTTGCAGTGTCGACACAACAGGCCTCAGTTTGCAATTTTAAGAACAAACCTTGTTTTTACAAACAAGGACATTCACACCAAACCTACGTCAATACAACTGAACGTGAACAACTAACAACCAGCACATATCTTTACTAAATATTCATCGTCTCGGTCACTGATGTCTATTACTATTGCCATTAGTAGTAGCGCAAACAGAGGATAGTTAACTAAAGTTATAGAGCTAGGAACTTCCACTTCTTTACTTAAAAACAGAACATTCAAAACAGATCTCGTTGCGCATTAACAACGCCAAGACAATAGACCTTGGACAGATCAGGTTCCATATCGGCGAAAATAGTATGGTTTATTATTTCTGCTGATATTTCGCAGGCCGGCGATAGAGGGGATTCAGTTGCTCTAAACAACAATTTTGCTCTGGCAAACCTCAAACGAATTAGCGGGACGCTATACACGTTGTGAGACCAGGTCCGGTTAAATAACAGCTTCCGGGTTGAGCAGATCTTTATTGGGTTCTATGCATATGTCCTTGCTTATGTTTGCGTCCAGTCAGGCCTGCACGATGATTATGCCCGAAAAGTTAGCAGGGATTCGATGGCAGACCTAATCCGATGAATTCTGCTGAAGTGAAACATTCCGTTTAAGTGAAACATTCTGCTGAAGTGCGTCATGTTTTGGCTGACATTTCGCTACACATATTGTAAAACGAAATACAACCGCGCACGCTTGGAAGTCGGCGATTTCCCTGTCAAATGAAAGTCTATTTACGAAGATCTAGCCTACCAAACACAGTTGTAACAAAATCATACCACAAGTCCGAAAACGTATTGGTGTATGAAGCAATAACTAATACGTCTTAGTTGCAAAATCCCAGGAGGCAGGAAAAAAATCCCTCAACTATCGCGGAAAGACTTGATTATACAAAAGCTTGCATGATCATGAAAGTTACGATGCTCAGTATATTGTTACCATATACATATGGAGGTATGAAAAGAGAAGTAAAGGGTAGACAAGAAATAGCAATGACTCGTATTCGAAATCTTAGAAGGCTTTTAAAGATTCCTGAGCTATCAATAAAGGCCGTGATAAAACAAATGCTTACATGTTTTCATTGAGGTCGGTATATTGTTACTACAGGACGGACAGCATACAAACATACTGACATAAAAAACATGTTTTGATTAAGTACATAAATATGTGTTTATGTTTATGCATGTGTGTTTGTGTGTATGTCTATGCATATATATGTTTGTGAAAGTCTAATATCATTTTGTCAATGAGAAGACTTTAAATAAAAATCTGAATCTGAATCTGAATCTGAATCTGAGCAAACAAACAGTTACTGAAAAAAAGACAATACACCAATAGGCCGGAAAGATTACTAAAACTGCAGAATTTGGGGGAACGAAGAGAAGAAAAGAACGTATTGTGTAAAGTTATTGTAAGTTATTGTCGTGCAAAGTCAGAGGTTGTATTTTCCTTGAACGTTATTTAGCAACTTTACTTTTTTTTGGAAATGGTAGGTTTGAACTGGATCAATGTCAGGATATAGAGAACAGTCTGCCCAAGAACAACAGTAAGAAGGCCTACCAGACTGTGAAGCGGTTGACTAGTGTTAAACGGCCCAAGGTCTCCACGATCCAAAGCAAATCTGGCATATGTCTTACAGAAGAACAAGAAGTCTTGGATAGATGCACTGAATACTGCTCTGACCTTTACAACCACACACCAAACGGAGACCCATCAGTTCTAGCATGTCCCCAGAACAGAGAAGAAGAAGAAATCCTTCCAGTTCTCCGAGCCATTGTATCAGACAATAGGTCCCGACAGAAAGTCCTCTTTAGGATCGCACAAACAACTGCTGTCCTGACAAGTTTGAAGCCCATTTGCAGAGATAGAACCATCAGTCTATACTCCAAGATAAGGTTGCTGTGCTCCCTTATCATCTATATCTTCCTATACGCTTGCAAAACATGGACCTTCACAGCAGAACTACAACGAAGAATACAAAGCATGGAGATGAGGTGCTACAGAAGACTCCTTGTCATTTCCTTTACCCAGCACATCACTAACGACGAAGTCCGACAGACTCAAGCCATTGGACAATACGATGACATGCTCACAGTGGTGAAGAAACTGAAACTCCGATGGTATGGCCACGTCAGCAGAACTTCAGGCCTTGCAAAGACCATCCTGCAAGGCACGGTGCAAGGAGGCAGAAGAAGAGGGAGACACAAAAAGAGGTGGGAGGACAACATTCGAGAATGGACTGGCTTGACATTGAGCGAGGCCATGAGGGTTGCTAAGGACAGAGAAAGATGGCGTATGAGGGATGTTGGGAAAGGCGTCGACAGAGGAAACCTGCTTTGAATTGAAGATATTTTCAAACAGATCATGCAAAATAGGTAAGCTACTGCTGAAGCAAATTGAACACTGAAATCTGTATTTGAAGTAAACTGATGCAGCATTTTCACAGATACAACACATACACACACACGCACACACACACACACACACATACACATCCCTCACAAAGTAATCAAATTATAAATTTGAAGAACTCACCTCTTCGGAACTTCTTCTTCTTGTCCTTCTTCTTGCTAGCGTCTGGAGCGCTGAGGTTGTTGTTGTCTTCCTCATCGGTTTGGATTGAGGCATTCCTGGACAAGCTTCTCCTCAACCTAGAGGTAGGCGCCAGGTCTGCATCACTTCCTCCTGTTCCTTCACCTCCTCCTCCTCCACCGCCTCCTCCACTATCGTCACTGCCGCTCCCTTTTCTGATACGAAAGTCTGCTTTGCAAGAATCACCATCCCCAGCCCCGACATATAAACCTCCATCATCCGAGAGTCTGGGTGTCTCAACAGATTTCTTTTTCTCCGTGAGCGCCGGCAGTGGTTGGTCCTTCCCATCGGCAGCTGTTTCACCTGTAAGTGATGGAGCTTGCTTCTGGTGCTCCGATGTTTCCAGATCTCTGGTATCTGTTTCGCTGTCTTCTTTTCTAGCCAGAGGAGCTGCACAGTTCTTGGAAGTCGTTGAAGACTGCTGCACAAGATCAAGCGGAGGGGCTGGGTTTGGAGAAGAAAAAGGTTTGGTCAATGTTGCTGAAGTTGTTACTGTTTCTCCTCCTGCTGCTGCTGTAAGATTGGGGCTGTGGTTGTCAACTTTAGCGTGGAACCTGGGAGGTTCTCTACAGTTGGCGGTGTTGGCTGTGGTTTTGCTGGTGGTTGTTGTGGCATCTGCTGTGGTCCCTGGGGTTGGGCCACCTCCGCTGCATCCAGACCCACTCGTGGTGTTGGATTTGTTGCGCTGTTTAGTTGTCTTCTGATTGGGCGCTTTCGTTGAGATCTTCACGTCGTTCCCCCATGACATCGTGGCACCCTGAAATGCAAGAAGGTATGTAAATCAACGTAAAAGGAACTGACTAAATGCAATGGGCACGGGCCGTAACAGTGCATTTCTAAATACTTTTTTGTTCCCCCAACATGCTCTCAATCCCTCAAATAACTAACACCACCTACCACAAGAGAGGAAAAAAACCAGTCTAAAATAGTTAATTAAAAAATTTAATTCACAAGACAATAAAAATGGTTAATGTAATAATTAAAATACACGAAGATTGTTCTGTTTATAAATTGAAAAGTTACAAGTCTTGCAATGATCACATATGAAGGTAAATTCAGCATTTGTAACTGCTAATTAAAAAACCAATTAATCGCTAAAACTACCCATCCCAAAGTTACCTTTTGAGAACTTGATTCTGTTTTACGACTTTCAATGAATCTTACCACAGTTTGTAATTAAAAGAGAATGTTGGATTAAATAACATGTAGGATTGTAGCATATTGAACTAAAAGCAACAAGTATTGTCAATTTTGATGTTAAAACTTCCAATGGGCCATGAGCGATCAATTCCTTTTTTATAATATTTATTTAAACTACTTGTTTTCCTACTTATTGTACTGAACTATTACCAAAAAATCGAACCGACCTGTTGTGTCAAATGCACGTGGGACCCATCTGTAGGTTGTGAAACACAGCTTCCCATTATTGTCTTTGCCTTGTTTTCACTTTACTTAGGTCAGGCTTGGCTGACTATTTGAAGACGGGTCCTGAAACATAAGAAAAACGCATTTTAGCAAAAACATACTAAACAGCGTCACTACTCAAGTGATATATAGTAACGAGTTAGTCAGTTAACAGCGGAAAGCTTCGTTCATCTCCGCGAAGCATGTTTCGCTGCCTGCAAAAATAGATGCGCGTTCTATCCTGCAAGCTTCAGGTTGATCGTCGAGACTCATCGTTGCTCTTAAGACACACCTCTACAATCTAAAGTCTCACATTTTAAAAGAAACGGTTGACAGTATGGGTGAAAACTAAAGCACACTCATAAGTTTGGACTGTCTCAAAAACTAAACAACCGAGCTGACCGAGTCATGTACGCCGAGCAAGAACGCAGCAGCAGTGGTTCATTTTCAATTAATTAAATAGAAAAACAACTCGCCTGACCAAAAGCTGAATCGATTTCATTTTCTGGCTTGTATGTGCTCCAGTCCAGAGCATCTTTGGATGGAGGTGATGGTGGCAGTTGGTGAAAATATAGTGATGATGATTGAGTGTGTTAAGGGTGTTATTTGATGTTGCTGTTGTTACCGCTGCTATTGATACTATCTCTGTTCGTATTCGTTATGTTGTTGTTGTTGTTGTGGTCATTATAGATGCTATTTCTATTGCTTCCTGGCCTGTTTCAATGATGACGACGACAAAGATTAAGCTGCTGCTAATGACCAAGCAGATTATGATGATGATGAGGAGGAAGAGGTGGAGAAGGAGGAAACGAATGATGATGATGATGATGATGATGATGATGATGATGATGATGATGATGATGATGAAGAAGAAGAAGAAGAAGAAGAAGATGATGATGATGATGATGATGATGATGATGATGATGATGATGATGATGATGATGATGATGATGATGATGATGATGATGTTAATGATGATGATGCAATGGGAACGGACTTATATTTATTGTTTAATGGCCGAGGAGAAAGCAATGGAGTAGAAAGAAAATCCGCTGTCCCTTTGCCGACCAAATAATTTTCTTTCAAGAGTTAATTTGAGAATGCCGCAAAATGAGGCAGAGAGCATTTGGTAGAGGTCCCTGACTTCAACCCAAGGATTTTATATCTGGGACTAGTTTTGCAAGAGTACAGTTTTGGAAGAACTTTGATATTTTCACGGTACAACTTTTTAAATGAGAGGAATTTTGTAAAATATACTTCCTAAGATTTGCTTTTGGCAATAGGTACAGGGCTTACATTTAACAGAAATATGACCAGTGTATGTAGAAAGCGAATTTTATATTTCTAAGTTTCGATTATTGCAACAGAATTATACCACAAAAAAGACATGTGTAAGTTAAAAAAAACCAACTAAGAGCCTTTTGTCACGATAGAACAAACATCATCACTTGTGCTAAAATACTAGACATGATAATGATGGCTTCGACAGGTGCCCAACAGCGACAGCCGTGACCGGCCCAGCACAGAGAGATCGTGTGAAGTCTGCTATGCATGGTGATTTGTTGGTAGAGATTCACAACTTTCCGGCACCTCTCATAAAAACTCGTGGGTATCGCCATTATAAATTAAAACGAGGTTATATGAAACCAAGTTCCGGTTTGGCTTGTTTTGCTTTTATCAAAGCTTGATGCGTGACTTTTAAATATGGCAAATTGCCGAAAACGACGATTGTTAGAGCCAGAAAACGAGTGGGATAAGTATAAAAACGGTGGAGGAAGTACATGCTCAGTGAAAGAATGCAAAAAACAATCGTAGAGGCCTGTATTTGTGACGACTTCGGAGGTACGTCGATCATCGACAGAAAGTGAAACAGGACCTGAAAACTCTTGTAGTTTTCCATAGCTTCGCCGTCGCAACCTTCACAAAACACGAAGTCTCTTACTATGTTAGGCTAGCGTTGTGGCCAAGTGGGCTAAGGCGGGACTAACTTGCCTTGTCCACAAGCCAGAAACCAATGGCGCCTGACAGGTGTGGGTTCGAGCCAGCATCTGGGCGTTATGTTTTTCCGAATATTTTTCAAAAATTCACAAATAATGTTAGGTAGGTAGGGTTTAGGCGCGCCACTGGCGATAGTAAAGGGATAATAAACTGCAGCAAAAAAAATAAAAATATGTGAGGGTACGATACAGGTGGCCAGTGACACATGTTATTATTCTTGAATATTTGGAAATAACTCACTAAAACACGCTGAGAAAAAAAACCGGAAGTATTTTTCATAGAGGAGATTCCCGTTGGTGCATAGGATAGCAGAAAAGTGTGAATAGACGTGAAGTTAATGACCGAGGGGTTGCTGATTATAACGATCGTGCTGGCGGTTTTTATGATGAAGGTGTTGGTTTGGTGGTGGTGTTGGCGGTGGTGGTGGTGGTGGGGGTAGTGGTGGAGTTAAAGTCGTTTGCGATTATGTTAATTGGTGATTAGTTTAACGTTAGTTTGCCGATTATTATTATTATTATTATTATTATTATTATTATTATTATTATTATTATTATTATTATTATTATCGAGGATTTTTATAGCGCACATATCTCGTCGTACTTGACAAGACTCAAGGCGCTGGCCGATACAGGATCTAACTCAAGCCAAGTTGCAGCCTTTGGGCGCATCGTAATAATGCTCCAGACAATTGAGCACAATCCTGGGCAGCCAGGGGTGGAAGAGAAGGATCTAGGTGCATGCTGGGTGTGTTCTTGTCACCGGCACTCACCCGTCTAGGACGTGAGCGTCAGGATCTGTAAAGTCCGTTGTGATGGAATGTATACGACACAGACTAGACCTCGGTTTATACTCTCATCCGAAGGAGTAGGAAACGGGAGTAAAGTGTCTTTCCCAAGAACACAACACAATGCCCCGGCCTGGGCTCGAACCCGAGACCTTCAGATCCGCAAGCCAAACCTCTACCATTGGGCCACCGTGCCTCACATTGTCTTAGTTGTGTTGATATAATAGCTGGTACGATGCTGTTGTTACTGCTACTGTTCGCGCTAGCAGAGAAAGTGATGGAGGTGGAAGTGAGGAGGAAGATGAAGAGGAGCAGACATAGGTTGTGATGGCGGTGAACGACAACTGGGCTCATTTTTCTGTTAATATTAACATGACTCGACGATAATCACAACGAGGGTGCTGATGACTGCGGATGACCAAAACGACGATAACAATGCCGACAATTACAGTGTGGAAGACAATGTAATAACTATGCTGACGAAGATGTCTTGAGCGATGAAGGTCATGATGCAATGAGAAAAGCAACAAGGCACCCTGATGTTGTTTCATAATCACATGCAGTTACGTGCAAATATCAATGCCACACAATCAGCCTGCAGCTACTCGGCGAAGCATGGTGGTTACTAGCCGAGATTGATGCTCTATTGATCTTTGATTGCCTCAACATTGCGTCGTCTCTTCTCACATCTCCGTTACGTAACGTTGCATACATCGCCCACGCTCTTTATTGCTTCTGTTGCCACTCTCATCAATCCCCATCCCTTCCCATCCAGATGATGTATTGATAACCTAGCCGTCCATGTCTGAAAATCAGAACGATCTCTTTCTCTCCCTCAACCTCTCTTTTATTTTTGCATTGGGCACAATAAAAATGACCACGCGCAAAATCTTACAATTGCATGTTATTTCTAGTTATACTACTCGGTCAGTACTGCTCTAATCAACCTACCTACTTACAAACCTTCAGACAAATATTCAGAAAAATTAAAAGTATACACTGACTGATCTATTTTAGAAACAGGGGAAACAGGAGATGCTTTTGTTATGCCAGATTTGAAAATATCAGAATCATTTTATATAGGAAAGGGTTATTCTATTTTTACTGCGGAATTAATTGCTATATTAATGGCTCTAAATAAATTTTCTAGTTTATGTCTAAATATATTTAGTAAGCCTATAGTTCTATGCGTAGAATCTCGATCTGTTTTAGAAGCTCTAAAATCTAATATTACCTGTGAACGAAAAGAGATTATTTTTGAGATTAATAACGTTATTCATGGATTGCTAATTAGTGGTACTGAAGTGACCTTTTGCTGGATTCCATCGCATTGTGGATTTCTATATAATGATTGGGCTGATCATGCTGCAAAATTAGGTGCATTAAAATATATTAATTCCCTATCAGTTAAATTAAATCTGTCTTCCAAAGAAATTCAAAACAATATTCAAAATAATATTGTAAAGAAACTTCAGTTCCATACAAACTATAAAAATCTTCGTGGATTTCCCAGATCAGTTTCATCTATAGCAAACAGAATATTATTAAATTCAATTAAAACCAGATATTTTTAAAATGTAAAGTGCATTTGTGATGAACCTTTAACTTTAAAACATATATTATTTGATTGCATTCAGGTTCATCCTCTTTTGCCCCTTGAAGTAAATACTATAACATCAGTTAAAAACATTAGCAATGAATTGAGTGTGGGATTGGCAAAAGCTCTAATTACTTCTCCAGTTGCTCGTTTTTTTTAACTGATAATGTTATTGTTATGTTAGAGAGATAGTAATAGTATCTGTGTGTATTTATGTGTTAATGTATGTCTGTTTAAATGCGTGAATCTGTATGTATGGTCTTTATCATCTTGATGAAAAAAGACGTTAATAAAACAACCAACCTTACAAACCTTGCAAAACTTTCTCACTAGCCCTTTCTTCGGAATAAGAAAATTTGGATGGAAATAGGAAGGGGAAATGGAGTGCAAACAGATTGTACATTAAAGCTTATTACAGATCGCCGCGATTTAACCTGAGAGAAAAGTCAAGTCAGGGGGATAGAGCAATCTCCAACCTTCGTTTTGCAGATGACATTGATGGATTGGCTGGAGAGGAACAAGAACTTGAACAGCTGGTGCAGAGGCTTGACACCACCTACAGAGCCTAAGTAATGGAAATAAGTGCAGAGAAGACCAACATGATGACCAACAACACCAATGGCATCAACACGGACATCAAAGTCCAAGGCCAATCTCTCAACACAGAGCATAGCTTCAAATATTTAGTAGCCATTATATCAGACAATGGGTCCCGAGAGGAAGTCCTCTTCAGGATAGCACAAACAACTGCTGCCCTGGCAAGGTTGAATCCTATTTGGAAAGACAAGACCATCAGTCTATATTCCAAGATAAGGCTGCTGCGCTCCCTTATCATCTCCATCTTTCTATACGCTTGCGAAACATGGACCCTCACAGCAGATCTACAACGAAGAATACAAAGCATGGAGATGAGGTGCTATAGAAGACTTCTGGGTATTTCCAATACCCAGCACATCACCAACGATGAAGTCCGACAGAAGCCATTGGATAACACGATGACCTGCTCACAGTGGTGAAGAAACAATAACTCCGATGGTACGGCCACGTCACCAGATCATCAGGCCTTGCAAGAACCGTCCTGCAAGGCACAGGGCAAGGAGGTAGAAGGAGAGGGAGACCGAAAAAGAGGTGGGAGGACAACATTCGAGAATGGACTGGCTTGACACTGAGCGAAGCCATCAGAGGATTGCTGAGGACAGAGAAAGATAAAGTAGGCTGGTTAAACGATCATATGTGGTGCCACGACGACTTCCGAGTTACGGGATAGGATAGGATAATATAGTAAAGGTCAAGCATAATGGAGCATCGAATATTATTATTAAAAGACAACACGTTTGACATCTAATCATCTACAATGGGACCTCTTCCAAAATACATTTATAGTTTTCATTTTTGATATAATTTTGAACAATTATTGCATCTCAAAATAATCTACCAGCACCATTCCATTTCCCTCCTCCTCGCACTCGTCCTGTTTTCTTGTTACATTTCCACATTCCAAACCTTACTCTCATTGTTCACTCATACCTTCTCTTCTGTACGCCTTAAGCTTGTTGTTTTACATGGACGATTTTCTCCCTACAAATGGACATCATCATCCTCATCCTCATCATCATCACCATCATCATCATCATCAGCAGCAGCAGCAACATCATCATCATATCTCACCCCGGTCAACAACCAGACCGAAGTAGAAAAAGTGTGTTGGACTGGAAAGAGCAAGCTAAGCGGAAGGACAGGCGATAGTCATCTCGAAGTTGAAACATTAATTTTGACAATTAGTCAGAGCTATTTTTAACATAATTACTGGCCACGCTAACATGCATGCGTGTGATTCGATCATTGGAGAAAACTTTGTGATGCCTCTTCTGAAGTTTTACTGAGCCGAAAAAAAAATGAAAAAGAAAAATGAGGAGGAGAATGAGAGCTATGATAATAATGACGATAATAATGATGATAATGACGACGATGATGGATGATGATGATGATGATGATGATGATGATGATGATGATGATGATGATGATGATGATGATGATGATGATGATGATGAAAATGTTCGTGGTAGTAGTGTTGGTATGGTATTGACCCCTCCTCTTCAGTTTCATTATCGTCATCATTGTCACGTGGGGTTTATGGGTTACTGGGCTCTGCACAATGGAATGCTGTAACCCTCACGCTTTATTCGATGGGAACTGCTAGTTAGTCACCCGCTGAATTACTTTAATAAATTTATTTGTTTAGCTCGGTGTGTGTTAAGGCTGGGGTACAGAGATAGATAGAAAAATGGTAAAAGATCACTGTCACACTAGCTTTCACACGGCTATGAATCATATGTAGTCCAGCCACTTGATAACAGTTAAAATCACACTTTTATTAATTCTACTCTATACAAGATCTTCTATGTACTAATCTACCTTAAAATGTCATAAGTCAATGCAAATAATTCGATCGCTGATAGTCTAGGCAGCTGTTATGTCTTCATCGGGCAATGGCTTCTAGAATTCATGAAGTGTGGACTACTGTGGTCCGTTTTACTACAGTTCTGAAGAGTGGACTACTGCGGTCCTTTTGCTATCAGTTTGGGTGCACTTCTTCCGTGTCACTTAACTGCAGTATGGTGTGTTTGAAGTCCTTCGTTGAGGTAGCTTCTGGTACACGCGGTGTCGTTGTGTAGTTTGGTCCCTTGCCACGCTGTGGGGTCTTGCAGGGGGTTTTCCAGGGTTGCTCCCTCAGTCTTATGCTGTAGGGGCTAAACAGCCAACTTGGTTTTCCTGTGGAGTTGGGCGCACAGGATAGCTCGCCTGCTCGTCTGTAATATAAGAGACGAAATTCTGCACAACCCTGAATAATCGGTTTGTGCAGAGCGTCTCACTGAAAGCCAAAGTAGCCCTCAGTGATAGCTCCACATCTCTATACATAAGCGACGAACATTCTGCTACGTCCGTGGACCACTGGAATCTCAACTCTAATTTCCTATACATACATAAATATAAATCGTGGCTAACTACACACATACAGAATTAATAATAATATAAACATTCACTGGTACAGCCACTGGTCTGCAAACATACATATAGGTTCAACAACAGTGGTTCCATCAGGTATACAACATGGCGGCGCAACAGGTCGTGTTTCGCCACGTGGTCACGCAAATTCGGATTAACAAGTCAAATCTATGCATGGGAAATTCTACAAACATAATTTCAACAATAATATAAATATATCACGATGAAACAGAAGTATGTTCATTTACCTGTTTGACAAAGTCAGGCCTCATGGCTACTTGAGTGAATTCTAAAATTCACATGTCCTGTTTCCTGGTCTATGAGTGAAGATAGTTCTCTGCTCCGGTCTAGCTGTGTAGACTTCGGTATCTTTCGTAGCACTGACTTAAGCTATGCTAGGTTTTGACCCAGTCAGAACCGGCTCTCACCGCTCTGCCTGCGTCCCATTGGTTAAAACTTTCAGATTCAAGGCACACAGTGCTGACGTCACTAACTGCCTGCGTCAAGCTCGCAGTGTGTGTATCTCCTGTACTGTAATCAGCTGCTGTGTAATACACTAACTTTCTAAAGTTATAATGACTAAACAAGGCTAAATAGTAAATAGGCAGGGTAAAACTAGTAATCTCGTCACAATCATCATCATGACACAACAACATCATGGCCGTGACGAGGAAAGCTAAAGCTATTGTCTAGGTTTACGTGACGCGCGCTGAGCATGTATAGACAACTTTTAGTGACAGCTCATAATTTGCAATGTCTGAATTTGTCGTCCCATTTAATGGACTTCACACACAAATCTTCGTCGTGCCTCACTGACTCTGTCTGTTTGAAACGTTAACACATGGTAGATTCTGAAGCCACAGCTTTGGACAAAATGCCAATGGAAAAGCAAATGTCAACACAAATCAGTTTCAGCCTACTTTTGGAAGCAATGGAAAAGTAGATCCAGGGTAGAGAAATTCGATTTTTTTTGTCCGTTGCCAAGGTAAACTGGACTGTTTGCCTAGAGATAATTTCAGGCCAATTATCCCGGGTGATCAGTGGTAGTAAACACCGAGCAGCTGTTGTCAGGCCCGACAGGAAATACCAACACACTTCTAATCTTACAGAGAGTGGTCTTACTAATAGAGGTCGTTTTGCATCGTGCATGGGGTCTGGCATCTAAACATCCTTGCGCGCACAAGTCCTACACAGAAGATCGCGATATAAAGTGATCCATTTTACTAATACATTTCGCTGTCCATTGTGCATCTAAGTCTATAAACTGTATTGCATCTTAACATCCTTAAGCACAAACGTCCCTTAGAAGATGTAAATATAAAGTGTCTATTTTAGTGTCCTCGCTTCTTTGTGAATAAATATTTTGTTGTTGTATCAATTTTTATTCATCAGATTAACATAAGTTGTACTGATATCAGTAAATAAGTATGGGGGTGGCCGTTGTCGCGTTAGGACTAGTTTTAACTCTGCTTGTTGACTATTTAGCATTGTGTAGTCTTTGTAATAGTAGAGAGTCAGTCTATTACACAGCAGCAATTAAATTACAGCACACTGCGAGCCTGAGCCACACACACAGCGCAGTGACGTCAGCACTTAAGTTTTGAATCGGACCGTTGGAACCAATGGGAGAGCTTAGGCAAAGTGGTTGGAGCCAGTTTGACTGGGTCCAAACCACGCACAGTTTTGGTCAGTTGGGAGGAATACACCGAAGTGTGAACAGCTAGATAGCTAGAGAAATCTCTACACACTTAGACCAGGAAGCAGGACTTAGAAGCATAGAATTCTATCAAGTCACAACGGGCCTGAACTTGTCAAACAGGTAAATGAACACCCTTCTGTTTCATCGTGATATATTTATATTATTGTTGAAATTATGTTTGTGGAATTTGCTATGCATAAATGTGAATTATTAATCCGAATTTGCGTGACCATGTGGAAGAGCCGACCACGAGGCGAAACACGACCGGTTACGCCGCCATGTTGTATCCCGTACGGAACCACTGTTGTTTAACTTATATGTATGTTTGCAGACCAGTGGCTGTACCACGGAATGTTTATAATATTATTAATTCTGTATGTGTATAGTTAGCCACGTTTGATATTTATATATGTATAGGAATTTAGAGTGAGATTCCAGTGGAACCCGGAAGTAGCAGAATGTTCGTCGCTTATGTATAGAGATGTGGAGCTATCACTGAGGGCTACTTTGGCTTTCAGTGAGACGCTCTGCACAAACCGATTATTCAGGGTTGTGCAGAATTTCGTCTCTTATATTACAGACGAGCAGGCGAGCTATCCCGAGCTATCCCGAGCTATCCTGTGCACCCCACTCCACAGAAACGACTAGTTGGTTGAGGAACCTCTACCGCACAAGACGGAACGAGCGACCCGGTAAAACACCCTGTCAGACACCACAGCGTGGCAAGGGAACCCAACTACACAACGACAAAGGTGTACCAGAAGCTACCTCACAGAAGGACTTCGCACGCACCATCTAGCAGTTAAGTGAACACGCCAAGGTGCACTTAAACTGATCATAGCAGGACCACAGTAGTCCAACTCTCCAGAAACTGTAACACGGACCACAGTAGTCCAAATCTACATGAGATATACTAGCAAGTGCCCGATGAAGATAGAACAGCTGCATAGACTATCAGCGATCGAACTATTAGCAGTAACTGAGACATTTTAAGTTAGATTAGTACTTAGAGAATCTTGTATAGAGTAGAAGAAATAAATGTGTGATTTTAACTGTTATCAAGTGGCTGGACTACATATGATTCATAGCCGTGTGAAAGCTAGTGTGACAGTAATCTTTTACCATTTTTCTATCTATCTCTGTACCCCAACCTTAACACAGAACGAGCTAAACAAATAAATTTATTAAAGTAATTCATAGGGTGACCTACTAGCAGTTCCCACCGAATAAACGTGAGGGTCCATAATTCCATTGTGCAGAGCCCATAAACCCCACGTGACAGCCGTAATAGTGTATGTTCTTTATAGGGACTTTGATTGCTCGAATACCAAGGCGATGACCGAAATCGGGATCGAAGTCAACTCTTTCAAGACGGCAACTTGCTTCATCGGAAGCATTGCCTAGCGCCGTGGGTGATCGATCTATAGATGGGCATGGGGAGCCTACGTATTAGATCCGTCCATTTGGTGTTCTTGACCAAGTGCCGGAAAAGGACATAGTCATAGTACTTTGTTGTTGTTGCATCAAGTTTTATTCATCAGATCAGTCATAGTACAAGGCGACTGGAATGCCAAGGTTGGCCAAGATGCGTACCACAACTGGGGAGACACATGTGGACCCCACAGCAACAACGAGACAAATGACAGAGGTCTGAGACTCTTGGAGTTTGCCAGATAAAACAATCTGATACTGGCACACACGCTTGGTCTCCACAAAATATCCAAACGATGGACCTGACACAGTCCCAGCCTAAAGCATCACAGATTGATTACATCATGGTCAAGAAACGCCTTAGATCAAGCGTCAACATTGGCAGGACACTCACTTTTCCAGGAGCAGACCTCAGGAATGACCACGATCTTGTGATGATATCTTTCCGGCTCCATTTGAAGAGAGTAAACGCAGCAAATTGCATCAGATTGAAGTTCGACCTGGACAAATTTCAAGACCCGGAGGTGGCAGAAATTTTCAAAGCCACATTTGGAGGGAAATTTGCACCACTCCTCATTTTGGGGACTTGTGAAGTAGATGTCAACACCATGACCACCACTCACCCTTCCCCCCTCCCCCCTCCCCCGTGGAAATGTAGTGCTTTAAATTCCCACTGTCGCTGTCTTTCTCCTTTGTTCTTTCTCATTCCTGATCTGTTCTCTCAATCTTCTATACTGTCTTCTTCGCTAGACAAGTCACCTACATTTTTTCTTGAAAACTTCCAAAACTTCTCATTTGTGTATGCGGTTTGTTGGATCAGCTTGGAAATATAAGATAAGATAAGATAAGAATATTTATTAACCAAGTAAAAACGTTACAAGGATTTCGGTGTGGCATAGCGACAATGAAATACATCCTTTCTTGCACAGTCACACATGCATTCATCGTGTCATACACTTCATTGGCATACAACATATATACAGCACTAAAGGATAGGTAAACACAGCGTTAAACATACATCACTCATCAGTCATATAAAGTTATGGAGTCAAACACACACTGCAAGTAAAACAAAATACAGCATTAAAACAATTTAACAGCATTAAATAAAATTAGAATTATTAAGAAGAAAAAATATAGGACGCTCTCTGCCAAGTAGTCACTAGGGCTTCCTATGATATTATTATTTAGTAATGTAGACATTTTATATGTATGTGTTTTTTGATATTTTATAATGATGTTTATATTCTATTTTGTATTTGTAAACGGGGTTTAGATAAATTAGAGTAGGCCTAAGCAATGAATAACTAACCAACCTTCAACTCAGCTGTGACAGATTCCGCCACTGAGATTCTTGGCAACGTGGATCACACCTGTTTGGACCTGTGTGACAAACGAAGATAGATGAAAAAGAAAAAAAACACCAAGAATGCCTTCCGAAAAATCAAAAATGACATCCTAAAAGGCATGAGCGCAGCAAAGAAGAACTGGATAGAAGATCAATGCCAGGAAATAGAGAACAGTCTGAACAAGAACAACAGCAAGAAATTCTACCAGACTGTGAAGAGGCTGACAAGTTTTAAACAGCATAAGGTCTCCACGATCCAAAGCAAGTCTAGCATATGCCTTACAGAAGAACAAGAAATCTTGGATAAATGGACACAGTCTGACATTTATAACCGCACACCAAACGGAGACCCATCAGTTCTAACATGTTCCCAGACCAGAGAAGAAGAATATATCCTCCCAGTTCTCCGAGAAGAAGTTGTGGCAGCAGTGCAATCGCTGAGGAAGGGGAAGTCAGCAGCAGTGGACAACATACCCGCAGAATTGATTCAAGCAGGAGGAGAAGCGATGATTGACGCCCTCACCCTCATCTGTAACAAGATCTGGCAGAGTGGGGGTGGCCTATACCATGGACCCAGTCGCTCGTCATCACTCTTCCCAAAAAGGTTAACCTTCAGAAGTGTGAAAGCTACCGCACCATCAGCCTCATCATCTATCGCAGCAAAGTCCTCCTGAAAATAATACTCAATAGGTTGAAACCCCAAGATTAACAAATCATAACTGAAGAACAAGCAGGATTCAGGGCAGGGCGAAGTATCACTGAACAGATTTTCAACCTCAGAATAATCTGCGAGAAATACCTACAGCACTAACAACATCTACATCATGTGTTTGTAGACTTCAAGAAAGCGTTTGACCGAGTCTGGCATGCAGCTCTATGGGCAACCATGAGAGTTTACAAACCTCAGCCCTAAAATTATTGAAGTCCTCAAAAGTCTATTTGACAAGGCTACCAGTGCAGTCCTCCACAACAGCGCATTCGGGAACTGGTTCAGAACAACAATCGGTGTGCGTCAAGGATGCCTACTCTCTTCAACACTCTTCAATATCTTCCTAGGGCGCATCATGTCAGATGCCCTTGCAGATCACGAAGTCACAGTCTGCATATGGAGTAAAGTAAAGTGCTACAGAAGACGTCTGGTCATTTCCTATACCCAGCACATCACCAACGACGAAGTCCGACAGACCATCACACAAGCCATTGGACAACATGATGACATGCTCACAGTGGTGAAGAAACGAAAACTCCTATGGTATTGCCACGTCAGCAGAGCATCACGCCTTGAAAAACCATCCTGCAACGCACGCTGCAAGGAGGCAGAAGAAGAGTGAGACAGAAAAAGAGGTGGGAATACAACATTCAAGAGTGGACTGGCTGGACACTGAGCGAAGTTGGAGTACGCTGGTTAAACGATCATCTGTGGTGCCCCAACGACCTTCGAGTTATGTGATAGGATAAGATATGATTTGGGGTTCTGTCCTCAAGATAGTGTTGTGCAGTGACATGTTCAAATTGTTCCATTTCAATATTTTGTATTGATGATTTGGGTTTGGGAACTCTTAGCGGTGATAATCGACGGTATCATCGAAAACATACTAGCACCATACAAGCGAAACTAAACTTAAAAATACAACAAGAATTATCTCCTGCCCATCAAATAAACCTCTTCCTCTCATGGTTATCCTATCCTGTCCTATCCCGAAATTGGAAATTCGTTGGGGGTACCACAGATGATCGTTTAACCAGCGTACTCCATCTTTCTCTGTCTTCAGTAACCCTGATGGCTTCGCTCAGTGTCAAACCAGTCCATTCTCGAATGTTGTCTTCCATCTCTTTTTCGGTCTCCCTCTTCTTCTGCCTCCTTGCTCCGTGCCTTGCAGGATGGTCTTTGCAAGACATAATGCTCTGTTGATGTGGCCATACCATCGGAGTTTCCGTTTCTCCACCGTGTCAGCATGTCATCGTGTTATCCAATGGCTTGTGTCATTGTTCGTCGGACTTCGTCGTTGGCGATGTGCTGGGTATAGGAAATGCCCAGAAGTCTTCTGTAGTACCCCATCTCCTTGCTTTGTATTCTTCGTTGTAGGTTTGCTGTGAGGGTCCATGTTTCGCAAGCGTATAGGAAGATGGAGATGATAAGGGCCGTAGCAGCCTTACCTTATCTTGGAGTGTAGACTGATAGTTCTGTCTTTCCAAATGGGTTTCAACTGTGTCAGCGCAGCAGCTGTTTGTGCGATCCTGGAAAGGACTTCCTTTCTGGACCCATTGTCTAATGCAATGGCTCCTAACTATTTGAAGCTATGCACTGTGTTGAGGAATTTGCCTTGGGCCTCTCGTTATATTTCTCACTAGCCCTGCTTATGCTCTTTCTTTATCGCATTCTTGCTTTTTTGCATTAAGTAAATTACTGCCCCTAATACCTAGGCGTATGAGGGACTTGGGTTTAAGAAGGCAAACCATGGGGACCCTAGGGAGAGGGAAATAAGAGTTACAGTTAAAATTTGAGGACCACATTTTTGCTTGGTAAACTTGTGAACAATTATGACTGAGCAGACATCAACGACCACTGCAAGTAAGTATTGATAACGCTTGGTTGTCAGGGCGACTCACTTAGGTGAACATTTCTAGTCTGATACAAAACTATCGAGAAAAAGCAAGCCCGACACTACCATGACCGTTCATTATTTGACGTAAATGGGGAAATAATTAATCAGGCTATAGCCTAAAGTGCAGATAAACAAAAACCCTGTGTTTTCATGACGTTCTATCTAAACATGCAGTGGTTTGTCAGCTTCTATCTAAACATGCAGTGGTTTGTCAGCTTTGTTTGATAGTAGCGGCGAGTTTCGATTGATTATTAGCTGCGCACACACATAATATTATTTGACAAATTTGCTTTAATTGCTTTTGTTTCACACTGAAATACAGGTATTTTCTCAGAAAAACGGTATACAATAAGAATACAATTTCAAGAGAGAAGGAAGGAAGAGAAAAAAGAATGAGGATCATCATCATCATCATCATCATCATCAACATCATCATCATCATCATCGTCACCCCCGTTGGGGTGCCGGGGGTTTCAGTATAAATAGTATCCCCACTTTCTGGAAATGTAGTGCTTTAAATTCCCACTGTCGCTGTCTTTCTTCTTTGTTCTTTCTCATTCCTGCTCTGTTCTATCATTCTGCTATACTATATTCTTCTTCGCTAGACCAATCACCTACCTTTTTTCTTGAAAACTCGTCCGGGACATGATTGATAGATTGTTGCTTTAGGTCCAGCGGACTCTGCCGAGCCAAATCAGGACCGGACAACCCCCGATCCGCATAAAAGATCTGCTGAAACAACCCTAGTGGGAAAATTGAATGCCCTCCACCGGCCAGGCACTTTGCAATAAAGACATCCCACGCAGTGGACGGCTGAGGCTTTACCCCAACTACTCGAACCCCCGGTTACAAAAACAAAATAAAATACAAACATCATTATAAAATTATCAACAAAACATAAAATGCTAAATAAAAAATCTAAATATCATCATCAAACTACACAGAAACAACCAACACTTTGTCCAACAGATTTCATACACAAAAAAAAAATTTTTAAAAAAAAAGGTAAATTTATAAAAAGAAGAAGATAGTATAAAGTGTTTACACAGGAAAAACAAAGTAAAACAAAACAACAGTAATTTAAAGCACTAAATATATGGAAAACACTATAACCAAAAACAATTACTTGTGAGGTCCGCTTTCTGTCAGGTGGTCGCTAGGGCTTCCTACGATGTTATTATTTAGCAATGTAGGCATTTTATATGTATGTGTTTTGCTGATTATTTATAATGATGTTTGTATTCTATTTTGTTTTTGTAAACGGGGAATCGATAAATTAGAGTTCAGCCTCAGCGTCCACTGCGTGGGATGTCTTTATTGTAAAGTGACTGGCTGGTGGAGGGCTTTCAGTTTTACAACTAGGGTTGTTTCAGCAGATCTTTTATGCGGATCAAGGGCTGTCCGGTCCTGATTTGGCTCAGAAGAGTCCTCTGGACCTAAAGCAATAATCATGTAATGGGATGTAATCGTCGTCGTCATCACCACCACAGTCAACACAACACTACCACCAGGAGTGGCGGCAGGGATAGCTCAGTGGTCAGAGTGCACGACTTGTGTGAGTGCGTCTTGGGCGACGTGGGTTCGAATCCTGACTTCAGCAAACTATTTTGTGATTGCTGGATATTACGGGCCAGCGCCTTGAGAAGCTCTCTGAGCTTGTAAGTGCGCTATATAAGAAAAATCTCTTCTTCAGGAGCATTACCCACTCACTCACCAACAGGCTTATCAACCCTCACCCCCACCAACCCATCATCAGCAGCGAAATAAACGTCAATATCCAGTCAAATCTTCCTTGACGAGACTTGTAAAGAAGAGGCTAATGACGTACAATGCTCTTTTTGAATTGAACCATCATTATCAGCAACTGCACCAGCTCCATCATCATCATCATCATCATCATCATCATCATCATCATCATCATCATCATCATCATCATTTTCATCGTCGCCATAATCATTACCATCGTAATTATAATCGTTATTACATAATTTACTACATAAATTAATAGTGTAGGTGTGTATTTGTTTGTCCATATATAATCGTATCCTACATGTTGTAAAGATTTTAAACAAATATTACATTATACTATGTTTAATTTTTTACTTGCATTTTTTATTTTTATTTTGTTTTATTTTAGTGATCAAGTGCCTGTCATAATTCCTTATGAAAGGTAATAAATATTTGTTGAATTGAATTGAATCATTATCATCATCATCATCATCATCATCATCATCATCATCATCATCATCATCATCATCCTTCTCCTCCTCAAGTATCATCGTCATCATATATCCCCATCATCTAGCTCTTCCTTCTCCTCATCATCACGGCTATAATGATCATCATCATAATAAATCGTACTAACCTCCACTAATCAACATTACTGTGAAGTACTGTCGCACAGACAAGCTTGATTGGCAAGGAGGTCAGAAAGAGAGAGAGAGAGAGAGAGAGAGAGAGAGAGAGAGAGAGAGAGAGAGAGAGAGAGAGAGAGAGAGAGAGAGAGAGAGAGAGAGAGAGAGAGAGAGAGAGAGAAACAAAGCCAGATTACAAATAAGCCTCCTCCTCCTCTTCCTCCTTCTTCTTCTCCTCCTCCTCGTCCTCCTCCTCCTCCTCATCATCATCACTACCATCACCAACATCTCATTCTCACGAAATTATCTAACCATAACCGTCATCAAACCACAGCACCGACATCAAGGTACATGTGAAAGACCGCAGAGATAAGCTTGATTGGCGAAGAGCAAATAGCACTGCATGGACAGCACTTTATCACCATCATCGATATCACCATCAACAAAATTATTAGCGCGACTGCCATCATCCCAAAACAGCGTTACTTTTACCACTACTGCCATCATCATCATCATCATCATCATCATCATCATCATCATCATCATCATCATCATCATCATCATCATCATCATCATCGCCGGCACAATCTCCATCACCACCACCACTACAGCTATCATCCACACATCACCATGAACTACGGAGAATTATGTAGTAGTTCACGTGTACGGCCGCGCAGACAATCTTGGTGGGCGATGAAGGTCATAGCGGAGAAATAAACATAAAATAGGCAAAATACACGACTTTCCCTGTAACTGACATCAATGTCGTCATTACCATTACCATTACAGGATCAACATCATAACACATGTATATCGTCAAACCCACAAGAGGTGAAAACGCCGCAAGAGATCGCGCGTGCCCTTCGTGCTTGATCTATTATCATTGTCGTCGTTACCCCGAGCACCATCTGGTCGTGTCTTTCGTGCTTGTACTGGTATCATTCTCGTCGTTACCTAGACCACCATCTGGTCGTGTCTTTCGTGCTTGTTCTGGTATCATTCTCGTCGTTACCTAGACCACCATCTGGTCGTGTCTTTCGTGCTTGTACTGGTATCATTCTCGTCGTTACCTAGACCACCATCTGGTCGTGTCTTTCGTGCGTGTACTGGTATCATTCTCGTCGTTACCTAGGCCACCATCTGATCGTGTCTTTCGTGCTTGTTCTGGTATCATTCTCGTCGTTACCTAGGCCACCATCTGATCGTGTCTTTCGTGCTTGTTCTGGTATCATTCTCGTCGTTACCTAGACCACCATCTGGTCGTGTCTTTCGTGCTTGTACTGGTATCATTCTCGTCGTTACCTAGGCCACCATCTGATCGTGTCTTTCGTACTGATATTATTATCGTCGTCACTTCGAACACCATGGGGCTCGTGTCCTTAGTGCTTGAACTGTTATCATTGTCGTCGTCACCCCAAACACCATCATATCAGCACCATCACCTCCACCACCAACATTAACATCCAGCATACGTGTCATCTTGAATAGGAAGAAAGTCAGAAGCGAAAACACGGGCAAGTGACGTGTCGTGACATGTGTTCTCGCAATATGGCCGACCGTGCGATCGATGGCATGGCTGATAATACCTTCATTTAAAGATCACCAAGATTACACAGTTCAGCGTTACAAATCCGTTTTCAAATTCACAGGGTGCGTTATCCCATCGGGCAAAAATAGATTAAGCCCTTCCCCTCCCCCTACCAAACGACCTCTTTTAAACGTTTAAACGTCTGGTTTAAACATAAATCGAAATATTAATTTGTATATTTGCCTATTGATAGCATCAAGGTTGTTCTAAAAAAAAGCATCGCTGCGAAAGTGTGTAGATTAGGCAAAGTTGTTTTACGCTACAAGGAAGAAACGTCTAAAATTAAAAGCTTAACGGTGTGTCTCTCCATTATTATATCATCTTTTAATGTAACAACACTGCAATTTCATCAGAAAACTCATTGTTAGACAAAATAAAGAAACATCCTGTATACACTGGTAATTTAACGTCGTCTGTAGACATTTTACCTTTCACCCCTTGGGGTCATGAGCAATCTTGCCACTGTAGATTGTTCTAACCTATAAAGGGAAAAGTGAAAGCCCCAGTTGAAAACCTGTCTTGACTTTGTAGGCATGACCAATTCACTGCGGCAACAGTACCCGTTGGGGTGCCGGGGGTTTCAGTATAAATAGTATCCCCACTTTCTGGAAATTTAGTGCTTTAAATTCCCACTGTCGCTGTCTTCCTCATTTACTCTTTCCCATTCCTGCTCTGTCCTATCAGTCTGCTATACTATCTTCTTCTTCGCTAGATCAATGACCTACCTTTTTTCTTGAAAACTCTTCCTGGACAAGACTCCTTGTTTGTGTATGAGGTCTGTTGGATCAGCTTGGGAGTGTTGGACGCTTTCTGCCGGGTGGTCACTAGGGCTTCCTATGATGTTATTATTTAGCAATATAGGCATTTTATATGTATATATTTTGTTGATAATTTATAATGATGTTTGTATTCTATTTTGTTTTTGTAACCGGGGGTTCGAGTAGTTGGGGTAAAGCCTCAGCCGTCCCCTGCGTGGGATGTCTTTATTGTAAAGTGACTGGCCGGTGGAGGGCATTCAATTTTCCCACTAGGGTTGTTTCAGCAGATCTTTTATGCGGATCGGGGGTTGTCCGGTCCTGATTTGGCTCGGAGGAGTCCGCTGGACCTAAAGCAATAATCAATCAATCATTCAATCAATGGAGTTCCGGTTCCGGTCCCATCATGTCAACAACGGCCTAAATGTAGCTGCCAATTTCATTTGTGGAAACCTGGGAAATCAGCTAGATTTTCACCATGACGGTGCGAAGAACATTAAGGCGAAGAAAGCGAATAGCAAAAGATGAAGAAGAAATGATGACAGAAGAGGAGGTGAGGCAGGAAAAAGAGATGGGGCCGGCAACAGTGACTGCGGTCACAGAGGTCACTCCTGACCACGGCTGCAGTAGTTGCCACAATCAACTTCTTCAAGTAAGTGAGCTCCAATTAGTCATCCACAAAATGCAAACGGAAATCAAAGAGCTGCACGTGTTGATTAGCGATCAATCGAGTTTGATCAAACAACTCATCGACAAAATAGATCGTAAATCGGCATCCGCAGTGGAGGGTGGCGAGCAGACGACTCCGCTGCGATCGACCATTCCAAAAGTCTCATATGCGACCGTAGTGAAGTCAAAATCACTTACTGTAGATGATAGGCCAAAAATCTCTAAAAGCTATCCTTCACCGTCGCAAGTCATCTCTGCAGGCAATCAAAATAAAAAGAAGAAAGAAGTAAAACATTACCAACATGACGAAAATGATGACGTCAATACAAAACATGACGAAGTTGCTTTGGAACGAGACTGTGTCATTCTACATGATTCCATACTGGGAGGAGTGCAAGAAGAGAGATTGGCGATGTCTTACAAGTTTTCAGTTTGCAAGAAGTTTGCTCCCACCATCAGTGACATTGTTCCTACGTTCATTGCTACCCAAGATGAGCTTGTTGTTCCACCGAAAGTCGTCCTGTTCCATTGTGGGGTGAACAATCTAAAGAAGCAGGACCCGCGCTCCGCCAGCAAGCAGTTTGTTGAGGCCGTCCACACTGTGGCTGCGCGTAGCCCCACGTCGAAGCTTGTTGTTAGCCAGCTGGCTCCTGTCCTTATCCCATCACTCCAGAAGAAGCGTGATTTGTTTAACGCGATGGTGCTCACGGAGTTGGCTGACAACGACAAGATCGTCTTCATCAGCCATGACAACTTGCCACCCTTTGGTCTTCGCTACGATCGCCTCCATCCCACCAGACGAGGCAGCAGTACCCTGGCTGGAAACATCGGTCGCAACGTCGGCAGACTGCTGTGGGAGAAGCCACGGAAAGCTGCGCGCAACTACCGTCATGCAGCCAACCCTCCTGGTTATTATGACTGGAGGGGTAACTTCTACCCACACTCTCCAATACAGTTTCCTACCATGTGGTACTGAGCGTGCTGGAGATCTACTTCCTTTCAGTCTCCATTAGCGTAGCACTAACAAAAAGAGCTAAAAGTTTGATGACTCTTTTTCTAGATCCAAGTTATAGTTATAGTTGATTTTCCATGTTTTTTGTTTTTGTAGTATGAAAAGTGAAAAACTTTCAGTATTTCAGTGGAACTGTCGCTCGCTAGTTACTAACTTACATTATTTGGAACAATATTTGACTGAAACAGACCACCATGTTCTAGCCTTACAGTCATTAAATGTTAACAAACGCAAGCTACCAAAACTGAAGGGGTATTATTATCCCCCCATAATCAACACAAACAGTGATAAAGTCCAGGCTGCAATTTACATTCGTCATGACTTGGATTATGATTTATTGAGTCCTAGCAGTATAAACGATTGTGATAGCTATTGCGCATGTGCGAAAATCAAGATAAATAGTCAGTTGTGTGTAAACATTTTCTCTGTTTATTATCCTAAGGGAACAGATCATGCAAACCTTGACTGGATGCAATCTTTTAATGTGTCAGAATCCAGTATTTTTTGTGGAGATTTTAATACCCACTCGTCTCTTTGGGATGATAACTGTTACTTTTCCAAAAACCGTCTAAGTGAAAATATTGTTAACTCTGACCTTTTATTACTTAACGATGGAAGAATCACTCGCGTGCCAGATGTATCTACACATCAACCATCTGCCATTGATCTATCTTTTACTACTCCTGATCTTTATGCAGACTGTATATGGGAGGTTGAGACGGATACTTTAGGCAGTGATCACCTTCCTATCGTAATCACTTGCAATGATTGTGTTGAAGTGGGCATTGAGCAAGATCCTGTGGCAAAATATCACTATGCTCGGGCTAATTGGGATAACTTTAAAGAAATTTTATTACATACTGATACTTCTTTTACTAAGAAGAACGATATTAATGAAGTGTATAATACTTTTGTTAAGAGTATTCATGACGCAGCTTCTAGGTCTATTCCCAAGAAAAAAACATATACGAAAAAATCCCGAACCGGAAATATTTGGTGGAACGAACAGTGTAAAAATGCAGTAAAAGAGAAAAAGGTAGCATATAAAACATGGTTGAAAAATAGAACAGAACAATCATTTATTGAAATGAAGAAGACAAAAATAAATTGTAACAAAACCATTGCTAGCGAAAAACAAGCATTTTGGTCAAATTATTGTAATTCTGAAATCAATAGTTATCAGGACTCAGCTAAAATGTGGAAAAAGTTGTCAGAAATGAAAAATGAATACAGTCTCCCTAAATGTCCCATAAAGCTAACAAATAATACATTTCCAACATCATTAGAGAAGGCTGATGAATTTGTAAAAGTATTTGCTAATGTAAGTCAGTCGTCTAGTTTGCCTAGTCACATACAACAACAAAGAGAAAATGAAGAAAGTAGTCCTACATTTGAGCCTCCTCTACCCAATAATAGTTTATATTATAATGCCGACATAACGTTTGAAGAAGTTAAACATGTAGTATTTCAATTTGGACGAAAGAATTCAGCGGTAGGATTAGACGGAATCTCGTACAAACTTTTAGCTAATATTCCTGACAATTGGCTCCACATTTTACATGAAATTATAGCAAATAGTTGGGCAAAAGGTACCTTGCCCGAATTCTGGAAAACATCTCTAATTATCCCATTACCAAAATCTGGCAAATCTCGCAGTGTTGTTTCAAGTTATAGGCCTATCGCGTTGACGTCACATGCGTGTAAAATAATGGAGAAAGTTGTATTGGAACGGTTATCACATTATTGCGTCAAACAAAAAATAATTTCCTATCAATCAAGCTGGGTTTCAAAAAGGCCGATCGACTGTTGATCATTTAGTTAAGCTAACAACGCATATTAAAAGACAATTTGCAAAGCGTAAAGGAGTTTTAGCAACATTTTTTGATATTACAAGAGCATACGACAGAGTTTGGCATGCAGGTTTACTTTTCAAAATAAAACAAATTGGATTATCTGGACACATGTATAATTTTATAAAAACTTTCTTACAAAATAGATCTATAAAGGTTAAAGTTGGAAATTGTTATTCATCAAGTCATTCGACGAATATGGGTATTCCTCAAGGGGCAATAATATCTCCAATTTTGTTCAACATTTTAATCTACGATTTGCCAAAAGTTTTCAGTAACAGGGTTACTCTTGTTCAATATGCTGATGACATTGCTATATGGATGAATGTTAATCTAAAAAAGAAAACTTCTTTGTATGAAATAAAACACATTACTTTAGTTTATCAAACAGAAATAAATAGTTTAAACAAGTACATGATATCTAATGGCCTAGAATTATCTAAGGAAAAAACTAAAATGATGCTTTTTAGTAACTGTCAAGTACCAAGAAAACTGCCTAAAATATTGATAGAAAATGAAGAAATTGAATATACTGCTGAGATTAAATTTTTAGGTGTATATCTAACAAGGAAGTTAAAATGGACAAGACATATTGAGTATTTAATTCAGAATGCTTTAAAAAGTTATTATTTATTAAAGATCATTAGTACAAAATCTTGGGGTCAAGATATAAAGACACTCGTTCATTTAGCAACTTCACTTGTCAGATCTAAATTAATGTACGGGCAGGAAGCATATTTTTCAGCTCCGAAGAGTTATTTAAATAAGTTGAAAAGTCTAGATAGCAAGGCTATAAAATTAGCCCTAGGTGTTCCCGTGCATACAAATACATCTAAAGCTTATATGTTAGCAGGAATTATGCCCCTGGATGAACAGAGAAAGTTGGCTTGTGTTAAATATATCGTAAGAGCACATAATATTTGCAATAGTACTAATGAAGAGTTGTTGTTTAGGTCTGATTTAGAATACCCAAAACGAGCACAAAATGTTAGATTCTTAGAAACGATTTCTACATATACTAAAGACTTAATTGATTCTACGGTAGAGGACATAAAAAGACTTAAGACAGATATTTCTTCACCAATGCCTCCTTGGGAGATGATGAAGGGTAATTTTGATATTCATTATTGCAACACATTCAAAAGTGTTAATAGTAACTTAGTTACAACTGAGGCTCGTGAACACATAGATTCTGTTTATTCTCAACATTTAAAAGTGTATACTGACGGTTCTGTTTTATCATCAGGTGAAACAGGTGCAGCATATGTTATTCCTGATTTAAAAATGAACGAATCATTTTACTTGGGCAAGAATATATCTATATTTACAGCCGAACTGATAGCAATCTTAATGGCACTAAGAAACATATCCAGTCTTCAGATCAGTATTTTTCAAATAGTTATATGTGTTGATTCAATGTCAGTGCTAGAAGCATTACAATCTCAAAATAATAAAAATAGAATAGATTTAATAATAGAAATTAGACATATTATTCACAGCTTAATCATTAATGGCACAAACATCTCTTTCTGCTGGTTACCATCACATTGTGGTTTTTTCTATAATGAATTAGCAGATAAAGGGGCTAAACAAGGTGCTTTACAATTAAATTCTCGATACATTGAAGTTATGAAATCTTCAAAAGAAATTCAAAATGAAATTGAAAATATAATGAAAAGTACTCTTGACTTTAAGAAACAAGATAATCCATTAAATGGTTACTCAAGAGCTGTGCTTACGATGACTAACAGAATTTTGCTCAATGCCATTAAAACTAAGCACTGTAAAGATGTAAAGTGTGTTTGTGATGCATCCATCTCATTACAGCATGTTTTATTTGAATGTGATCAAATTAAGCCTTTACTGCCATATGAATTGCAAGGGAAGGTCAGTTTCAGTGATGTAGATTTTCAACTCGGAATCAAACTGTCCAAAGTATTGCTGGACTCTCCTGTTGGTAATCTAATCTAACAATATTTTTTTTTTCTTTTTATTTATTTATTTATTTATTTTTTTTTTTAATTTTTTTTTTTAAATGTCTTATCAGCTTGCTGGAAAAGACAATAAACAAACAGAACAGAACAGATTCAATCAATTTTACCTTTCACCATCTTAGCCCACCGAAGGAATTTTCTTCGAAGAGAGAGAGAAAACGATGCTTAACGTCCTATTGCATGAGCGTTAAGGACAATAAAATTGGGCTAAAAAGCCCTCGTCATATATATTTACCAGACCATTTGGTCTATCGAAGGCCAAATGTTATCTCCTTTTATTAAGCCGTCCTACCCCATCACGATCTTTTCAAAGTACCAGTTTGTATTCCTATTGAAACGTTGATCAGCGGTGAAAGAGGTTGCCTTAAGGTCCTACATTTACTCACATATCCATCTTAGGACAGAAAAAAAGGAGATGGGGTGGAAAGTCTCTTCAATGGCCAAAGCACTGAAAAAAGAACAAATGTATGCATGCGGCGAAAGCGAAAGAAGATAAAATACGATTCTCTCTCTCTCTCTCTCTCTCTCTCTCTCTCTCTCTCTCTCTCTCTCTCTCTCTCTCTCTCTCTCTCTTCACTTCCGACCGACTTCCAAAACCACGAATTGACATTTTTAAATCTAGCTTCTCTTTTAAAGGCCCCCTGTTATGGAACACTCTTTCTTTGAAACTAAAACAATGCACATCGTTAATCAAGTACAAGATTTACAACATATTTCTTAATAATTTCAAAAATCATACATTCTAGCATGCATCAATTGATTTTCCTCTTTCATTCCCCCCTCCCCTCTCTTCCCACTCAGTTCGTCAAGCCTCTCTCTCTCTTTATTAAATTAAATGGTTCCAGTTAAATGTGTTATATTTAGTATTGTTAGTTTCCTTGTTACGAAGTTAGCTTGTTTATTCCTTTAATTTCAAATCAATGTTTGTATTTGCATGAATGCGGTTAAATGATTAAAGTAAATGTGTGAGTGATTGAAAGAATGAATGATTGTAAGATTAGCAAATTAATGTTAAAATCATTTTTTTCTTGTAATAAACTATTGAATCTGAATCTGAATCTCTCTCTCTCTCTCTCTCTCCCCTCTCTCTCTCTCTCTTTCTCAAGAACGACTCTTTCTTTCAGAAATGGGAGAGAGGGAGATAGAGGGAGAGATAGAGGGAGCGAGAGAGTGGGAGAGAGAGAGAGAGAGAGAGAGAGAGAGAGAGAGAGAACCAGTAATTCGGGTAGAAGAGTAGACCGTGATCTAATTAGGGAACAACTCGTATGTGTTCAGCAGGATGACTGAGACGACGTTTACACTGTGGAGGCAAGGGCTAGTTTGCCATAAGCTGGTATTTACTAGGCATGATTAAGTGTGCATTGTGCATGATAGGCCTGTGTGGTTTACAAAGTTAGTGAAATAGCTGCATTGTTTGTTTAAGCTAACAAACTGATATCTTCTCTCGGTATCTCGCTGCTTAAAAGTCCTCAATTTGAAGGCTTTGTTTATGCTTTGGCAACAACGGTGTTACACTCGATGTTGTTTTTTATCAGTTGATTCAGCCCCGATGCTTGAAACCTGATAAGTGTAACTCAGATTTGTTTATCCACGCAGCCTGCTCACTCATCAACAAGGCAGAAGTCGTCGTATGTAGTTTTCCAACTTTATTCAGCGAACATCAACAACTGCATACAATCGCTTTTTCCACTCTCAACTTTTCACTTTTAAACACCCTACTTTCAACACAATAGTGCGATACATATAGTCTCTCTATACTCGAGAGAACTTTCGAATGATCGAGTGCGACACAATTTTAACCAATCAGAACAAATTTTGTCATCACTGTCCCACGTCATACAACCATATTTAGAATGGAAGCGTCTCTAGTTACCACTAGAATTATCCACACGCTTCGATCGATAGTAAACAACCAACTCTAGAAAATTCTCAAACAATATCGACCAACTAAAATTATCAACGTTATACAAATCTTCTTCTAACAACAACGCAAAATCAAATCAAAGGTAAATACACTCTATTATTGCATGCTTTGCAAAATAAAACGATCTGATATATCGCGCGCGTCCCACACGCACGATCGCGCTAGTCTCAACGTAACAAACGGGTTTAGCCTAGCATTGGCATTGTTATTACATTAAACTATCATAAAATGGGCTCTGGAGGCTTAAACCAACCGCTAAAGTTTGAATTTTTCATGCCTGTTCTGACAGGGAGGGATTTTCCCGGTGTAACTGTACACGAACACCATGGCCGTGTGAACTGTCAAGAGTGCATCTGTGGTGTTGGAGGAAGGAGGGCAGGGTTTATTGTAATCAACTTAAAACGATTAACCTCAGCGAGACACTCTCTTGCGGATTCTGCCTCTTATTTACCTCTTTGGTAGAAGCTATTGCAGCCCAAGGACTGGGCACAAAACTACGGAATTTATTGATTGAAAAACTAGCAACACTTTCGAAATAGTTATTTTTCTTGTAAGGTTATTTTTTCAACGAGGCAACATTCACTGTGAAGGTTAAGCGGATCTCTCAAGGGTCGTGGTCAAAGTGGGTCCCTTTAACTAATGTAAGCGTAACTAACGTTAACTAGATCTACTAATTACCTGTTAATGTTGCAAATTATAGTAGCCTAATGCTTCATCTGCCTCGTGGACGCTAACAGCATCTTCATCATCCTTAACGCCTTATCAAACGGTACTATCACTATTGTCCAAACCGTTATCCTCGATGACACGATGAAATCATTACCACCGTCACTACGAACACCGCCCTTGCCATTAATACCACCACCTCTAATGTAAACATCATCCATTTATAGATCATAATAATCCTCTTCCTACTACTTGGCAACATCAACATCATCACGCCAAAACGTTTCACTGTGATCATAACACAAAGATTTCTGGACAATGTCATCATCATCATCATCATCATCATCATCATCATCATCATCATCATCATCATCATCATCATCATCATCACAACCACTACAAGTACCGTCACACTAACATCACTACCTTCAAAGCAACCGCTACAGACACTATCAGCAACACAAGCATTCGCATGACTTCTCCGACTTTATAAATGCAGACTGGCTTTTCTTCGTTTTCACTGGCTGCGGTCACGAACTTTGGATGTAGGTCAGTGGTGTTGTGAATGTCAATAGGACATCTCCCAGCATCTTAATGCTGCATCCTAGCAGCCATTCTGCCTAACTTTCCGGATGTCCCGTTATACCGTCCGCACACGCAACAACGATGAGGGTGCTGAAAGCAGGTGGGTTGCGCTCATTAGTCTATTTTAACAGGATGACATCAGGACATGTGTCGGCAAAAGAAATGAGGGTAAAATAATTCGCAGAAAGCTTCAATAGCATTGAAAGGCTGAACAAAGACGTTCACCGCTGTCCTTTTCTTTCAACGCCCGATAGCAGGCCAGACGAGATTAGTAATCATCAGCTTTTTTTTCCATCGGAGATGCCTCGATGCCCGCTAAAGAGATAAAACGTCCAAGGTTCGTGCAACAGAGGCTGTCGCGTGAGACTAGATTTAACCAGCACTACGTATACTCGCCTTAGATAAGTCAGCTTACTAGCCTATGTAAATTAACGATGGTGTGCAGCAGACGACGAAAGTCAATGGGGGATTAAGCGTGTGTATGCTGACGCTGGCTCAGTTAGGCAATGACTTCATTCAGCTGACGTATACACCCTCTGGCCAGAGAGCGCTCAGGTATACTAGTTCTACCCGGTTTAGGCAGACCACAGACTAGGTAAATTCATTCATTGTGTAAACTGCATCGAGGAAGGAGCTAGGCTCTAATAGATCTCTCAACTGGGAGACTAAAAGCAGGATCTGGTGAAATTCTATTTAACCTATTTAGCCACAGCCTGACATTGTCAAAAAGGTAAATGATCTATCTTTTGTCTCCTCAAGATTTATTGATATTATTGTTGAATTATATTTGTGAAGTTTGCCATGTTAGAAGTGTGAATGTTAGTCAAGATCTGCAAGAAGAGGGAGACCGAAAAAGAGGTGGGAGGACAACATTCAAGAATGGACTGGTTTGACACTGAGCGAAGCCATCAGGGCTGCTGAGGACAGAGAAAGATGGAGTACGCTGGTTAAACGATCATCTGTGGTGCCCCGACGACCTCCGGGTTACAGGTGCTGGTTAAACGATCATCTGTAGTGCCCCGACGACCTCCGGGTTACGGGATAGGATAGGATAGGATGTTAGTCAAACTTTGCGTGACCACGCGGCGGACACACGACCGGCTTCGCCACCATGAAGTATCCCCTACAGACTCACAGTTGTTTTTCCTATGTGTATTCTTGCAGACCAGTGGCTGTACCGGAGAATATGTAGATGGTTGATTATTTGTCCATGTGTTTAGTTTAGCCATGCTGTGTAGCTGTATAAGAATTAGAGTGGAGATTCCAGTGGACAACTGACATAGAAAAATGATCGTCCATTGTTTGTATTAGTGGAGCGGTCACTGAGGGAGATTTTTGCCATCAGTGAGACGCTCTGCACACACCTAGTATACACGGTGTTGCAGAAATTCGTCTCATATTTTGCAGACGAGCAGGCACCGTTGGCCCAAAGCTGAAGGAAGACCATTGCGCATCACCTCTGACATTCGGCCTGCAGTGGATTCGAGCACTGCGCTACGATAACACACCAGTCGGGCCAGCCAGGAGAACACTCCACCACAACACAGCTCTTCAACTGAACAAATTTAAGTGCTAACGAAATCGTGCACCAAAACTGTTCTAGACGGAATGTGCGATAGTCCCCTCTTCCAGAAACCGGAATAGGAGGACTGGCAGATCGAGTTGCCCTATGATGAGACAATAGATGCAGAGACCTATCAAGGACCGATCTATTCGAAGTGAATTTGGAAATTTAAGTTAGTATAATAGATTAGCAGATATTGTATAGAGTAGAGGAAATAAATGTGTGATATTTACTGTTAACAAGTGGCTGGACTACCTATGTTTCATAGCCGTGTGAGAGCTAGTGAATCTCTTACCATTTTCTCTCTATCTCTGTAACCCCAGCCTAAACACAGACCGAGCTAAACTTATAAATGTATTAAGATTAGTCACCGGGAGATTAACTAGCGATCCCCATCGACGAAAGACTAGTGGGTAATAGCATTCCATTGTGCAGAGCCCAGCAACAATAGACCCACCTTCACAGAGGCTATCACATAGAATTCACATAGGCCTATCACGGAGTCATGCTTTCAACGCCTTGATCGTTGACACACGTATGATCAGCCCTTTCCATCGAAGACAAGTGCCCCGCTGCCCGCAAATGAAATGATCGTTCAATTCTCCAGCATGATGGTGATGACGATGATGATGATGATGCCGATTATTATTATTATTATTATTATTATTATTATTATTATTATTATTATTATTATTATTATTATTATTATTATTATTATTATTATTTATGGACCTAATCTAGACTTAGCTCTAGGCGCTTACATGAGTACAGAACAACTTTATAAAACAATATGAAGATAACTCATTAGCTGCTAACAATAACCTAATAAATAAAAGCTAATGACTCTAACACTACACACACACACACACACACACACACACACACACACACACACACACACACACACACACAAAACACACACGCACACTCACGCTCACACTCTTACACGCTCTTATTCTTATGTAGATCTGTTTTATCGATTTCGATCGGTAGAAAGAAAAAAAAAGAAGAGTTTTTAGAGATGATTTAAATTACTGAAGATGAATTTCTGGGAGAAACAGGCTGTTTATTCCAAATACTATCGCCCTGATAAGAGAGATGATCACTTACTCTTTCGGATAACAGTTTTGCGGCTGTCGCGCTTTCGCTGAGAAGGCGACCAGAATTTCGCCCTGCATGGGTGACAACAATTATTCAAATCTTATCACTGATTGCTGCGTTCCTCGCCCTGATCGTTAACACGTCTCTTTCAACCTTCAAGGACGGATGAAGCACACTGTGTAACTGAGACTACCCAAGGTTCTCCCCTTGTATTTATAGTGGAGACTTGTATTTATAGAGGAGACATGAATTTATGGTAGAGATTTGTATTTATAGTGTATACCTGTATTTATAATGGGGACTTGTATTTATAGTGTATACCTGTATTTATAATAGGGACTTGTATTTATAGTGGAGCCTTGTATTTCTTTCTTCTTTCTTGCGTATATTAACGTCCCCGGACACATGGCATATAGGGGGCAAAGTGCCTTGTATTTATAGAGGAGACTTGAATTTATAGTAAAAAAGAAAGGTAGGTAGTCCCATAGCCTTGTGGCCGTAGGGGAGCGTGATGTTGGAGATCACACTTATCTTGGGCAAGCGTAATTAGGGTGATGCCCATCTCTCTCCCTCGCTGCTTTACCTTCCCCACCCTTAAGAGAGTAGGTACTCATTCACAGTTGAGTCAACTGGAGGCGTTGTTATTTGTCGCTTCACGTTTTGCGATCACCCATTCAAGTGCTTACCGCACTGGACGGTGCTTAATTTGCGACACAGTAGCGAGTGCTCCAACCACTGCGCAATCCGACACCTCTAAATTTATAGTAGTGATTTGTATTTATAGTGGAGACTTGTATTTATAGTGGAGACTTGCATTTATAGTGGAGACTTGCATTTATAGTGGAGACTTATATGTATAATAGAGATTTTTATTTATAGTGGAGACTTGTATTTATAGTGGAGAGGTGAAGACATGCCTTGGCTAGTCCTCAAGGGCATTACTCACTGAAAATGGATCCAGCGTGCCTATGTATCATATAGATCCTTCTATTGCGCTATTACGCGATCTACCGCTTTGCCGTCGAGGATCCACTTTCAGCGTGCATAATGCCTTTTTATGATAAATAGGGCTGAGCGCTATTTTTCCGTTGTCATCGACGAACCACTTCGAGGGTGTAATGCCTCAGTGGCTAGTCTCAGCTACGCAATGTGAAGATGACGCTGTGGCCAACAGTGACCTCCCTGCGGCCTCTGACTAGTCTGTGTGCTCAGACGTTGGATCTGGCTGGTTGATATTGGGTTTCGATCGCTGGTCCGTTTGTCTAGTGAATCTCTTTGGCCGTCGACGACGTGCTTACGGGTTCTACAACCCTTTGCCCTATGCTTGTCAAAGTGCGGGTGGGGTAGTTAGGATACACCCTCGCCGTGTATTGTACATTCTGTGACGCACGGACCCTCAGGACAATAAAGAGAGCGATGGGAGTAAAGGAGGGGGGGGGGAAGAAGTAGGGAGAGAGAGGGAAGGAAAGAGCGAGAGGGAGAAAGTGAGAGAGAAAGTGAGATTTTAAGATTTCAAGAATTTATTCAAATATAAGGCCTATGCCCCTGATTGAAGGGGACTATACAAAGGTACATATCAATGCAAATGTTCAGCGTGATGTCAGAGAACAACAACAAAAAAAAAAACCAAAACAACATTTTCATTCCATTGCAGTTTCTCGCGCTTTGAATGCTTTATACAGGAATATGCATACTTTTCTAACGCACTCTTCATTACTTCATTACTCGACGCCATCAACACAGAAAAACGAGACATGTTGGGTGTTCTAAAATATTTCTGCGGAATAAATTGGTTTCGTAGATCTTCAAAGAAAGAACAACATAGCGAAAAATGAATTTCGTTTCCTACAAAATCTTTACACAATGTACATAACAAATTGCGAGGTTCATGATTCCTATATTTATAGAAATGTACAAACAAATCAGAAATTCCAAAGCGAAATTTAGTCATCAAATATCTCAAATGGTTATCCATATTAATTCGTAAGTAAGTAAGTATGCATCGTATCGCAGTAGGGCCACAAAACCTTTTATACACACTAACTTTGACACTATTTCAATATGATCATTCCACTAGAGAAAGTGGGAGAGAGATAGAGAGAGAGAGGGGGGGGGTACAGAGAGAGAGAGAGAGACAGAGACAGAGATGTCAGAGACAGAGAGACAGAGCGACAGAGAGACAGACAAGAAGACAAAGGGTGTGAAACAGACCGACAGGCAGACAGACAGTCAGAGAGGCAGGCAGGCAGAGAGAAAGACAGAATTCTAATTAATCAATGCAGTCCAGGGTCTCATTTGCACCGTGTATAAGTACATTAATTCCCTGTCACAGTTCTTACGCCTTTCTTCCACGGAGACAATAAAGATGATGTAAGGGGAGGTGGTTGGGTGATCTGTGGGTAGCAGCTGGTAGCAGCCAATGTTCCCTCTGTCTCAGTCAGTCAGTTACTCGCTCTCTTTCTGTATCAACGATATTAGGCGCATTCGGCGAATAATTAAACTCTAAATGGCGCTACAGACTCGAGAGAAGGTGGGTGTGCGTGCGAATGTGTGGGTGTGAGTGTGGGTGTATAAAAATGACCAGCGATAGCAGGCGCACCAGTTCAGCAATTAAATTCAACCCTCCTTGAAATTTTCAAACTCCATATATCTTCCACCAGCTTCCAAATGCAAAAACTACGGCAAGAGCAGAATGCTTTGGTGAAGCTGCAATTCAGCATTTAGGCCACAAACGCGGTGATAGGGATCGCTGGAATCGCCCGATCCTCTCCCATTGCGGATGTGATGGGAAAATAATGCCTTTTTCCCACGCAGGGAGTGGATAATCTAAAGGATCCTTCGGGGTTTGCGAAAGAAAACCAACCAATAAATAAGCTCGGACATAAAAACAGAATGGGATAAGAATACATTTACCCTATATTTTACAGTGTTAGCTAGTACTAACCCACTTTCTGTGCGCAGAAATAGACGAACTTAAGAGTCCATTTGGGTCTGAGAAAGCAAACTAGCGAATATATAAGTTCGGTTCTAAAAGAACACATCTGTGCAACAATAGAACATTTGTAGAACTAGTAGTATGAGCGAGCGTTGTGGCCAAGTGGGCTAAGGCGGGACTAACTTTCCTTGTCCACAGGCCAGAAACCAATGGCGCATGACGGGTGTGGGTTCGATCCTGCATCGGGGCGTTATGTTTCTCCGAATATTATTTACTTTCGACTCGGGCAACGTCTCGGGGGTTTTCTCCGGGTACTCCGGTTTGCTCCCCCAGCAAAATTTCAAAAATCACAACTAATGTTGGGTAGGTTGGGTTTGGGCGCGCCACAGGCTGCGACTGCACCTTCCACAGGGGAGGCGGCCCAGAATTTCCCGATACAAAAGGGACAATAAAGCATTAAAATCTATAAAAAAAATCTCTAAACTTTCCACGCACCCAGTGGATAATCTAATAAGATTCGCATGAAATAGAGGAAGAAATCTAGCAAGAAATAAGCTCATCCCTAAATGGTATTGACTTCTGGGCATTTCCTATAGGCCTACCCAGTACATCACCAACAACAAAGTCCGACAGACAATCACACAAGCCATTGGACCACAGTGGTGAAGAAACGGAAACTCCTATGGTATGGCCACATCACCTGATCATCAGGCCTTGCAAAGACCATCTTACAAGGGACGATGCAAGGAGGCAGAAGAAGAGGGAGACAGAGGTGGGAGAGCAACATTCGAGAATGGACTGGCTTGAAACTGAGCCATGAGGGTTGCTGAGGACAGAGAAAGATGGAGTACCCTGGTTAAACGACCATCTGTGGTGCCCCAACGACCTTCGGGATAGGATAGGATATAAATGGTATCGGCCTACGTTTAAGCGGATCAACGTCAGATTAAGAAGTATATTATTTCTACGAAACCTAATCTCGTTTTTTGTATGTCGTTGGCAGAAATAGGGGTTGCGAATTAAAACTAGCAATACATAAAATGAACAAGAGAAGATAACATAGATTTACCCTGCGTTGCAAATTGTGTAAATTGCAGCATCAGAACACCAGGTCATGCCATCATAAGAACACCATTCAGGATTTGTGACTGGAAATGAGCGATAAGAAAATTCGAATCGAAAGGAAAGCAACAAGAATGAATTTACAGTAACACTTCAAGGTGCAGCAACCGGACAATACAACCGTGTCAATCTATATTCTACAGCCTATCCTGAAATGCAGCAATTTGGAAAATCTATATAAAGAGTCCTTATGGGTTTCCAAACTAGAAATATATACATTCGGTCCTCAATTAGGAGGAACAAATTTACCTTACATTTGAAGGTAGTATTGACAGGGCATTATCGACCAAATATTTATTAAATGGCTTTGGGATAAAATGTTTTGAGAGAGAAAAAAAAGCAATCATTCAAATTATAGATCTGGTCAGTTAATAGTTTTAACAACTAATGGAAAATGCGATAAGCTGTGTGTGTGTGTGTGTGTGTGTGTGTGTGTGTGTGTGTGGGTGTGTGTGTGTGTACCTGTAAAACGGCACGAATGAGGAACGAAATTTGCCTTTTTTAGTACTAAATGAGGTAATTTTGTCGTTCCCCGTTTGTATGCCGTTCCTCATTTGTTCTAAGTACACGGGAGTGCTCTTTTAGTGCATGGGAGTGCAGTTGTAGTGCATGGGAGTGTTTTTAGTGCAAGGGAGTGCTCTATCCGGGACGGAGAACTTCCATCCCGTTTTCGAATTTCCTCTGCTATAGAGCGCGAAGTAGGTCAAGTTTTGCTCAAATAAAGGAGGTTTTAGAGCACCGTTTTCTCAAAAAGTTTGACCTAATTCCGCGCCTATAAGAGTGGATCTAGGTCAAGTTTTGAACTTTCCTCGACGATTAGGGTAAGGCAGTGCCTCGACGATTAGGGTAAGGCACCCGTTCCACAAAAGGGTTAGGGTCAGGGCTAGTTGCAGCGCTGCAACTAGCCCTGACCCTAACCCTTTTCTTGAAGGGGTGCCTTACCTAATCGTCGAGGCACTGCCTTATCCCTAATTGTCGAGGAAAATTCCTTATCCTAGCTGTGTTTTTTAACAAATTTGACCTAATTCGCCGCTTAAGGAGCGCGAAGTAGGTCAAATTACCCCATTTTACACCTCGTACACGCATGTGTGTGTGTGTGTGGGTGTGTGTGAACTTGTAAAAGCGACCAAATGGGTTTCACAACTGTCTTTTTGATTACAAAGTGGGTTTATTTGCTTGGAACCCATTTTGTTTCATGAACCCATTTTGTTCTAAGTGCGCGGGGTGCTCTTTTAGTGCTTGGGAGTGCAGTTGTAGTGCATGAGAGTGTTTTAAGTACACAGGAGTGCACTATCCGGGACGGAGAAAATACAGTCCATTTTCGGAGAAATTTTGAAGAAAGTTCGACCTATTTCGTCGCCTATAGGAGACGAACTAGGTCAACTTTTTAGACGGAAAGAGCCAATTTTGACTTAGATTCTTAGTTCTTTCCGTCAAAAAAGTGCTTTCCGATTCCTACATTCTTAAAGAAACCCATTTTGTATCGAATACAAGTATGGGTGTGTGTGTGAGGGTGTGTGTGTAGGTGTGTGTGTGTATGACAGACAGACAGACAGATAGATAGACATAGAAAGATAGAGAGTCAGAGAGGGGGATAAAGAGAGTTAGAGAGGGTGACAGATGAGCAGAGAGAGGGGTGGGGAGGGAGAGAGAGAGAGAGACACAAACACACACACACACACACACACACACAGACAGACAGACGGACAGCCAGAGACAGAAAAATTGAAGGAGTTACAGGGGCGCATTATAGGGAGATCCCAAGGAACCCGGAACCCCATAAACACACACACGCGCATACACACACGCACGCACGCACGCACACACGTTTCATTTCTCCCCCACCCCACTCAAGTCTCCAATGCTACTATGGCATGCACCCTTTTAAGTAATGCTTTATTGGCCGGAGTTCTCATGTTTTGAACAAGATTGCGGTAAAATTTTTAATTATTATGGTTCTGTCCATTGCACCTGTTGTATGGGCTCAACGACGTCAAATTCTGTATTGATTTGGATTCTGAAAAGCTTAGCGTAGTTCTGGTACCCAGTTGGCCTATTGACCAGTGATGTAGGCTTGCTAGGACTAACATAGATGTTTTACTCTCTGATGACGTAATCTTATAGCACCCTCAATGTCCGCTTCGATCCCATTGCATGAGATTTTATCCCTTTTACAAGATCGGTGAGGAATAATCTACAATTATTCAGGCTAGAATTAACAAAATCCAGAAGTGACTGTAGACCTAGTAATCGTTTGTCTAGTTTTTTTAAGAGCCAATAGAAGCAGAACGTAGAGATGTTTTGATTTTCCAATGCATACATCTGTAAGCCCACCAATAATTTATTTTATTTATTTTTTAAATTAATAAATTGTTTTTTAATCAGTGTCTTCTGGCAGTCAAGTACAAGTAGGATCAGGTTAGGTTGAAATAATTATACATAATAATAACGACATTTATATAGCGCTTTTTCCTACAAACAAATCAGTTCGATGCGCAATTCTCACGCATTCATACACCAAAAAATAAAATCATTATGATAAAAAAGGATACATCAAACAGACAAAAAAATGAAAAAACACACAAAATATATATATATTCAATCTGGTAGATGTGAGGTGGTATAAGTCATGCGGAACAGACCCTTGTAGTGGAAGATAGTTAATGAGCAAAAGAAGACGAGAAGAAAAGGGATTTTATGTACTGTTTGAAGGAGGAGATTGAGGGTTTGCTGCGGAGAGAAAGTGGGAGTTGATTCCATGCGGGCGGTCCAAAGACAGAGAAAGAGCACGATCCGGCAGAAACAGGTTCGAGGGACTCGAAGAGTCGGAGGATTATTTATCATTCTTAGAAAGCGCTTTTTTCAGCTCAAAAGCTGTTGAAAGCGATGGCCGATACAGGATCTAACTCAAGCCGCCCAAGGCGCCCACCAGCTGCCATGTGCGCACAGTCTGACGTTCAGACGACTGAGCACAATTCTAGGCGACCGGGCATGGGGAAGAAGGGAAACGCATACACTGATACAACCATCAGACTAATAGCAACAATAAAATGGCCAGTGCTCACATCCAATGTTTATGTGCGGGCCACCGGGAATCAAACCTGCAATCTTTGTAACATATGAGCTCGCCGCTCTACCAAATGAGCTATCCCGGCCCAGGATCAGAAGCTGAGAGGAGATTGCGTGATGGTATGTACAGATTGATGCTGTCTGAAAAATAGGAAGAATCAGAACCGTCGATGCATTTGAAGACGAGAAATTTAAATTTGTAGAGTATTCTGTGCGAGACAGGCAGCCAGTAAAGGGAGGAGAGCAGAGGGATGATGTGATAAAATATTTTCTTTTTCAAGATCAGGCGAGCTGCAGAATTTGTAACACATTGAAGGAGGTGGATGAATGATGCAAGCAAACCAGAAAGGAGTGAGTTGCAGTAGTCCAGTCGTGAAAGGGTGACAGAGGCAATTAGCTTTTTTGTGGTATCAGTGGTGGGGTACTTACGACTAAGGCCAATACGGCGAAGATGACAGGTTTTCTGAATGAATTAATCATTAAAAGGGTTCTGTCGATGATGACACCAAGATCTTTGAGGGAGGAAGAAAGGTGGATTGTGCTATACATCCAAGAGAAATTGAATCAGTAGAAGCAGAAGAAAGCTTATGTTTGATTCCAATAAGTATGGCTTCGGTCTTGGCAGTGTTGATTTGAAGTTTTTTGGCAATCATTCAATTTTGTATGTCAGTGAAACAGTCAAATGTCCTTGAAGAAAGTCTGGAAGATTTTCAAGGGAGTCACTGTCGCGTTGGCTATCGTCAGCGAAGAAGTGGTGTCTGATGTGACTGTTAATGATGTCAGAGAGAGGGGATGCATACAGAGTGAAGAGAACTGGGCCAATAATAGAGCCCTTAAGAACACCACAGTTAAGTAGGACTGGATAAGAATTGGCACTGTTCACGAAACTTTCTGAAACCTGTCAGAAAGATACAAAGAAAACCAGTTGAGTTAAGAGCCGGAAATCCGAAAAGTGTTTTCAAGATGTAAGGAGGAGGATAGATATTGTTAGTATCAAAGGCAACAGAGAGATCGAGAAGAGTAAGAAAGAAAAGTTTCCCAGAGTCAGTGGCAAGCAATAGGTCATTTAAAATATGAACGAGAGCAGATTAGGTGGAATGATCAGAACGGTAGGCAGACTCAAATGGGCAGAGAAGGCTGTTGGAAGCAAGATATTCATGTAACTATTTTAGTACAATCTTTTCAAGGAGCTTTTGTGTGACTTCAAACTCTGGCTAAACAATAACTAAAACTATAACATGAAAAAAATAAATAACCGTTTGTCCTATTTGCCGTCTAGTGGACAACAAAAAATGCTATAGCAATACGCAGTGGTACATAATAATAGTCTAATACTATCACAGTGTTACGTTTGAGACGCGCACGATAGATTCGATCGTTTCGTTTTGCAAAGCATGCAATAACAGAGAGTATTTACATTTGATTTGATTTTGTGTTGTTGTTTGAAGAAGCTTTGTATAATGATGATAATTTTCGTTGGTCGATATTATTGGAGAATTTCCTAGAATTACTGGTTTACTATCGATCGAAGCATCTAGATAAACCTACTAATAGCTAAGAGATTCTTCTAACCTAAATACCCCCGTTGGGGTGCCGGGGGTTTCAGTATAAATAGTATCCCCACTTTCTGGAAATTTAGTGCTATAAATTCCCACTGTCGCTGTCTTTCTCATTTGCTCTTTCTCAGTCCTGCTCTGTTCTATCAATCTGCTATACTATCTTCTTCTTCGCTAGACCAGTCACCTACCTTTTTTCTTTGAAAACTCTTCCGGGACAAGACTCCTTGTTTGTGTATGAGGTCTGTTGGATCAGCTTGGGAATATTGGACGCTTTTTGCCAGGTGGTCACTAGGGCCTCCTATGATGTTATTATTTAGCAATGTAGGCATTTTATATGTATATGTTTTGTTGATAATTTATAATGTTTGTATTCTATTTTGTTTTTGTAAACGGGGGTTCGATAAATTAGAGTGCAGCCTCAGCGTCCCCTGCGTGGGATGTCTTTATTGTAAAGTGAATGGCTGGTGGAGGGCATTCAGTTTTCCCACTAGGGTTGTTTCGGCAGATCTTTTATGCGGATTGGGGGTTGTCCGGTCCTGATTTGGCTCGGAAGAGTCCGCTGGACCTAAAGCAACAATTATGTAATGTAATGTAATGTTCTAACCTAAATAAAGTTGTATGACGTAAGACAGTGCATAGTTCCGGTGACGAGTTTTATTTTGAATGGGTGTTATTGCGTCATGCTGGAATGTTCGAACTTTCTCTCGATTATACAGAGACTATGTAAGTGTTGTACTGTGTCTGTTTGAGAGAGTGAAAAAAAAAGTGATTAATTTATGGAGATTTGTGATGATGATCTTTGAAATGATTTTCGGAAAGCGATCTTGTATGCAGTTATTGATGTTTGCTGAATAAAGTTGGAAAACTTTATACGACTCATGACTTGTTGCTGAGTGAACAGGTTGCGTGGATAAACGAATCCGAGTTACACTTATCGAGATTCAAGCATCAGGGCTGAATCAACCATTAATAAAAACAACAACAATGTAACAAGCAGGAAATCCCCCACCCCTCAAGAAGAGCATAATCCGCCCATGAGTTTGAGTGGGGGGGGGGGGGGGGGGTGAGGGAGAAATCGAGAAAAGAGACCAAAAGAACATGACTGCCCTCAACAAAACCAAATAAAGCGCCTTTCTGTGCAACGATTAATGTTTTGTTTGTTTGTTTTTTGTTTTTTTTTGTTTTTTTAAATCAAGGGCCTGCTGCAAAGGATGACGACCTGGCACGCACTCGCTGTTGTTGTCAGTCTTTCCTTTTATTCTTTTACCTTATTGTTCTTTTGAGCTAAGGAATTTACACACACATACACACACACACAATTGACACAGACACGCATACACACACATTCACATACGCACGCACACACACACACAAAATACCAATGTGACAGTTGCTTCCTTTTTAATAAAAAAAATCTAGACGTGATCTGCAAACAACGTTATATTACAGTGATGTCGTGACAGAGCACAGGGGTACTTACGATTGTTCTATTAATTCTCAAAATCTTACAAGGACCCAGTTAAAGAGTGCAAAAACATTTCTTTTAATGCTTCTTTAATGGCAGCTAGTCAATAGGCAGTAACAATTTCCTGAAGTGTCTTAGCTTATGTAAGGATTCTGGATGAAATACGGCGCCCTGGTAATTTCGAGACGCTAAAGTTAGTCTCCTCCTCCTCCTTCTTCTGGTTGCCATGACACCTAGTTCAAAGGAAAAGGATTGCAGCTCTGTCTTATACTTGATCACTGCGCGACGATGACTTCTGAGGAATCAGTACTTTGATGATGGTTGAAATCGTTAGTCCCGAAAACATTATGAGACGAGAATCGAGATACGTTAAATGGGGATGTCCAGCCCTTTCCTGCCAGAAGAGGATGCACTCGCCGATATCCGCAAATAGTCGTTATTATTTCACGCAGCGCGTAACAATAGCGTTTAAAAAGCTGATTAATAATTCACCGACGCTCCTCGCTTTCATGTTGACTCATGCATTAGCTAACCCTTAGTTCGAAGTAAGATTAGAGGACAGACAACGTGGCAGGAAACAGAGGATCGAACGCCTTATTATAACCGAACATCCGCAATCGGTATATCGCCTTATAAGTTATATGATGTAGAATCCGTACACAAAGCTTAACAAATATCCAAACGTTTGGGATTGAATCCGACTCACTGTTATTCAACATTCATCATTAAAACTGAAGTAAAAAAAACAACAGTAAATACAACGATAGACTATCTGAACCTCAACATCAATGAATAAGAAACATACCCGTTTCAATTCAAATATAAACAAGGTAATTAAGGAAAGGATTTCAATAAATACAGTTTTTTTTTTCTGGTAATGGTTATGTGGGCCAATTCTCGTGTCCAATGAATGGGTAGTTTAATCAATTGATTATCTGTCAATGTGGATGAATACCTTCTTTGACGAGTAACAATATAGAATCTCAAATAATGCAGACATTCGAAAACGAAGAGGAAATTTTGAAGCAATTAAGACAAATGATCTTAATAATTACCGCATTTGCTTTGCAATGCATTCTTGTCATTGCTGAAAACATAAAGCATGATTGTATCATTTGAAGTTTATATTTCCATTGGGCTGAATGTTTTTACTCACTGATAACAAGCTAGTGTTTTACACAATGCAGACATCGTAGTATGAACTGAAATGTAAAAGCCAATTAAGACACACTGTCAAAGTGGCTGTTTGCATTGCGTTGCTATATACTGTGCATGGTCTCCGTTGAATGAAAAATGTTATATACTTAAACATAATTTCTTTGTAATTTTTCAACTTTTGCAGTAAGGCTCAATTCATTCACGAACAGCAATAATAACAATAATAATAATAATAATAATAATAATAATAATAATAATAATAATAATAATAATAATAATAATAATAATAATAATGATAATGATAATAATAATAATAATAATAATAATAATAATAATAATAATAATAATAATAATAATAATAATAATAATAACAATACAAATAATAATATTTTAAAAAAAAAGTAAACATTGCCTTTTCAATTTGGCTCAATTCATTAACGAATAGCAAGACAGAACCTCTGATGATAATGAAAGAAAATGTGAACCGTGCGTTCAGTCTCTTGTAGTTCTGAGACAGAACATTCGAGCACGGCTGAGCCTTCGAGGTCTGCTCTTTGGTTCAGACTCGGCAGAATATGATCAGAACTACTGCAGATTTGCTTAAAGTGTTTAGTTACGTGACCTCCTCGGCACTGGCGTTGTCATCATGTCCTTCCTCCTTCCCATCTCTCTCTGAGAAGGGGAATATTCGGCGCTATTCACGCGTGGATCACAGTTACCTCATCATAGTCTACAAGAAAGTGAAGAGGGAATAGGTCCCAAGGAGGAGGATGGGAGGAAAAGGAGAGATAGAGGAGAGAGAGGGGGGGGGGAGAGACAGAGAGAGAGACAAAGGCAAATAGACAGAGATGCTATTAAAATAAACGGTCACAGAATGAGAATAACAGCTTTAAACTCAATTGTAGAATTAGATCTACAGGTTTTTTTAAAACATGGAGGAAATTTTACGGTCGGTTACAAAAAAGTCATTTGAAAAGTATTTACATAGAGTCGTATAGTGCCAAAGTCATCTACGCTCATTAATTCACCAAAGTGAATGATTCAAGAAAAAGTCAACAACCGAACACAGGACATTTACTGCTTTTCTACGATGCTGAAAATCTTTCCTGAATTACAAATAACGATTTTCTTAGCAAAAAAGCGGAAAAGCGAAATAATACATTAATAATAAATAAATACGCCGAGAAAGCATTCAAACAAGACAGCCTCAACAAAGATTTCTTCAACCGACTCGACTGTACAAATAATTATGTGATGTGTGTCACGGGAAGTGCGCAATATAAGAACAATAGCGTAGAGAGGCGATCAGTACCACGCCGTAGCTTAAGTGGTAGAGCGTTGGCACACCGAGGACCCTGGTTCGTATCCCGTGGTGGGGCTAAATAAAATGGTCATTTTTCACTGTCCATTTCAGCAGTTTGATTGCTCTGGTGGTTCAGTGTTGACTTAGATCCCCATCCTAGTTCCCTGGGATGGTTATCCCCGTATGCCATATCAATTTTCAAGCCGATCTAAGAACACTTATCATATTTTTAAAATCGACTATTTGCTGTTGTTATTTCATTTTGTACAATACAATACAGAAATGTTAAAACACGCAATATCCTAACAATTAAATAGAAAGTCCATTTTCAAAGTAAAACAAGTGCACGAGCTAAAATAAAAATAACAATCCGATTCGATCATCTCTTCTCTTTCTTTTCCTTTTATACATCACAAAATGTTTAACCCACAGTAAACCAGTTAGTGAGTTACATAGCTTCCTTGACAAAGAGTAACGCGTTCTTAAACGATTTAAACTTTTCCCGAGCCCCAAGGGAAATCCTTCTAGCAGACAAAGTGTAGAAATCTACATACAAATCTCTTGTCACGGTCAAGATCGCAAATAATTGTAGAGGGGCCTTGGAGAAATATGCCAGAATAATTTCTTCCATAACCCCCACCCTTACCTCCCTCCCCCCGACATCCCCTCGCAAATAATTATAGAGGAACCTTGTAGAAATATGCCAGAATAATTTATTTCATAACCCCCCACCATCATCCCCGCCTTTCTCTCCCTCCCCCCCCCTAAAACAAAACCAAAGAAACAGCCTTCCAATTGTTCGTATACATTCCCATCACAGCAACACAGCACTATACCATTTATAAATCTATAACGACACGTGAAACTCCAGTTTCAAACCAGAGGATCCCGACCCTCGAAGTCTCCTTAAAAACAAAAGCAAACCCAGAAAAGTGCTAAAAAATGCTCAGAACATCCTTAAGGCTCAGAAATTCAGTGTGGCATGAGCTGTTTCATCTAGATTTTGTTTGATGCGGTCACCATGGCGGCGGCTCCCACAAGGTTTCTTGTTGACTGCGTTATCTCTTGCAACACGCTTTAAAAGGTTTCAAACAAGACGCTAAAGTCTTCTTTATTTTAGCATGTCCTGTCACCGTTTTAACACGCTTTTGACGGGCGTGTTAGCACATGCATGACATTCTAGGTTGTCTTTAATGATACTGGTGCGTTATTACCATTTTGACAAGCATCCCAAAAAGAGCCAGGCGCATTAGATACCGCTAGATTAGAGCATCGTTTTGGACTGTACCTATCGATCCTATCCCTCTGTCTATCTTCAATGATCGTTATTGTTTCTTACCTTCTCAGTGCCTGTCTGTCTCTCTGTCACCCCCGTTGGGGTGCCGGGGGTTTCAGTTTAAATAGTATCCCCACTTTCTGGAAATTTAGTGCTTTAAATTCCCACTGTCGCTGTCTTTCTCATTTGCTCTTTCTCATTCCTGCTCTGTTCTATCAATCTGCTATACTATCTTCTTCTTCGCTAGACCAGTCGCCTACCTTTTTTCTTGAAAACTCTTCCGGGACAAGACTCCTTATTTGTGTATGAGGTTGGTTAGATCAGCTTGGGAATGTTGGACGCTTTCTGCCAGGTGGTCGCTAGGGCTTCCTATGTTATTATTTAGCAATGTAGGCATTATACGTGTTTTGTTGATAATTTATAATGATGTTTGTATTCTATTTTGTTTCTGTAAACGGGGTTTCGATAAATTATAGTACAGCTTCAGCGTCCCCTGCGTGGGATGTCTTTATTGTAAAGTGAATGGATGGTGGAGAGCCTTCAGTTTTACCACTAGGGTTGTTTCAGCAGATCTTTTATGCGGATGAGGGGTTGTCCGGTCCTGATTTGGCTCGGAAGAGTCCGCTGGACCTAAAGCAATAATCATGTAATGTAATGTCTCTCTGTCTCTCGTAATCGTATTTGCTTCTTACCTTCTCAGTTCCAATATCAATGAAAGTAGAGCCAAAGATTACTACACCTCAACCTCCCCTCATCTCTCTATCTCCGTTAGTTCAGTTCTCTCTCTCTCTCTCTCTCTCTCTCTCTCTCTCTCTCTCTCTCTCTCTCTCTCTCTCTCTCTTTCTCTCTCTCTCTCTCTCTCTCTCTCTCTCTCTCTCTCTCTCTCTCTCTCTCTCTCCATTCACAACGAGAGATGACCAAACTGCCATCAACTGTACGATAAAAGTAAATTCCCATTCTTTATAAGGTTATAGGTCCCGTGAGTGCAGAGGCGCATTCGACGCTATGTTAGAAGATGAAATGCCTTCCATCCTGCGCAAAAGAAGGACAGAAAAGATAAAGGAGGATGAGTTGTGGAGTAGGAGAAATAAAAAAGGACGAGTAAGAGGATTAGCAGGAAGAAGATCAGGAAGAGGAAGAGAAGAAGAAGAAGAAGAAGAAGAAGAAGAAGAAGAAGAAGAAGAAGAAGAAGAAGAAGAAGAAGAAGAAGAAGAAGTTGTTGTTGCATCAATTTTTATTCATCAGATTAACATAAGTTGTACTGATAAGATTTTTATTCCGTGATTCATCGTCTTCTGATTTCTTCGTCCGTAGATTTAGTTTCGACCTTCACCTTCACCTGTAGAACTACACCCGTGTGCCTGTGTATGTATATGTTTGTGACAATTGGCGACCCCGAAAAAAAAAAAAAGACAAGACACTAACATCTATACTAACAGCAATGGCTACGCCGCACTACAACTTGCGTAGCACTGCCACAGGCGAAACAGAGGAGACTGGCGACCAAAGATCCCCAGGCAACCCCACTCACCACCAATTCTTTGAAAGTAGTTCTAATCATCCATCTTCGATACTACAACCACCCACTCCCACCTCTGAGGTACAGCTGCTGCTACAGATCGAGATGATGAAGTTGGAGGAGGCGCACAGGCAGAGGGAGCACGAAAGAGAGATGTTGTTCTTGAAGCTGCAACATGAAGACCGTAGCCAGATGAACGCGGACAGGCTTCAGCAACAGCGTCAGTTTGCATGGAAATGCGAATCTTTCCCTCAGTTTGATGAGAAATCGGACAACATTGACGCTTTCCTGGCGGCTTTCGAGCGAAGAGCCCAGCTGGCTGACCCGGACCCTAACGCCTGGGTTTTGTGGCTCGGTCAAGTGTTTTGCAAAGGCCAGGTCTGTGACGTCTACAACCGTTGTATGCTGTCCGCGGACGTCACCTACGATGACATAAAGGAAGCCCTCCGCAGCCATTTCAACCGCACTCCCGAAGAATACAGGCGCACGTTCCGCAACGCCCGTCCTGAGCAGTTTGAGCTGCCCAACCAGTTCTCCAAACGTCTCATCCGTCACTTCGACGACTGGCTCATGGCGGAAAAAGTCACCACAGACGAACAACTTCGTGACTTGTTTCTCATTGAACAAATTATGAAGTGCTACAGCTACGAAGAACGAGTTTTTGTACGGCAATGCAATAGCAACACATGGGAGTCAGTAGTCTCCAACTTGCAGTCTTACACTGCAGCGCGTTCATTAAGCGGCAAGGCCAAAACCAAGACAGCAACGACGGATAAGGCTCGACAGCAATCTACGTCATCATCTTCTCCTACTTCCAACGTCGAACAAGGACAAATTAAGCTACAAGCACCCCAAGGCCAACAACAGCAGCAACAGCAGCAGCTACAGCAGCATCGACAACACCCCGTGATCTGTTTCAAGTGTAAGCAGCCAGGCCACACATCAAGGCATTGCAAAACCACGCCAAGCGGAGCATGCGTGCAGCACAATTTAATCCACACTACACGTGCGGACAATGATATGGCGATGCCCGTCCTGCCAGGCTGCGTGGAGGGGCGAGTGTGCCAAGTGCTGCGTGACACTGGATGTGGCTGCATCATCGTCCAGAGGTCCCTCGTGCCCGACCACTGCATGTCTGCCATCACTCAGAAACTAATGCTCATTGACGGCCAAGTGAAAACCTTTCCCACAGCTCGGGTGCATGTTCAATCTCCTTTTCTTCATGGTGAAGTTGATGTAGTTGTCATGGATACCCCGTTGTACCCATGCATCATCGGAAATGTGGACGGAGTTGCTGCGTCTGAAATCTTTCAGAGAGAGCGAGTCTTGTCGCCGTCGAGATCCACTCGACACGAGAAGGATTCAGGTCGGGAGTGCCCGCCGGTCCACGGCAAACGTACTTGCCAGGATGACACCCCGTCATCGCCTACAGTCATCAATCTGATGATGGCCGCTGCGCCACCCAGTCGTAAGGAAGCTGACGCTCTGACAGCAACTGACTCGGCAGCCAGCGGCGTGGAAGGGAGCGCTCAGCAACCGACCACGGAACCTACCCCCCAGGTTCATCCACAAGATTCTTTCGACATTCAGCAGGCAGCGGCGGTGACACGCGCCCAAGACGCTTCCGCCAAACTCCCTTCGAGAGTGAAACCGCTGACAACCGTCGGGATGATTGGCGTACACATGAATCGCCAGAATTTGATTGCAGCACAGAATTCTGACCCAACATTAGCCAAGTCGAGGGAACTGGCTAAAAAGCTGTCAGTCAAGGATCACCGTTACGGTCAATCCAAGTTATTCCTTCAAGATGGCATTCTTATGCGCTCCTACGAAGAGTACAATATGCCTGGACAAATCTACACACAGATTGTTTTGCCCACATCCATGCGTCCCGAAGTGTTAAAACTCGCGCATGAAGGTTTGCTCTCCGGGCATCTTGGGGCAGACAAGACTTTCAACCGCATTCTCCCTCACTTCTTCTGGCCCGCCATGCGCGCTGACGTAAAGAGACACTGCCAATCGTGTGACAATTGTCAACGATCCATTCCCAAAGGCAAGGTGCCACCGGTGCCCCTTGGTGATGTGCCACTCGTCGGCGAACCGTTCAGCCGAGTCGGCGTTGACATCGTGGCCCCCTCGAGCGCACGACGTCGGGTAAGAAGTACATTCTCACTCTAGTTGATTATGCTACACGCTACCCTGAAGCCGTTGCGCTGCCCAACATCACCACGGAGACAGTCGCCGAGGCCCTAATCAGCATCTTTTCTCGGTGTGGTTGCCCTAAGACATTGCACTCCGACAGGGGAAGTCAGTTCACATCCGAGATGATGGCCGAAGTTTGCCGCCTCCTCAACGTGAACCAGTCTTTCACCACGGCTTATCACCCTCAGGCCAACGGCTTGACCGAAAAGATGAACGGCACATTGAAGGAGATGTTGCGACGCATGTGCGCTGAGCGCTCAAAGGATTGGGACAGATATCTGGACCCCCTGTTGTTCGCCTATCGGGAAGTACCGAATACTTCGACACAATTCTCACCGTTTGAATTGCTGTTTGGCCGTACTGTCAGAGGTCCCATGGCTGTCCTACGTGAATCACTTGAAGAAGAGGAAATTCCCGAAGAAGTGAAGACCAGCTACGAATATGTGTTTGATCTCCGAAATCGGCTGGAAGACACATGCAAAGCAGCACAAGACAAACTAGCGAAATCTAAAGTCAGGTACAAGAAATACTTTGATGTCAAAGCCAAGGACAGGCAGTTCGCTGAGGGCGATACAGTGCTACTGCTACTCCCAACAGAGCACTCTAAGTTGTCCATGCAGTGGCGCGGGCCGTACCAGGTGATAGCCAAAATTATTATTATTATTATTATTATTATTATTATTATTATTATTATTATTATTATTATTATTATTATTATTATTATTATTATGGCTATTGACGCCTAATCGAAACAAAGCCCTAGGCGTTTACAAAGTCAAAAAATTACAACTAATCAAAAAGAAAACATACAAAACAAGAAAATGAGATAATTTTTTCACTGATAACCACCTTCTGCAAAACACACACACACAGACACACACACACACGCACGCACACATAATCACTTCTATAATAAAGAAAACAAAAAATCAATTAAATTAGTCACTGCGAGAAGCCAAGCACACCAAACATACTCAAAGACAATCAAAATTAAAGACTATGATGGAAATAGAAACGTTTTGAGATGTTTTTTGAAGGTTGGCAGGGAGGGTGAATGACGGATGTAGTGGGGGAGCTGGTTCCATGTAACAGGGGCTTGATAAGAGAAAGACCTTTGGCCAAACGTTTTTGTCCTGACAGTGGGGATCGTAAAGATACGAGAGTCTGCTGAAGAGCGAAGCTGACGGGATGGGGTGTAGAGATGGAGTAGGTCAGATATATATTGTGGGCTAGAAGCATCAAGGGACTTATCTTCCAAATGTATAATGTTTTTGTATAACTGTTTTTTAATTGTCACTCAAGTACCATGTAAAAATGTAACAGTAAATGTAACAAAAATGTACTGCTGTTTTTTCCATTAATATGCACTGTGAAATTCAGCAATAGTCCCAAAGGTAAATGAATCCAGACGGACCAGAAATCAAGAGTTGAAGCCTATCGACATTCCTTCGGAAATTACAGCTCTAAATACAACTTCGGGGTGTCGGATAGTGCAGTGGTTGGAGCACTCGCTACTGTGTCGAAAGTGAAGCACCGTCCGGTGCGGTTAGCACTTGGATGGGTGACCGCTAAGGTGTGAAGCGACAAACAACAACGCCCCCAGTTGACTCAACTGTGATTGAGTACCTACTCTCTTGAGGGTGGGGAAGGTAAAGCAGCGAGGGAGAGAGTTGGGCATCACCCTCATTACGCTGGCCCAAGATAAGTGTGATCTCCAACATCACGCTCCCCTACGGCCACAAGGCTATGGGACTAAAAGAAAAAAAAAAATACAACTTCCAAATCCTAAAAAGAGGAAGCAAGGATTAACATGTATGTAAAAGAGAGAGGTTTTCCATTAATTTTCAGTCTTAGGGAATGAAGGTTCCACAATCTTTAGTATCAGTCGTAGGGATGAGAGGCGCTACAGGCGTCGCATTGATCAGGGTCAGCTTCATGAGGGCGGTAATCATCTGCTCTCCATGGCTGGGGACGATCGATCCTCTTTTATACCTGTTTAGTGTTCTCACCCAAATTGCTATATGGTCTTACCCAAGTTCCAACCTGTTCGTTGTTGCTGAACGCTTCCACACCCAGAGCTGTGCCCTAACCACTAATCCATTGCGCCACGTTAAAAAAAAGTATTACCCATAGTTCCAACGGTAAGAGGGACCAGACGGTCCAAAAATTCGGCGTTAAAATGTAAAGTCACACTTGCATATAAGCATTACAGCTCTGAAGACAACTTCCACATACTGCCCCATAAATCAACAATAGTGTTGTTAAGAACAAAAAGGACGAATATGTCAACATGTGAAAAAAATATGTCATAATAAGAAAACAACGCATAGATTACGGCTATCGTGGTCACATAGTACAACACGTAGCTTGCCGGAGTTTACATTACATTACATGATTATTGCTTTAGGTCCAGCGGACTCTTCTGAGCCAAATCAGGACCGGACAACCCTTGATCCGCATAAAAGATCTGCTGAAACAACCCTAGTGGTAAAACTGAAGGCTCTCCACCAGCCAGTCACTTTACAAAAAAAGACATCCCACGCAGGGGACGCTGAGGCTATACTCTAATTTATCGAACCCCCGTTTACAAAAAACAAAATAGAAAACAAACATCATTATAAATTATCAACAAAACACATACAAATAAAATGCCTACATTGCTAAATAATAACATCATAGGAAGCCCTAGTGGCCACCTGGCAGAAAGCGTCCAATATTTCCAAGCTGATCCAACAGACCTCACACACAAATAAGGAGTCTTGTCCCGGAAGAGTTTTCAAGAAAAAAGGTAGGTGACTGGTCTAGCGAAGAAGAAGATAGTATAGCAGATTGATAGAACAGAGCAGGAATGAGAAAGAACCAATGAGAAAGACAGTGACAGTGGGAATTTAAAGCACTAAATTTCCAGAAAGTGTGGATACTTTTTAGACTGAAACCCCCGGCACCTCAACGGGGGGAGCTTGCCGTAGTCAGTAGCGCAGCAGACGCAGAGCTCAGCATATTTTAGTAGCTCAATATTAGTAAAAAAAATAGACACACACTGACGACAACATTATTGCAGTCAACAGTAAAAGACACATAAGTCAACAATATTGTAGACATATTTCGTAATCCGTAAGAGGATAGATGCAAAGTTCAACTTAACTATTTTAGTAGCAAAGGATACAGAGTTGGTAGACGCTGGTAAAACTGGTGCATATAAAGAACCATAATTTCTGCAGTCAACTTTATTGTGCTAAAATAAAAAAAGGTAAGAATTATCGCAGTTAACAGTAAAATGAGTCAAATAGTAAAAACAAAGGCATGTTAAGGTAAACAATGATCAAATAACCCACCCAAAAAAATTTTTTTCTTACAATTAAATAAACCTACAACTAAATACATAAATACAATAAACATAGACCTAGCTCAAAGGTACTGTATTCAAATTGTAAAAAGACGTATAGGTCAACATTTTCCTTCAGTCCACAGCGTTGTGGATGGCTGATGTTAGCAGCATTTCCATGCCAGATAGACCAGAAAGCTACACAGTCACAATCTGGTCGTCAACGAAATCAGTCATGTGGAAAATAAACCCAGACATCGTCAGTCTCCAAGGATATGTGAGTTACAGTCAACATATAGCCCTAATCAAGTAGTAATATATATTTCTCTTTATATAGTGTCATATATTTCAACTTAGTGGCGGTTCGGAGATCATAGTGTTCCTGTTCCTGACAGACTGACACACAAATCACACTAACGCTAACCATAATCCTTACCCTAACACAGCCCTAACTCTAACGTTTCAGAACTAAATCTAACGGATCATTGTTTTGACGTCAAAATAACGAGAGCCATCAATACAACCTTGGGGGTTCGGGCACTGAATAGAATAGACCCAACGTTTCCCAGCGTGTTGTAAGAGACGACTAACAGGGGTGATGTCAGCACGGCATCACTGGGCTTTGTCTTCTACACAGAAGTCACTGGCCATGACGGAGGAACTTCACGTTACTATAGGTTCAACGACCACGTGCTAAGGGGGAAGGCGAGCCATACTGTACTTGTGGATTTCGGCTGTAATGGGTTGAGAGGGAATTAGCTCTCAGTTTCTGTGAGTGCTTGTGTCTGGTGGTCACTCTCAGGATGATCGGGCGAATCTGATGGCCGGACGTGGCGAGGTAGATTCTAGTTGACCTCCTTCTTTTCCACGGGGGCAAGCATCAGGCGGTGACTCCACAAACCATCCCAGAGCTGAGCTGGAAAATCCAGAACTCTGGCTATAATATTCTATATTGAGATATATTGGTATGTGGTGCCCTCTGCAAGGAGTCTATAGCATCTGACGCCTGCTGAGTTTCCCATAAACACACTATGATATCTGAATCTTAAGGCTAAGATATATCGAGCAATATGCACAACATGTCAGAAACAATAATCGGTTTCTGTAAATATATATAACACGAACATACTAATACATGGCAATCAATATAATAAATAAACATACAAGTACTAGAAAACTACTACTGTTAACTTACTTCTAGTCTCTGGGAATCGTGAAACCATCTCTAGTCTATCACTCTGTTGGTGATGGCTGAGGATTTTTGTTCACTTCAGTTCGCTCTTTGACCCTCGGGGTTCTACGTTTCCTGTAAGACTACCCGGTTACTGCGGGGTTTACAGGGATATAAAGGGATCTACGTCATATCCGACCACTCATCTCGTTCTCGCGAATACGTGAATCTTTTCTCGGACGTCTTTGGTCTCTTGTCCTTCTAGGACACTATCTATTACGTCTCAACTTCGTGTCAGGGGAGAAATGCAGGGTAGATCTAAGAGTGATATGATTCACGTGGTGACTTAGCGATCCACTGATACCGGTCAGATGTCCAAGTAGGCAAAATACTTTTTTTCTAGCGAGTTCTGCTTGATTGTATAGGGAGTGAACGTATCAAGGATATTAATTTAATAACTGCCAACATTCCTTTAGAGAGCTGGTAAATTAACGTCAGGTTTTGTTCCATACTATCTGTTTATCTCTAAGCTGAGTTACCATATCTTTGTCGTCAACACTTCTGATATTACATTGGTTGGCCAGAAGGACGCAGGTGATAAGTGTGTTACTGATAGACAATTTTGCAAGATCCGCACAAGAGACGACATCGTCAAAGGAGCCTAGAATATCAGGACCCTAACTGCGGAGGGAAAATTAGAACTTGCCCACGAGCTTGACCACTATCGATGCAACATTTTAAGTATCAGCGAACAAGAATTTGAAGAGCTGGTACAGAGCCTCGACACCACCTCCAAAGCCTTTGGAATGGAAATAAGTGCAGAGAAGTCCAAAATGATGACAACAACACCAATAGAATCAACACGGACATCAGAGTCCAAGGCCAATCCCTCAACACGGTGCATAGTTTCAAATATTTAGGAGCCATTGTATCAGACCATGGGTTCCGACAGGAAGTCTACTCCAGGATCGCACAAACAACTGCGGCCCTGACAAGGTTGAAGCCCATTTGGAAAGACAGGACCATCGGTCTACGTTTCAAAGGGAAGGCTGCTGCTCTCCCTTGTCATCTCCATCTTCCTATACGCTTGCTAAACATGGACCCTCACAGCAGACCTACAACTAAGAATATAACGCATGGAGATGAGGTGCTACAGAAGACTGCTGGACATTTCCTATACCCAGCACATCACAAACGACGAGGTCCGACGGACCATCACACAAGCCATTGGAAAACACGACGACATGCTCACAGTGGTGAAGAAACTGGAGCTCCGAGGGTATGGCCACGTCACCAGAGCTTCAGGCATTGCAAAGACCATCCAGGAAGACGAGGGAGACAGAAAATGAGGTGGGAGGATAACATTCGAGAATAAACTGGCTTGACACTGAGCGAAGCCATGAGGGTTGCTGAGGAAAGCGAAAGATGGAGTACCATGGTTAACTCATTATCTGTGGTGGCCCAACTGCCTTCGAATAATGGCATAGGATAGGATAGGATAGGGTCAATACAACGTATGTAGATGTTCACTAGTTTGTACAAATAACGCCGTTTCTACAAACCAACACACACGCGCACTCTCTCTCTCTCTCTCTCTCTCTCTCTCTCTCACAGACACACAAACACACCCACCCACACCCACACACACACACATACTTGCAATTCATCATAAATGGGTTTATTTAAGAATGTAGGAATCGGAAAGTGATTTTTTTGATGGAAAGAACTCAAATTTCTTCTAGAAATGTAAGAATCTAAGTCAAAATTGGCTCTTTCCGTCTAAAAAGTTGACCTACTTTGTCTCCTATAGGCGACGAAATAGGTCGAATTTTCTTCAAAATTTCTCCGAATGGACTGTATTTTCTCCGTCCCGGATAGTGCACTCCTCTGTACTTAAAACACTCTCATGCACTACAACTGCACTCCCTTGCACTAAAAGAGCACTCCCGCGCACTTAGAAAAAAAGTGGGGTCCTGGAAAAAAGTGGGTTCCAAGCAAATGAACCCATTTGTTACTAAGAAAGACAAGGTCTGCTACCCATTTGTGCGCTTTTGTGGGTACCCACACACACACACACACACCCACACACCCCCCCCCCACACACACACATATTTCAATAACTTTCTTACAACCAAAACCGCTAACTTCAACATCGTTGTAATAAACTCAGCACAGTTCGTCAATTACGCCCCCACCCCCACTCCCACCCTAACCCCACTCCCTGAATTTTCTGTTCTCCCACCCCTTCCTAGATTCCTAGAGCCGATCATGACACTGGTTGATAACTATCGAGCGAGAATTTTACTCTGCCGCCATCATAGTCCAATGACTTGCAGTCCAGGTACAAACTTCTTTTGCACTAACCCTAAAGAGCCAATCACCAAAATTAAGATTTTTGTAAAGTAGAAAACCCCTGAGGTACTCATCACCGGCAACGAAGGAAAGCAAAAGCAGAAAAAGAAAATCAGATCAGGTAATTTCCGATGTAGCGATGCATTCATCAACGCTGTCCTTGGGCAAAGGTTCATGTATCACGAAACACATCTTTATTTTACTAGGATGAAATCCGTCAAGCACTTATTTCACCCACTATAATCAGCATAAACCCTGCAGGTGTCTATCCCACACCTGCACCCAGAAGATAGAACACAAAGACGGAAGGCCATAGGAAATTACCGTAGTCATGCAACAAACAAATTTATTTTAGATTATTCTGACTCCGGCAAATCAAAAATTATGACAACGATTCGGGACAAAAGATTCCATTCTGGAATTTCATCAATGCCATCATGGTCATCCTTTAGTGAGCTGATCAAAAAGTCTCCGACTTTCTGTATTTTAAATGCACTGCATAATATAAGAAAGAATCCAACCTAGTCTTGGAACTATGAAAAACAAACACCCAATAAATCAAATAATAAAACATTAATAATAAAAAATACGCGACTGTTACTCTCAGAAAAATTCCCTGAACAGTCAGCAGTTAAGTAACCTTGGTGAAGGTTTGGAGAGCCTGAACAGATATAACTAACTATAACCTGATTGCTTTATATAAGATTGTTTCTTTGAACTTCAGGAAAGACTGGGGAGGCTATCTTAATACTAGAGGTGAACACCTCATCAATTCCACTATTCAACCCCATTGCATAGAACATCGCAGAGAAAAATAATATTCCGACAACACAAACTATATAATTATTAATCTACAGGCCATTCACCACTGCCTATTGCAAAATCATTACACAGCGTTCTTCAGTATAACAGGTTGTTTTTTTTCAATATAGGCCTTACCCATCTACATTTTCAGAAAATGTATGCACTGGAGATAAACTGCATGCAGCGGTCCCTGTAAAAACGGGGTTCCATAACTCCTCTCCCTTATGATCTAAATGTTATCGGGAAGATGTGGTTATACACAGGAATCACAAGACTATTTACGCCTTCGAGGACCTTCTTATATGATAGTTCGATAGCCTAAACCTTATTGATTTATTGGCTACTGAAACATAATCCAAGCTGCCGTCACATGAACATCCCGAACTGAATAGTCAGACAACCTTTCTTGAGATTTGAAATTCTCATCTTAAAACAACTTTTTAATGCCGTGATTTTGCTTTATGGAAAGCCATTTAGTGGTAAAACAGTTGGAATTAGATGCGAAAACTGCATGGGAGGTGGAAAGCAGTATTGGTCAAGATGTTTCATTATGAAAATCTTTTGTCCATACTCTCTTCAGTTTCAGGTTGCCTGCAATCGGTGTGCGTCAAGGTTGCCTACTCTCTCCAACACTCTTCAACATCTTCCTAGAGCGCATCATGTCAGATCCCTTGCATATCACGAAGGAACAGTCAGCATAGGAGAGGAGGTAGAGCAATCTCCAATCTCCCTTTTGCGTATGACACTGGTGGATTGGATGGAGAGGAACAAGAACTTGAACAGCTGGTACAGAGGCTTGACACCACCTCCATAGTCTATGGAATGGAAATAAGTGCAGAGAAGACCAAAATGATGACCAACAACATAAATGGCATCAACATGGACATCAAAGTCCAAGGCCAATCCCTCAATACAGTGCATAGATTCAAATATTTAGGAGCCATTGTATCTGGCAATGGGTCTCGAAAGGAAGTCTACTCAAGGATCGCACAAACAACTGCTGCCCTGGCAAGGTTGAAACCCATTTGGAAAGACAGGACCATCAGTCTACATTACAAGGCAAGGCTGCTGCGCTCCCTTGTCATCTCCATCTTCCTATACGCTTGAGAATCATGGACCCTCACAGCAGATCTACAACGAAGAATACAAAGGATGGAGATGAGGTGCTACAGAAGACTTCTGGGCATTTCCTATACCCAGCACATCACCAACAGCAAAGACCGACAGACCATCACACAAGCCATTGGACAACACGATGACATGCTCACAGAGGGGAAGAAAGTGAAACTCCGATGGTGTGGCTACGTAACCAGAGCATCAGCTCTTGCAAAGACCTTCTTGCAAGGCACGGTGCAAGGAGGTAGAAGAGCATGGAGACAGAAAAAGAGGTTGGAGGACAACATTCGAGAATGGACTGGCTTGACACTGAGCGAAGTCATGAGGGTTGCTGAGGACAGAGAAAGATGGAGTACGCTGGTTAACCGATCATCTGTGGTGTATCTTCGAGTTACGGGATAGGATAGGATAGGATAGATACAGGTAAATTTGCTCGTGTTATCTAGTCACATTTTTGTTTTCAGTGTTGAAAACAACATAATACTCAGTTTCCATTGGAATTTCTTTTTATTACTGAAAATAACGAAATGAGGCTCTAGATCTACATCAATATCATCAGCCTTAATAAATAAAATAACTGACTGACTTCTACAGCTGGCTTACTTTTACCCGTGCATGAAGAGGTTTATCTGAAGAGTTTACGCCCTTGTACCCTCTACAAAGGCTTGTACCTAGGTACACGTTTACCTACAATGCCAATGTTTACTTTATCTTCAAGTCAACTATTATCAAAGTCTTTTACTCCATGACGTTTATGCTCTTGCATGGTAGCTCTCCATACTGCGACACGTGATACTCGACAAAAGATTATGTTGCTCAAGTATTTCATCCCAAGACTTTATCGTCCTAGCTTTCCATAAAATTACGGTGCCCCTTTCTACCCTCAAGCATCAACTCTTCGTCCAAGCGTCCTTTAGCGTCTGTCGGGCACCGTAAGAGCACGTTTCAGTGCCATTAAAATCTTTTTGTACTACTGGAGCCTGCAGGCACAATGCTGAGAATCAGTGACACTCCGAATGTCAACAAAACAAAAGAGGGAATGTGAAATTATTATTATTATTATTATTATTATCATCATCATCATCATCATCATCATCATCATCATGGTAGTCGTAGTCATCGTCATTGTTATCCTCATCATCGCCATCGTCATCACCAACAGACCTTCATACTAGCCATTGGGCAACACGATGACATGCTCATAGTGGTGAAAAAACGGAAACTCCGATGGTATGGCCACATCATCAGAGCATGAGGCCTTGCAAAGACCATCCTGCAAGGCACGGTGCAAGGAGGCAGAAGAAGAGGGAGACAGAAAAAGAGGTGGAAGAGCAACATTCGAGAATGGACTGGCTTGACACTGAGCGAAGCCATGTGGGTTGTTGAGGACAGAAAAAGTTGGAGTACGCTTATTAAACGATCATCTGTGGTGCCCCAACGACTTTCGAGTTACGGGATAGGATATGAATCCTCATCATCGCCATCGTCATCACCACCACCACCAACAACAACAGATGCGCGAAAGATATGTTACCCATACTCAATATAAGCCAAGTATCTATTTGGCTAACGGCAGCGCAAGACTGCGAACTAATAGTAATAAAAATGACAGCGAAGCGAGACGCCAATATGGGTACCTATAATGATATCTCCTTCTGTGTGATCATTCGCTTGTAAACATTTTTTTTTAAAATCGTACCATAACGCCCCTAGCTTTTCGGCCGCTCCGCTGCCGTTTTCGCCATTTGGCATCGTACCCTAAACCGAGAGATGCATTCATATGCGCGAAAGGATGGCACCGTCTAGTCTGTTGTTTCAATTCAATTTCATTACCGGTCTTCAGTTATAATTCCTTGAGAGTGTGCCCCAGAGGGAATTACTACAGAAGGCGCAGTCAACTATCTGCAAACTCCGCACAGACTAAAACCTAAATCCCCCTTTGTGACCATAAAAAACAGTCGGAGAATCCTCAGGAATTAGGACGATGATGATGATATACTCTTAAGCGTCAGAGACCCTATTTCGGGGCACAGACGAACAGGCTATGGTACGCGTGGTAGACGATGCGCTGTCCGAAAATAATACTGCCGAATCTCACTATTACCTACGTGTAATTACACAGCACAATTATTTCTCGGTGGCGAAGGATGTCGTATCACAACCAGACTCGCTTCGGGGTGCCTCAGATTGTCGGCACGTCGTAGACGCAGGACGTGTCCTTGCCATGGTCAAGGGCCTTTAGGACGTCTTCAGGAAAGGACGCTCTGCGGTTCCCAGAGGTTTTGGAAGCTTACCCCATTCAACAGCGCTCGTGACTCTCGACCTAACGTGAGGGGTATTTAGAGTTTTAAAAAAATTTCAATTCCTATGAAACTGTTTGAAGACTGCTGGCATTCTGATTTCCTGCTGCCCTGCAACTGACCCTATCTGGGTAAGGTATGAAGTACACGTAGCATCGCTCTTTAGAGGATCTACTTCATCAAAACTGTCCGCATATATAGAATAGCGTTCGGTTTCAATTTAAATACATTCTAAAGTGTTCAACACGTCTTCATCGTTGATCATTTGTATTTCATACCCATTTATTGGCTCTCTGCTTCTTTTTCTTCTTATTTGCTCGACAGTTGTGTTAAAAGGCTTTCGACGGCCACAAGGGATGGGTGCAGGTTTCAGCGATCGGTTCTTGAAAGCGTCTCAAATGTGATGAGTACCAGTAATCATAATTGATAAGTTTCTTCAAGACTGTTGAAACGCAGTCCTTCCATAACGCTCTTCAATTTGTTGGCAACAGAGTAGGAGTTACCATTGGAACAGCGTTAGGGAAGGATCATTAAAGAGAGAATACGTATATTTTGGCCATACACTTTTTGTTCGCTTTTAAACATTGTCGCGTTTTATTGTCCCACACACACGTAACACAGGAAGGGATGGCCCCTGTCTATCTATCTGTCTGTCTGTCTCTGTCTGTGTCTCTGTCTCTCTCTGTCTCTCTCTTATCCCCGTCCAAAGCCCATCATCTATATATCACTATATGTATATTTTCCCATCTGTCATATTTAATTACCACTCAAAAGGGCACGAACGAGTTAAGCCCTGAAAATCTTCCAAAGACTTAACGGGATGACATTTGTTCGTGCTTCCCAAGAAGAAGAGGACCGAAGGACAAAATTAAGATAAGATGCAGAAATGCAATTGCAAAAATGACTCCTTTATCCCATTAAATCGGTGCGGCATTTCTAAGAAAATTAGAAAGTACCCCGACAAACAAGATTTTTTCCCCTGATTACAACAACCTTTACGTAACATCAAGTCCTTTTGTTTATAATTTTGTTCCTATTGTCTATCTTTCTAAAATTTCGTAGGGCACGAGACAAAAGGATGTATTTTTTTTTTTCATTTATTTGGTATGCTTTAAAAATAAAAACCAACAACTGTATAGTTCTTGTTGTTGTTGTTGTATCAAATTTTATTCATCAGATTAACATAAGTAACTGTATAGTTCATAAAAATTAAATTCACGTCAGTTATCCAAATTGCAGGGATGTCGGATAACGCAGTGGTTGGAGCACTCGCTACTGTGTCGCAGGTTAAGCACCGTCCAGTGCGGTTAGCACTTGGATGGGTGACCGCAAAACGTGAAACGACAAATAACAACGCCGCCAGTTGACTCAACTGTAACAGAGTATCTACTCTCAAGGGTGGGGAAGGTAAAGCAGCGAGGGAGAGAGATGGGCATCACCCTCATTACGCTGGCCCAAGATAAGTGTGATCTCCAACATCACGCTCCCCTACGGCCACAAGGCTATGGGACTACCTTTACCTTTTTTTTAACCTATCCAAATTGCACATTTGCTGCAAACTAGCGCACTGTGTAACGCCAAAGAAATTCAGCCATGATCAACTCACATCACACCCTCCCCCTATCCCCAATTCTCTCTTTCTCTACCACCCACAAGCTATCCTTAATTCATCTTCCCTCGCACACCTTCGATATCCACTGATCGAATTCTCACAAAGCCAACCAAAACACATAATATCATCAGTGGTCCGCTAATCTTAGGCCGTTCCATTTTAGGCGGAAGCTTTAGGCAATAACGTGACAGCAGCGTTATGAAGCGGAGGGACGTCACAACGCACCTAGAGAGCCGATATGGTGGGCTCCAACGGCACTCTGCCTTAAGAGAAAGAGACAGACAGACGGAGAGACAGAGAGAGAGAGAGAGAGAGAGAGAGAGAGAGAGAGAGAGAGAGAGAGAGAGAGAGAGAGGCCCTCTCTAGAGAAAGAAAGAGAGAGAGACTGCTGAATAAAGTCATTGCAAGTCTTGGAAAATGTTTCAAAATATATATTTTGGGCTTTAAAATTGAGAACAGAGAACCGTAGACTTGCAAAGTGCTTCTCTACTTTAAATCTGGATGTACTTAAATTTAAGCCTAAAATGATTATGTATTTTTCATGTTTCTGTATGTCTTTCAGCATAGGCAACTTTTTGTAAAAGAATAAACAAATTTGGAATTGAAAAGAAACAGAAAAAAAATATCTATAAAAAATAACCAAAAAGGACCAAAAAAATTGCAAAAAAAAATAATTGTTACAATAATAAAAAAAAAATAAAATAAAAAAATTTAAAAAAAAAAAGAAAAAGAAAAAAAGAAGATTTTTTTTAAAAATTCCTTTTGCTTGTGCATTTGGTTGTTGAAGTCTTGATGCTTATATTTGTTTTTTGTTCTTGTCGTATTTGTATTCAAAGAAAAAAAAGGTTTTAGTGCTTATAGTTGTACATTTTTGGCAAGAGGAGAGGGAGGTGAAGAGTTACTGTAGGGGTAGTAAAATAAAACCTTAGTGTCAGAGTAAGTCTCTATCTTTTTCTCTCTTTGTGTATCCCCTACCCTTACCTCCACTAGAATGAATCCATTCTATATATATAATAATGACTTAAACATTGAGCGACCCTCATTCGCCGGTTGGCACTGCTTTAGGCAGCACTTTGCTGATGGAGTCGCCAGGCTGGTTTCCTCCGAAGCACACTTTGCTATTTAGTTACGGGATCTCTCTGGGCTGTGTACCACGTCCCGCCTTATTGTTTAGGGCGCACTCCATATAAACCCGATTACTGATCTTCGGGTTGGGTAATTTTCACAGTGTACATTATGTTCAATACCATTACAATATAGGGCATAACAATTTCTTCAGTCGGGCCTCTTCGGGCGCCTTGTTTCCAAAATGTAAAGGGTCCCATTTTGAGCTTGCCCCATTCTACATATCCTTTTAACACAGTGAGTGTTGCCGCAATGAAAAAAAGGCTTACAACAAGAAAAGAACTCTTTCGAAAACATGGCTATTCCTTAGTTTTTGTACCAAAGGCAAGCCAACATTTTGCAGCTATAAATGGGATCTAGCAAACCCGGTAAGAGGCAGAACCCTTAAAGCAACTGCTCCTAAGGTTTTTAGTTTTAGGTCAATAAAATGGACTCTACCCTACTCCAAACACCAAAGACGCTCACTTCACGCCGCGTGGTTCATTCAGAAACAGGGTCAAAGGTCACACAGCTGTACCGTTAAAACAGGCCAGGGCAAATTACTCCTTAACCTAGTTCAATGTGCTGTAAATAAGACATAATAATAATAATAATAAGGAGCCAGTGTAGTTCTTGAAAGAGAGGCATGCAATGCTGTGATTTCCGTGCTTTGAAGATGAGTTTAGCTGCAGAGTTTTGGACTTGCTGAAGAGGTCTAAGGACTTTCTGTGTGCAACCCACAAGGAGTGAATTACAATAATCCAATCTAGACAGAATGCATGCGCTAACTAAAAAGTACCTAAGTAGTTTATAAACTATTTAAGATAAAGACTTGTCAGAAAAAAAAATGTTAAAAGTTCCAACTGTAGCGGTTGGTTTGAGCAAGGAAAGCCCCCTGTATCGTTGTTTAATGTAATAACAAGGCGAATTTTATTGTTAGTCCGTTTTTGCCGAAAGTAAACAAAGCCTGTGTGTGTGTGTATGTAGATTATAGTCACACGACACTTTCGCATATAGGTGACTACTGGACCGATTTATACTGACACCAGCGGGCCAGTTGTTGGTAAAGGAGAAAATAATATGATCACACGTTGACCAATCCGGGATTCGAACCAGCGACCTTTCGGTTACTAGCAAGACGCTCTTACCAACTGAGCTACCCGGTCCCTCTAAACAAAGCCTTCCAAAGTGGGGCCTTTTAAGCAAGGGCAAGTTCGGTTTCCATTTGGGAGGGGTGAACGTAGATGATCAAGGCGTAGAACGTTTATGCATAACAATCATCCCAGTTGATCCAGCTGTGACCATGCCTCATTTTAATCGTGAAAATCAAAGCAAAGTAAACAGGAGATTGATAATGCCATAACAATGCCTCATCAAAATCTAGAGTAAAGGTTTGAAGCAGGACTGTGAAATGTTAAGCCCTAATGCTGAATCTACAATGACATCTTTGGCTACAGCGTGCGATGTTAAATACGTTCCTCTGACCGCGCACAAGGATTCCATAGTTGGTTTCCATGTTCCCCTATGGAGGTGAGTTAACAAGAAATCAGTGTTGGCTTGATTAAAATTGGCTGCATCTAGTTCCCCCTCCCCTCCTCTCTCTTTCTCTCGTGATCGTATTATTTCTTACCATCTCAATTTCAATATTACTGGAAAATAGAGTTAAACGTTCATCCTCCCCCCTTTAAACCCCGTCTCTCTCTCTCTCTCTCTCTCTCTCTCTCTCTCTCTCTCTCTCTCTCTCTCTCTCTCTCTCTCTCTCTCTCTCTCTCTCTCTCTCACTGGATTGGCTGCGAAGAAGCTTCACAATCTGAAAATCTTTACTTCACGGTGGGAAGAATTAAAGGGAAAGAGTTATTGAATGACACTATGGAAAACCATTAGGGTGATCCCCCTTGATTAAACAGAGAGCGAGAGGAGAGAGACAGAGACAGAGAGCTGAATAAACGAAAATAGGAAAAGGAAGACCAAGAATTAAAATTTAAAAAAAATAAATTGAATTAGAGCCTGCTAAAGAAAATTGTAATGAACAAGCGGATGAAGCGGACACAAGATAGTACGAATTGAAGAAGGTATGTGGCCCGGATGGCACCAGAACAAGTGTACTGAGAGAGTTTGCCCCAGAGCTTGCCCCTGCGCTGACGTTACTGTTCCAGTCCTCCCTGTCCACCGGCGTTGTTCCAGCAGACTGGAGAGCAGCCCATGTCACACCCATTTACAAGAAAGGAGAACGGTATGACCCTGCTACAGTAACTACAGGCCAGTCTCCCTCACTAGCGTGGTACGCAATATCTTGTCGTCAACGCAGCACTTCGAGGACCAAAACATCCTGACCGGAACACGGCTTCAGACGGGGGAGATCCAATGAAACCCAACTCACTGTTTCTAGAGGAGCTGACGGCCAACCCGGAGAACAGCAAACAGACAGTCCTTTAGACTTTCCCAAGACGTTTGACCGGGTCAACCACAGCTTGCTGCTAAACAATCTTTAGCGATATGGCATCCATGCAGAACAAATTATCTCCAAAAAGATCTCCAACTTTCTCAGCAACAGTCAGGCAGTCGTGGTGGGAGAGGCTCGCTCTTCTTTCGTTGACGTGAAGTCCGGCGTCCCCCAAGACTCCGTGCTAGGTCCTTGTTTGATCCTTGCATACATTAATGGCTTGCCCGAGAAGTTGACGTCGTTGGCGAGACTGCGGATGACACGGCAGTCTACATGATGATCTCCGATGGCCTAGACCAAGACTAGCTACAAGAAGACCTCCATTGCCTGGCCGAGTGAGGGAAGAGCTGGGACATGGAGTTTCATCCTGCCAAATGTCAGAAGCCCAACCTATTATCCCTATGAACTCCATGGCCACCCCCTGGAACCTATTCCATCTGTCAAATACCTTGGTTTTACTATCCACCGAAAGATCAACTGGGACGACAACATAAATAGCATTTGCAGCAAAGCCAACCGGACCTTGGGGTTCCTAAGACGGAATTTGAAGATCAACAACACCAGTATTAAGAAAAAAGCCTACAAAGCCTTCATGCGACCCTTGCTGGAATATACTTCATCCGTACTGGGATCCCCACACAAATGAAAACATCGACTGAATTGAAGCCGTACAACATCCTTCAGCGCGCTTTGTCCTTAACCGCTTTCGCAACACTTCAAGCGTCAAAGGCATGTTGGAACAGGTGGACTAGCCCTCACTGGAAAGCGACGTCGACCTTTCAGGCTCTCGAGAATGAACACTAAGCGAAGCCATGAGGGTTGCTGTGGACAGAGAAAGATGGAGTACGCTGTTTAAACGATCATCTGTGGTGCCCTTACGACCCTCTAGTTACGGGATAGGATAGGATAGGAATCAGTCAATATTTAGTTACAGCGCAAAACGTGTTTACACTATGGTGTGGTACAATGACCTTCACCTTTGAGGAAGAACAAATAGGAATGATCCAACATGTTAGTAGTACATGTAGTTAAAGTATCCGCAAAGTAAACATGATGACTTTGGGTTCAATTATGTTGGGATAAGACACAAAGTTTGGACATTTGGAGCGATGTACCGACCAAATGACCGACACTGGACTGCTTCTGAAGGATGGTCCAGATTTGAAGTATCCCAATACAAAAAGTCAAGAAGAAGAAGAAGAAGAAGAAGAAGAAGAAGAAGTAGAGAAGTTGAGGAAAATGAGAATAAGGAGGAAGAGGTAATATCTACTTTTTTTCCTTCCTTCCTTACTTCTTTCCTTCCTTCCTTCCTTCCTTTCTTCTTCTTCTTCTTCTTGATGTTGAGGGCTCACGATCAACTCGTCGATCATTTTGGCACCTATTTTGCGAGCGGTTCGCGTTCTATTTTCTAGAGGTTTTAAAGCAGTCAAATTTGCCTCTTTTAGAGCCACAAAACCCAGTTTTAAAAAAGGTGGACAGGGAGGGTTAGCGGAGGGAGACTCTTGCCACTAAAGTTTCCAAATTTGTGTCCTCGGCTGCTCCTTTTAGGTGAGCGTTCCAGTCCTTGATAGTTCGTGGGAGGAAAGAGGAACTGCGGTATTGGGTTATGGTGGAGATGACGGGGAACTGGTGGCCGTGGCCTCATCGTTGCCGAGAGAGAAGTTGAATGTGCTTTGCCTTGATGTTGGTACAACAGACCTGATCGTGCTGGAAGTATTTCTCGCAGATTATTCTGAGGTAAAAAATGTGTTCAGTGATACTTTGCCCTGCCCTGAATCCTGCTTGTTCTTCAGCTATGATTTGTTCAGCTTGGGGTTTTAACCTGTTGAATATTATTTTCAGGAAGACCTTGCTCGGATTGCTGATGACGCTGATGGTGCGGTAATTTTTACACTCCCGAAGGTTACTTTTTTGGGAAGAGTGATGACAAGCGACTGGGTCCATGGTGTAGGCCGCTCCCCCTCTGCAAGATCTTTTTACAAATAATGGTGAGGACGTCAATCATTTTTTCCCCATATAGATTTGAGAGAATGCGATGACCCGCGATTTTGGCTGAGATTTTGTACACTTTGTAAGTAATGTATACAACGCTCCACTCCGCTCATATACCGATACGGGAGCCCGTGTTGTGTGGGTGTCTGGAAACACCTTTGAATGGCTTGCCATCTTGTTTTCTTTGTTTTCCACTCTTTCCAGCATTTCGCTTCTTGCTATTTTCACGATCCCTTATTTACAGTATTGCATCTCTTTTTTATTACTTTTTTTTTAAAAAAAAGAAGGTTAAACCGTCTTTGTAATGCAATTTACCGATGCAAAATTGTTTCCTTTATGTTTAAGGATTCGATATATCATTGAATAGTGACAAGCCCTTGTTCTATTAATTTCGGTTTGTTGTAGCTGATCGTTTAATGTTTGTTTTCTCTGTGAGCAGACGTTTTCAATTCTTGTTGTTGTTGTTTTTAAATTCTCTTCTTCTATTTAAGGGTTGGCCATTTCAGCCATTTCACTACTCTTGCAATCTGAGATTGATTGCGGCATCTGATGTCGTGCAGATCTAATGTTTGTCTATGAAACAAGATTCAAGACACAACTTTTGACAATATACTACAATTTACTTCCAAAAATGAAATCAAGTTGACAAAAGATATCTGTGAATCTCAATTTTGCACAAGAAAAAAAAAAGAACAGTATTATGCTTATGCAGCTATTTTCTTGTTTGTCATTATTTTAATTTTATTTAATCACTTTAACATAGCGCGTTCAGTTCAAGAGCTACTCAAGGCGCTGGCCGATATAGGATCTATCTCAAGACGTCCGAGCCGCCCACTTGCAACCTTTGGGCACATTGTCTTACGCCCAGGCGACTGAGCACAATCCTGGGCTACCGGAGATGGAGAGAAGAGACCTAGTGCGTGCTGGTGTATTTGTGTAGCCGGCACTCACCAGCCTAGGACATGAGCGTCAGGATCTAGATCTTTAAAGTCCGTATAATGGAATGCGTGCATGGACAGACCTCCGTTTATATTCTCACTCGATGGTTGTCTCAAGTGAACAGCATTAGTGAAAGAATCCCGGAAGATGTTTCGTGATTAAGTCTTAAAACCACACTTTAAAAAAATAATTTCCAGACTAGACATAGGCTTATCTGGAAATACTTTGGAATCGTCGCGGGGAATCAGAACGAGCCAAAAGTCAATCTGTCGGTCGGTCGATCTTACGGTTCGTTGGCAGCCATTACTCAAGAACCAATGAACGCAATTTGATCAAATTTCATTGGAACCTAAGTTAGTGACCAGTGACCTGCTTCCCCTTCGATCATATTTGCTCTACTGCAAAGGTCAAGGTTACTGGAAACTTTTTTATTTTTTTATTTTTAGCTAAACACGTTTTGCTCAATATCTGAAAAACGGCTGAACCGACTTGGTTGAGCTTTGGTATACAGATACTTCAAATCATGCGCCATCATTCATTAGCAGTTCACGTGTCAGTCAGTTGGTCGGTCCGTCGCTCCAAAATTAACTTTTTGTTCAAAACACCCTTTTTGTTTTATCTCAACAATAACTGAACCGAACTTCGCCATATTTACTTTGTGGATGCTTTACCTAATGCTAAGCATGCTGTATCATTCCAATTTGTACTTATTCAAAGGTCAAGGTCATTGTGCGTCACCATTTTCTAAACACGTTTTAAGCTGAATGTAAAAATTGGCGTAGCTGATTTGAATATTTTTTGCTTGCCTAGGATTCCATGTTATCGTTTTGCTTTGTTAGGATAACGCAGAATTACAACACCTCCAAGAAAATTAACACTTTTAAAATTTTGTGTGTGTGTCTGGCAATACATTTGAATGGCATGCCATCTTGCTTGCTTTCATGTGGAGCGAAGCAAAACTACAGTAATCGCATTCATTATAAAACACGCAAATATGTAATCACACAAATCTGAGAAGATTGAATTTAGCGCGATCTAAATAGAATATAAATATTTTGCTAAGTACTGAAGTGATGTGGGCATGATGTGATGTGGTGTGATGGGATGTCATGTTATGTCATGCTATGTCAGGTGATGTAAATCTTAGACAGCAGCAACCAAATCGTAACCAAAGGGTTAAAATCTAAGAAAGGCGACTTACATATGATGTAATGCACGGTCAAAATAATCATTACAGCTTATTCACTAAACCAAATGGAAACGGACACGCAGGAAACTAGGCTAGGAACATTTGAATTCCATCTTTAACAATCTAATTAACTTCATGCGTGCTAATTAATACTACGCAGCACATTAACATTATCACAGGGAAAAATAATTACACGAAGTGACTAATTTAATTTCAAACCGGCCATAGATAAAAGCAAACATACACCCACACAAAATATGTTGAATTGTTTTTATGTATAGCCTTGCCAGATGAAAGAGTTGCTCAAGGCACTGGTCCGAAAAAAGGGTGTAACCCATGCTGCCCAAGGTGCCAACTTGCTGCTGGATGCGCATCTAGCACTTATACTCTATTCCAGATGAAGTTAAACATCATCTAAGAATTGCGGGTAACTGTGCCAGAAGAAACCATCGCACTCGCACAAGATCTGTATTTGAATAGGCAAGAACTCGCTTGATCTCTGATAAACTGACATTGCGACGTTCTCTGTGCATGCCGACGTCGTTGACCCTCCCCATTCTTTCAGAAATTATAATCTTCTGTCCCCTACTGCGCGTAGCGGGAGAACGCTAACGGTAGGTTTTGACTCTATATCGTTTGATGCGCAGTCTGACAGTTCTCACAAACACAGTTTTTATCTCCTACACGTGCACCCTTCGGCCGTGCTGCTGCTATGTCTGTTGATTAACGTCTCTTTTTGATATTACATGACCACTGTTGTGCCTTTAGGGATACCACGGAGATAACAGACATGGGTCCCTAGAGAAAGGAAGAATGTGCAATCTCAAAATATCCTCTATGTGCTTTCAGTACATAGATCGTTCACATACAACTTCTTTCCTTTGCCATCATATACACTGAACGTTGTAGTGGTATTATCTGGCTAAAGCATAATCACATGATTTTGCCCTATGTCTTACACTCCATCATTCCCATCATGAAATCGCAGCATCAAATCGCGAGATAGACAAACGAATGGGATATTTTGTTATCATTTTAAATCGGATATTAAGGATATAGCGGAGCCTTTCCCAAGATATCACTCTATCATACCTAAGCGCAATAATCGTAATATTTTCCCGATCTGTATTAACCCCATCAGCAGCATATCTGCTTCCTCATCCTCAAAAGCATGAGCCAGATAGCTAAAAGGACAAGCGGGGTTTGAAGTATTTACATTTGATTACACTGGGATCACTTTTATCCAGCCATCGGCGTTATTAAGAGTGTGCAACCTATCGCATCGTCTCGCACCTTGCCCCTGAGACACTCATTATATTATTTTCCGGTCGATCATAACCTTCATCATCATCATCATCATCATCATCATCATCATCATCATCATCATCATCATCATCATCATCATCATCATCATCATCATCATCATCATCATCAACAACAGTATCAGCATCTAAAAAGAAAGGCGATCAAAATAGATCATTTAATGAACACTACATTTGCCCTAGTATAGAGATTTATGAAGACCGTGTAGCCTATCAATATTGTATCATGTTTTATCTGACGTAGCCCATAGGACATCTATCAATTTACTTTATGGTCCCAAAAGCCGAAGCATCGTCCTCTCTCCTCATCGTCATTACAGGGTTCCAATATCTAGTAGCTTCCTCCCCCTCCCTCCCTCCTCTCCTCTCTCTCTCTCTCTCTCTCTAATTTTCATCATCGAGTCCCAGCCTCAACCTCCTCCTCCACCTTCCTTTTATTTTCTCATGAATAGCATCCTCTTCCTTCTTTTTCTCTTCATCATCATCTCCTTTTGACACTATTCTCCTTATTTCCCCCTTATTCCCACCACCAGCAACAGCATCACCCCCACCACCAGTAGCAGCAGCAGCAGCAGAAGAAGAAGAAGCATTATCATTATCGTCATCATCATAATGAACAGCATAATTATCCATTAGGACACAGCACAACAAGATGTATTACAATGTTCTTAAGAACAAAAACAAAGCCCTTGCTCCTCCATGCTAATAAATTATGTAAAGCGAGAAAAGCAAAAACAAAATGCAACGTGTAATCTCTCTCAGTCTCTCAGTATCGACGCTTTTATATTTTCGTGTTATGTTTTCCCCGTACACAACGATTGATGAAGCTAACAAGATTAAATGCATCTAACAATCGCCGTGCCAGTATTTAATTTTAAATTCCAGGCAGAAAAAGCCTTTGCTAGTGGTTAAGGGCTGAAGGGAAAAATCAATAAATGATGTCATACATGATTCATTTCAATTGCTTGTGCTAAAAGTAACTGCTGAGGCAAAAACGCACCAATCAAAGCATGCACTGTAACAACTGACAGTGTTCACATTAAAAAGTAAAGCGCGCACACACACACACACAAAGATGGATAAATGATCGATACGCTACTATTACAGAAAAAGGGGACTCTCAGTTAATGATGACTGTCACGGTTCTTGCTGCTTGATATGGTCTCTGGGTGATCTAAGATGTTATACAGTGCCAATGGATGCAGTAGGTATGCGTTTTGGACGACCTGGGTTCGATATTGACTTCAGCAGAACAGCTAGTGAGTGCTGGTCTCTGTGGATGCTGCCTTCAGCATTAAACAACAATTTGGTCCTGGGTTGGCTTCTGGACGGCCCACGCCCTAAGAGAGATTTTTAAACTTGAAAGCGCAAAATAATAGAACATTCTATCTACCACGTTCGGAGATCAGAATTATCGTTTTAGTTTTTGTTTGGGAGAAGAGGATGGGGAGGGGTGGGGAGAGAAGGATTAGACTTTAGTTTTAATGTAAGGCTTTGACGAGCTGTAATAGGAAGAAAAGGATACACTCCAAGGAAAGAGATTAATAATGCTGATGGATTTCTCAAAGCTTAGCTTTAAATATAAAAGCTTTACCTCCACCATAACTTAATCGCAAAGATTAGAGAAGTTACAATTATGTGTGACGAGTTTACAATACAACTGACCCTCAGAGACACATATATTTTTTCAAACTTTTTTCAAGAGGCGTTCGAATCGTTGTAGGTGTGGGTGGGGGAAGGATGCGTGTGTGGAAAGTTTGGTGTTGTGGTTTGCGGACTTCGAGCTAACGTATTTTTGTGTTTGTTATTGAGTGTTTTCCTTTGTTGGGTTTGATCGATTCAGCTCAATTCTCGGGGCAAGGGCCACGTGACAGATGCGTTGCTGCTGTCGTCGTTGTTTTATTCTATTTTATTTTATTATACCGTATTGTCCAAGAAGCTGATCTCTAAAGGTACTGTGAAAAGATTTTCCCGGTTTTACTAAGTTATTATATTGATGTTAATTATTTTACCTATTCTTTGGTTGGTTCTGGTCGATCACGACTCTTCATTCGGGAAAGAAAGCAGGGTTGTTCTCTGAATAGGTTATCAAGCGCACATTCCTTATTCTATTATTTATATACATACTAGTGGTTTTTGTACCCTGGCAAGCCAGGGTAAACAGGTTGCTGTTTAAAATGTAGACAGAGAGACAACTGTTGCCTGCGAGTATCATTTGGACGATGATAACTCCCCATATCCCCCTTGATACCTCACCATACCCCCCCCCCCCTCTGATATCTCCCCGCCCCCCCATGATGCCTCTCCATACCCCCTTGATACCTCCCCGAACCCACTTGATACCTCCCCATACCCCCTTGATACCTTCCGTACCCCCCTTGTTACCTACCTGTACCCTCCTTGATACTTCCCCGTTGATCGTTTCGCAGGTATGGATGAAAGGAATCGACCATCACCATACCCCCTTATATATACCCGTATCCCCTTTATGCCTACCCATGCCCCTTTAAACCTACCCGTAGCCCCCTTTTACCTACACGTACCGCCCCAAACCGATCCTTGGTAATAATAATAATAATAATAATAATAATAATAATAATAATAATAATAATAATAATAATAATAATAATGAATATAGAATAATACAAATAGAAATCATAAAAAACACCAAGGTTTTAAAATAAAATTTGATATAAGATATTATTATAATAATAATAATAATAATAATAATAATAATAATAATATTTATTATTATTATTATTATTATTATTATTATTATTATTATTATTAGTTTATAAATAATAATAATAATAATAATAATAATAATAATAATAATAATAATAATAATAATAATAATAATAATAATAATAATAATAACTAAGTTAAAAGTAAAAAGCCTAAATTACAAAGAAAAATATCCATATTGTAGTGTAAAAAAAATAACATAAAAAATATGGCCCGCGGGAGATTTGAACTTGGGTCGCCTGCATGGTAGGCGAATGTCTTACTAAGTGAGATACCAAGGCTTCGTATAAAGACCATCATTTATTTGGTCTATATGGGAAACATGCTGAAACCTCGATTCGATTTTTAATTAATAAAATTTAATTAGTTAAACACAAAATTTTATAAGATTGGTGACATGAGTGCAAAAGTGTTTTGAATGGAAATAAAACAAAATTTGTGGTTTTACGGAACGGCAGGTTCTTGACACGGGTTGAATCGAAACCGCGCGCAGAATGAGGCTATTGCAGTTTGTGGACATTTTGTTTATTTATTTATCTCAGAAACGGTTAAACGTTCGGTAAGGAAATGTCGGCTATAACGATTTCGCGGGTTCTGAGCGCACAGCAGGCCGATCCGCAGCGCCCAGCACCTGCCCAGATTTATTTATTTATTTATTTATTTTGGGTTGATATCTCTTCTTTTGTTTGTATGCGTGTTCCTGTAAAAATTATAATTAGCAAAATGTCGTATGTGTTTTCTCTAGCTATGTTCACTTTCTGTTTTAGCGTCTTATTATTCTTTCACTGCCCACTGCCGTGAACATCGCGATCACAGAAACCAATCAAAACACCCACGTGAAGTCTTGCGCGTCATTGATGCCCTATTAACTTTTGTTGAACGCTAGAAGGAACGTAATAAAGTCCATCACAGAGTTCCATCCACACGGAGTATCAGTGACTGCAGAGTAGCTACAGACTATAACGATGCCTACTGTGTATGCCTCAGCGGCCTCTAACTCTAATACGCAGTTGGGATGCCATCAGACCGGACCAGCTTTACCCTACGTCCTTTTTCTCTTCGGCAATATTGCGCATCCGGGCCCCGTGCAGGGAGGTAATCATGGAGAAACGCTAGCACAGTTCGCTCTCTTTAAATGAAAGAATAGGGGAGGGGCAGCCACACGGAAAGCACTTTAATACCCAAGAAGAGCTAATGCTAAGCGAAAGAGCATGATCTAGGTTAGTACAAGGACGAGAAGTACGTGAGGAAGCCAACTTAATGGAATTGACATACACTGGAATGGCGCACCTTTGGTCCTCCGGTTCTTTCTCTCTCCTCGTCTTCCTCCTAACAGACTCGAATGGCACACCTTTTTAATCCTTTTTTGTATCTCTCCTCCTTCTATTTCCTCTTCTATTTCTTCTGCTTCTTCTTCGGACGCCTCACCAACTTCATCATCGGGTCAACATTGGCCACTAAATCTAAATGAGTTTATGAACTCTGTATCCAAACCTCTCCTTGTGATATTTATCAGGACAATTACGTATTCAGATCTTCTCTTCTAGCTGCTCTGTACACGGCGATACATTCTATAATTATGAATACTGCTAAAACCTTTAAAATAGTAGAGTCCTCCTCTGTCCCATTTCTCTTTTGTTCTATAAAATACCACATAATATTATATTTAATTGTGTCATTCGGCGCTTAAATAACTCCTCCATTACGTCAAGGAATTCGAATAAAAGTGAAAAGTTTACTTTCTTCATATTGGAGCCACAACGTAATGACTCATTTTATCGTATATGAGCACTTAATGAAATTAGGCTTCGGCAAAGCAAAAGGTGAATAAAAATAAAATCGAGACAAAACTTAAATAGGTAGAAACACTATTTCCTATTAGGCTTGGAACAAAAACAAGGTAGTGAGGAAAATCGATACATAGCCTAAATATGCCGTTAGAGACTTTAACATCGGATCCTGACCTCCACTCTCACTCTTCGCACACTTCTTGATGAACACGCACCCTCTAAAATAAAACTCATTATAGATAGGTCTTCTGCACCTTGGATGACATCTGAAGTAATTAATGCAAAACAATCACGTCGCCTAGCAGAGAGGAAGTGGCGAACCTCTAAGCTAGAATTGACAGACAGATTTACATTAAGCACAAAGAACAAGATCAGACAATCATCACAAACTCCAAGCAATTACACTACAATACCAAAATCTGTGAAACAACCTCTGCTAAAGCCCAATTTTCCACCATGAACGACCTACTTGGCAGCTCTTCTGCTTGTGCTTTGCCCAACAACATTGACCCTGCCAAACTCCCACAAGCTCTCTCTGAGTATTTCCACAACAAGATCAAAGCCATCAGTGACAAACTAGGCAACATATCACATCAAAACTCTGACACTCCTCCTAATTTTACATGAAATCCTTTTACACACTTCAAGCCACTGACTCTCACTGAACTGGGAAAAGTCATGAAATAAACAACCTAAAAAAACTTGTGACCCTTTTCCTACACAACTTTACTCTGTCTACCTATACTTTTTCCTTCTGTGCTTGAAATCATTAACAACTCTCTACAATCAGGCACAGTCCCAGCCTCCTTCAAGACTGCTATAGTCAAACCTCTTTAAAGAAACCGTCCCTTGACCCTAACACACTCAGCAATTTTCGCCTAGTCCCAAACTTATCCTTCATCTTCAAACTCCTTGAAAGAATAGTTCTCAAACAGCTTAATTCTCATCTTCTCTCAAACAACCTACTCTTTCCTCTTCAGTGAGCATATCGTCCTAACCACTGCACTGAATCTGTTCTTCTCAACATAACTAACAATATTCTTTCTGCTACAAAACAATGTGAAATCTCTGCCCTTGCTTTTCTTGGTCTCTCAGCGGCCTTCGATACGATCACAACATCCTTCGTCAAAGTCTTCAGCACACTTTTGGCATCATCAGCACAGCTCTTTCTTGGTTCTCTTCTTATCTCACTGACAGCTATCAGACTGTTTCCATTAACAAACTGATCTCCGACCCCATCAAGCTTGAGTGCGGAGTCCCCCAGTGGTCCATGCTTAAGCCCGTACTGTTCACTCTCTACACGCAACCTCTTGACCACGTCTTTGACCGACACAATGTCCTCCATCACTCTTTTGCTGACGATTCACAACTTGAAAACAACTCCACTCCTGATCAGTCTGACACTGCCCTATGCGCTTTCTGTTATTTTGACATTTGAAATTTTATATTTGTTGCGTCCAGTACCATTATTGAAGAAAGGGAAAAAACCGGAGTGCCCGGAGAAAACCCTCGGTGACCTCAATAGTCTCGTACCTAAGTCACATACGTTCGCCCCATGCGGGAATCGAACCCGCGACTTTCGGCATAGGAAACCGGCGACTAATCCACTGCGCCACGAGGCCACCCCACTAATACCATCACCGATATACAGAATTAGATAACTGAGAACAAACTTCAACTCAACCTATCCTATCGTATCCTATCCTGTCCCGTAACCCGAAGGTCGTAGGGGCACCAGAGATGATCGTTTAACCAGCATACTCCATCTTTCTCTGTCCTCAGCAGCCCTGATGGCTTTGCTCAGTGTCAAACCAGTCCATTCTCGAATGTTGTCCTCCCACCTCTTTTTCGGTCTCCCTCTTCTTCTACCTCCTTGCACTGTGCCTTGCAGAATAGTCTTTGCAAGGCCTGATGATCTGGTGACGTGGCCATACCATCGGAGTTTCCGTTTCTTCACCACTGTTAGCAGGTCATCGTGTTGTCCAATGAATTGTGTGATGGTCTGTCGGACATCGTCGTTGGTGATGTGTTGGGTATAGGAAATGCCCAGAAGTCTTCTGTAGCACATCATCTCCATGCTTTGTATTCTTCGTTGGAGATCTGCTGTGAGGGTCCATGCTTCGCAAGCATATAGGAAGATGGAGATGACAAGGGAGCGCAGCAGTCTTACTTTGTCAACTCAACAGCAAAAAAAGAGAATCCATTCTGATATGGACCACATCCAAACTCTCAAAGGCCACCTCTGACCCTCTCAAAGTCTCCGACTCGTCTGTCTCTCTGTCTTCTACTGTCCACAATCTTGAGTCATCCTAGACAACACCCTCTCCATGAAACAAAACAGCTCTTCTGTCTCTCGCACCTGCTACTTTGAACTCCGCGCATTGCTACTATACGCAAGTATCTCACCAAAGACGCTACAGCCACACTTGTCACTTCTACCATTCTCTCTCGTCTTGACTATTGTAACTCCCTTCTTGCTGGACTTACCGCTACTTCTATCTATCGTCTTCAACGCATCCAAAACAGCTCTACACGTATTTGTCCTTAAAAAAAACCACCACATCCCTCTGTTGCAATAACTCCACAGGCTATCCGCCTCACATAGGATGAAATACAAGCTCAACACTCTCATATACAAATGCCTCAACAAGCTTGCTCTTACCCATCTCTCTGATTCACTCTCACTCTATCAACCTTCCCGACCACTCCGCTCCTCAAACTACAACCTCAAACTCAACATACCTCATACAAAACTTAAAACTGCAGCCCAACGCTCCTTTTTTCAGGCACCACCAACTGCAACTTCCTACATCTTCCCCGCCGTCAACAAGTCTTTAGAAGCATTTAAATCTGGCCTCAAGAATTTTCTTTTCGCTAAATAATCATCAGACGTCAGTGCCCCTCTACTCCTCCTCCTCCAACCCACATCACTCGCAAGCTATGTACTAATAATTATTTGAAATTTTCTCATGCTTATTTTTTATTGCCGTGTCTCTGTTTGTATTTGTACCTCATTATCTTCATGTAATTTATGTGCAAGTGTTTGTATTATTGTGCTTGAATTGATAATGCGAAAGAATGGGTATATGTGCGCCTTGATTCGCCTTGTGGTGAAATATGTACGCGTTATTAGTTCTTGTATTATTATTATTATTATTATTATTATTATTATTATTATTATTATTATTATTATTATTATTATTATTATTATTATTATTATTATTATATGGCGTGTTGCTTAAAGTACCTATAGGTAAAGTATCTACTAAGGCAAACACATAGGCAAACACATTGGTAACTCATCGCCCCAAAGACAAGGTAAATTAGGAATTACTGCTAGTAGTAAAAGCCAGTTAACACCATTACAGGAGCAAGTTTTTAGAATGCGCTAATGACTTTTGGCACGTTCTGTTTAAACTATTGGCCCAGCTATAATTGACTCGTAGAGCAATTAAAAGATAAAGAAGAAACGCCGATAGACAGGCAAACAGACAGGCACACAGACACACACCTTCCAACTTCCAACCTTTCTCACAATACACATACAGATGCACGATATAACCGCGAAGGATCAATTACTAATTAGGACTCGCAACGTTTAGCCTGCGCAGATATGTCGCCTTGACAATCGTTCCATCATTCCTACACAATGCCATCCTTTCTTGTCGTTTATCGAGTTATATTTTAACTGCACATGCGTTAGTTAGATACGCAACCCCCCCCCTCTCTCTCTCTCTCTCTCTCTCTCTCTCTCTCTCTCTGATAAAGCATTGTTTTCGCCTGACAATTGTGATTAATTGTGCAAAGGTCACCAAAGGCAATCAATACACTTAATCCAGTAATCAATGTTTTCATTCTTTCTTGGTTTCAGTAAAGGTCGCCTAGCCTAACACTATTTTTACCAGCTAGAAGAAAGGGAAGTCATAGCTGTGTGAAGTTAACCCACCCTAAATTACATTAGCTCGGTTTAATTTCCCTTGCATTTTTGAGAGCCTGCATCAATAACTCTGCTTTACTCCCATTTTGCCGCTCTTATATACATCTCCGGTCAGACAAACCTGTTCTGAAATTGAAATGGCCGATACAATGTTGAATTACCCATCTCTTGTTCAAATACTGACAACAGCAAAACTGTAAGCAATCTGGCGCTTTCATATTATGACTTTGTTGAGCACTTGAGGGTTACGCCGGTACTGCAACGGCTGGCACGGCACAACAAAATTAATGGCAATAATGCATGAGCTATAAAGACAGGTTGCGTAGTTGAGACTCGCGGAAGTTTACGTTCCTCTCTCCACCATAGTGTGCTACAAGGTATGAACGTGGTTCCTACCATGCTCAGATCTGGTATTGGGGCAGTACAGGTGGTGCAGAAACACCCACACCAACATATAAGAAAACTGAAAATATAGTATAGCAGTTTGTCACAGCGTGACAATGGTTTAAAATACCTTTTGGTCTGGCAGAAAGCAAGAAAGAGTATATAATTATAACTGATAAAGGACACTCCTCTGGAGCGACCAGACCAGTTTTATAATTTTGACATGTATGTGATGCTTTTTATGTCATGAGAGACCAACTTCATCCAAACAGAAAAGGGTCAAGCATTTTGGCTGGTAACATTGGACGCTTAATCCCTAGCATGCTGTGGAGAAAAAAAAAGCCCCAAGAGATTTCATGGCGCTACCAGGCACTTGACTCCAATGGCCACAGCGACTCAACCAAAGCTTTTTAGATTTTGAGGTTAGGTCAGCCAGGCTAGCTATAAATAGCTTCGCCGATGCTTCCTTTCACTGGAAGGGAGGGTTCAGGCAAGCTATAAATAGCCCGCAGCAAGCAAAATGTGGAGGCACTAAACAGTGCTGCTCACATAGGAATTGAGCTGGTGTGGGCCATGGCCACGGCTACTATGATATTAGAGGCAGGTTGCATCCAGCAACGCGGGCAGTTTTCCCCAAAAGACCTTCGACATGTTTATTCTGCGAGTGTTACAGTAAAAGTCAATAAAAACATGTGCATAAATGTTGCGTCCATTTATTGTCCATTCATGGGCTTATCAACGATGATTTTAATTCTCATTCACCTGTTTGGGACAATGATTATGTTAACACCTCAAGCGCGAGATTTACTTAAATTCTTATTTTCCAATTTAATTTGTAAAAATAATGGACAAATAACTAGAATTCTTGATTCTATCATTGATTTAGTACTCGTTACTTTAGATTTAGCCTCTGACTGTGCCTGGGAAGTGCAGTCCGACTCTCTAGGCAGTGACAATTTGCCTGTTATAGCAACTGTAAATGATTCTGTTGAAAGTCAGACTGAAGATGATGTTGTACCCAAATATATTCATGGTCGTGCGGACTGGAATTTATTTCAAAGCTTATAATTGTCGTAAGAAATCCATGGTGATAAATATGATGATATAAATGATATGTATAAAAAAAAAATTAAAATTATACATTTAGCAGCTAGCAATTCTATACCAACGAAAATAATTTATACAAGCCCCTGGACAACACGATGACATGCTAACAGTGGTGGAGAAACGGAAACTCCGATGGTATGTCCACGTCACCAGAGCTTCAGACCTTGCAAAGACCATCCCGAAAGGCACTGTGAAAGGGGGCAGAAGAAGAGGGAGACAGAAAAAGAGGTGGGAGGACAACATCCGAGAATGGACTGGCTTGACACTGAGCGAAGCCATGAGGGTTACTGAGAACAGAGAAAGATGGAGTACGCTGGTTAAGCGATCATCTGTGGTGCCCCAACGGCCTTCAAGTTACGGGATAAGATTGGAATGCATGTGAAAAAGCAGTCAAACAAAAAAGATTACTTATAACACTTGGCTTACATATAAATCAGAAGATTCTTTCAATAATATCAAGGACTAAATTTGCATGTAACAAAATAATTGATACTGAAAAAAGAATGTTCGGGTCTAAATACTGTTTTAATGAACTAACTTACAACAAATGTTCAAAACTGTATGGATTTCAACTTTCACAATGTCCTATAACAAAATGTGATAATTATTTTTCCTCTCCGAAAGAAAAAGCTGAAGAATTTGTAAAAGTATTTGCAAGTGCTAGCAATTCCTCAACTTTACCAAATCAAATATTAAATGACAGAAAATGTAAAAAAAATTCAATTGAATACGAAACTCCCCTTTCTACAACCATTTGTTTTTTTTATGTAGATACAGTTATTTTAACAGTTGAAAGATGCCATTTTTGCTGTGGGTGTAAACAAAATCTGCAGCTTGATTAGACGGGATTTCCTATACTTTAATTAATCATCTACCTGATGAATGAATTCATTCATTGCATTCTATTAGAGTTAAATGTTGAAAAGCTGGAACTATACCTGTATCCTGGAAATCGCCTTTAGTGATGATACCTATTTTAAAAGCTGGTAAACCTAGACTAGACGCTTCAACTCATAGGCCAATTTCTTTAACTTAGGATAAATTTAAATTGATATAGAACATTATTTGAGGGAGATTTATTTTTGTTACAAGCAGCACATTATATCAGAAAATCAGGCAGGTTTTCAGAAAGGTCGATCTACTTCTGATCATTTATTTAAGTTAACTATCCACATTAAGAGCTAGTTTGCTAAAAGAAAGAGTACGTTAGGACTTTCGATATACGCAAGGGCTTATGATAGAGAATGGCATACACGATTATTATTTAAACTCAAGCACATTGGAATTTCTGGATATATGTAGTTATATCAAAACATTCCTTACGGGGAGGTCTATAAAAGTAAAAGTTGGAAACTAGTATTCTTCTATTTATAAAACTGACCATAAGGGCTATAATGTCATCTCGTTTATTCAATATCTTAATTCATGATTTACCGACTGCTCTTAGTAAAAGAATCACCAAGTACAATATGCAGATGATATTGCTATTTGAATAAATGTATCTCTCAAGAAGAAAACGTCATTATAAAAAATAAAAACATATTTATATATTACATCCAACAGAAATAAATAATATTAATTTTATATGGTTTAAAATGGACATAAATTATCAGAAGAAAAGACAAATATGATTTCATTCAATAATGATCAAGAACCTAGACAACTGCCTAAATGTTTCATTGATAATGAAGAACTAAGGTATTGCAAAGAAGTAAAATAATTTTAGGAGTATGTTTAACATCTAAGTTACACTAGAAAAAACATATTCAATATGTAATACAAAAAGCAATAAAAAGTTATAATCTGATGAAGATAATTAGTATGCAGTCCTGGTGACGGGAGAAGATACAAAGACATTAGTTCATTTAGCTTGTGCTCTCATTCGGTCTAAATTAGCATATGGACAGGAGGCTTATTTTTCTTCACCAAAAGCAAGCCTATCTCAATAATTTAGAAAGTCTGGATAGCAAAGCCGTAAAATTAGCACTTGGAGTTCCCATATTCACACAAAAACTACAGATGCATATAAAATTGCTGGAATTTTCCTCTTTAATGATTGGAGAATAGTGTCGTGTGCTAAATACATCATATATCATCATCAGAGCAAGGTCAGTAAATAATAATACAGATGAAGAATTACTAGTACGATCGGATATAAAGTTTCCTAAACATTTCAAACATTACAACGTTTTCAGATCATTGCAACATTTACTAGGGATATTCTACTTGAAGGCAATGATACAGAAGAATACATTGCTAGAAAAGAGATATTAACTATTCCTTTATGAGCTTGAAAAAGCTAGTTATGCTTTTCATTATATTATGGAACTCAAGAGTGATAACTTAAATATCATAGCTACGGATGCTAGATTTCATGTAAATTAAAAAAATATATTATCGACAAAAAATATATACGGATGGTTCTGTTTTAGAGAATGGTGGTGCAGGAGCAGTTTTCGTAAAATCTGAATTTAAGAAGACAGTTTTTTTTTCTTGGAAAGGAATATTCAATATTTACAGCATAACTAATAGCCATTTTAATGGCACTAATTAAAACGTTAAAGCTAGCACTTAACTAATTTAGTATCGTTGTATTTGTTGATTCTAAATCTGTGTTAGAGGCTTTTAATTCAAATATTAGTAAAGAAATTAAATAAATTAGTTTTCAAATAAAAATGTGCAGTCTAATCCCAAATGGAACATTCCTTCTCACTGTGGATTCATTTTCAAAGACTGGGCTGATCGAACTGCAAAAAGGTGAGCTGTTAGTATTATCACTACAAAATACGTCTGTCTTCTACGGCATAATAGCGATTAGTGGAAAGTAATATAAAGAAAACGATTGACTTTAATAAATAATATGAAACGCATCGTGGAGCTTCCAGAATTAGTTGTGACAATGATTACATAATAGTTTTGAATTTTATAAGGATTAAATATTGCAGCAATGTGAATTGTTTATGTAATAACAATGTTTCTCTGAGTCATGCATTATTTGATTGCAGCTATACACGTGGATATTTTGCCCGTCAACTTCCTTAACTTCCATGGATAACGTTGGTTTTGATTTACATGTATGTGTTGTTTGCCCAAAGCATTGATTGTTTCTCCGGTTGGACAGTTTCTTTGAGGCGGTTTGATTGTAAACCTGTGTGTGTGTGTGTGTGTTTGTGTGTGTGGTTTTATTTTCTTAACATTTCGATGGAAAAGATATACAAATAAATAAGATATTTTATGCTACGTAATGTCAGTTTTATGTGAAATCAATTGTGTTCAAATGAAAACACCAGAGATGTATATTGTGTAAGTTGGTTTCTCTATATCAGAATTAATTGATATTCTGATATTCTGATCTTGATCAAGATTAATCAGTACAACTTATGTTAATCTGATGAATAAAATTTGATACAACAACATCATAAGAATTATTATATATGATTAATATTGTTTTATTATATATTATTGAATTATCACATATTATTAATAGTTAATGTATACTATGTATACAATTTATTCATACAATTTCTTTTTGTTACAGGAAAATACGAGGGAAATAAAACGGTTTTTGTTATGTATGTATACATTTATAATGTTTTTCTCTCTCTCTCTCTCTCTCTCTCTCTCTCTCTCTCTCTCTCTCTCTCTCTCTCTCTCTCTCTCTCTCTCTCTCTTTATTTTTCAAGCAATTGTTTAATGATAATCTCAGTTAAAACAGACACCAATTGTTCTTTTGAAAAAAACGTAGTTAAACATCATGAGTATATTTTAATATAAAATCTTTGAGAATCCATACAACATGAATGTTGTAGCTGAAAAGGATGATTAATAAGACACCCATGACAATTAGCCATGGCATATTCATCATTTGTTTTTGCACTTCATCCTCTCCTATTCTATCCCGTAATTTGAAGGTCGTTGGGGCACCACAGATGATCGTTTAACCAGCGTACTCCATTGGACAATTTGATGACATGTTCACAGTGGTGAAGAAACGGAAACGTGGTCTAAACAAGTGTGTGTGTGTGTGTGAGTGGGTGTGTGCAGTTATGTGATTATATTTGGTAATAAACGGAAACTCCGATGGTATGGCAACGTCACCAGAGCATCGGGCCTTGCAAAAACCATTCTTTGAGTTACGGGATAGGATAGGATAGGATAGGATAGGATAGGGGTGGGTAAATAGTTATCTAAATATAAATAAGTTAATCTGTTTTTGGTGTGAATAAAATTGTTGCAAAAGTTCCCTGGGGTGGTTGCTTCTCGTGTGTTAAGCAAACACTTGAGTGTACACCCTGTTCACGCAGTGGACGTTATATTGTGTTTAGCGGTCATGCCCTTCCGTCAGTGAGTTCCCTCCCACCCCAGTTCTCCATCTAATATATTATTTTCAAATAGATATGTCTTCTTCAGTTAGTTATATGACTACGAGTTTTGATTCATTTTTTAGATGCCTGTTCCCACACATTTTTTCTTCGCCTCCCTCTTCATCTTTATTCGCTATTCACCTTAATAATTGTTTGTCTCGTCTTCTCTCCCATCTTTTTTTCTGCTACCCCTAAATCTAATTAAACGTTCTTTCTTATTTTTCTTCTTTCTGTCTTGCCTTTCTCGTCCAGGTTCTTTTTCGTTCTTTCCCTTCAGGATCGACGATGATTCCACCCTTGGTGTAAGCCTAAAGAGTTGGCTATTCAGCATCCAATGATTGTTCCGCTTAAGTATCGCCCATGCTAAAACGAACGATTTTATAGTTGTATCAACGACCACATGACAAACCTTCGAGTGTTACAACGATAAATCTCGATTACTCGGTGGACCTATACCGTTTTTCAAATTATCATTTTGCCGGCATGGGTGTCAATAATACAAAACAATAAAAAACTAAATCATTACGCAACAGATCTCTCAAAACCAGCTTTCACTGCCCCCACTAGTAGTAGATTAACGTCCCCGGACACTTTCGCGTTAAGAGTGCCCCCACTACCAAATCACCACAACCCTTATACTCATCCCTCTCCCAACCTCTTATCAGCCAATCCAACGAAGAGACAGGCTGAAAGATTAGAAGAGGTGAGTCTATCATTCTATATGTCCATCACTCATGTTGAACCTTTCTTTCCATCATGGACGCAACTCTGGCCTTCATCGAGACCACACTGAATATAAGAACAGGTTCCCTAAAGACCTAAAACAGCTGTAATACTTTGGAGTGAGCTCAAAACATGGAAATAAAAGCACAGCAAATTACTTGCTCTTGTGTAGCGCACTTACACCTCAACTGCTCAATGCGCTGTGAAGTCATCAGAGGTCAGCTTGCAATATCAAAGGCACTGTCAGCCACTCAGGCAGATAATCTATTCCGATCGACCTGTTCTCTGCGTATTTTAAGCTCGTTACCTGTACTTTAGACAGTATGACTTTTTTTCCCCCTTGCCGGGGAGAATTGAAGCTACACTATAAAAAGATAATTACATAAAATCGACAATTTCCGGTCAACGGCAAGAATCGAAAGCAGGTCATCTACGTAACAGGCGAGTATCCAACAGACCAAGAAACTATTCAATCACCCCAGGACTCCCACCTTTGGGTTCACCCTGATACTCCTTCATGGCGATCGCTCAAGCTGAACCTTTCTTTCCCAACGCGGCTTTGGAAGTGGGCAGCGGCAGTGGGGGGAGTGCCCCCAATCGTCCTCCGGGTCAATTAATCATGAGTTGTGAAGGGCAACGTTCCCATTGCGCAACGATAGCTTGAGTGACAAATTGGATGCACATATTCGGATTAACCCAGTATGGCGTTGTGTGTATTGTCTATGACGTGTGCCCGTTACTGCTCATCATTCACCGTGTCCAATTGTCTGACTCTTCTTCTGCATTTCATTTGATTTAAGCAGTCGGCTTCCGCAGATAGAGGAACCTGCTGTACTGTGGGGTTTATCAGTACAACTTAATCTGATGAATAAAAATTGATACAACAACCACCACCACTATGTACTACACTGCATCATTCAGTGTGGCCTCCTCTCCTGCTTTTATTACATTTCGGCAGCCAACTTCTGTGTAGATTGAAGGATATGTGCACTTTTGGAATTTTCCCAACTATAAGCTATGAGTGTGTCGTTCAGTCTAGCACAGTAGAACTGCCTGAGGACAATATAATTCATAACCATTGCAATTCACCCTGTACCGAGGTTTATAAATTAGCACTTCGAACTGGATCGATCAGAGCTACTAATTAAAGTCAATAGACTTTTCGTATCAACATGCATGCACGTCTAGTCTACTTTCCGTTCTCGTTCGAAGAAGATGGAAAAGGATGATGGAGAGGAAGACCATCTGTCGTTTATGAAGACGAAAATGAACAAGTTTAAAGTATAAAAGATGAGGAAGAAGGTAAAAGTAAGAAAGAAGAGAAGAAAGTAGGTTTGGGGCGAAGAAGACGGCCCGGGATATAAATTAAGTGTAATCACCTTCTCGCAATGGGCGGGGAAAGTCAGTTGCAGAAGAAGATTGTGTATGTACACGCAAGGGGAAATCATCCTTAACCAACACAAACAATGATGTCTGCAATCGACAAAAGGTCCACTGACTGTCTACGTACTCATCAGAGTTTAGTCGTTTCCTGGGGCCGTGATGGTCCTCAGTAAGCCAACAAGGAGTCGGGTCCAGGCTTTAAGTTTTGTAAAAGGGACTGAATGTCTACCACTTGAAATGTTTAAAGCGCAGTCCTCAGCATCTTCTGTTATTTATCGGTAAGTCTCAGTCTATAATTCTGTATACTAGGATCTACGCCTTGAATGTTTGTAATAAACTTACTCCAAACTCAGAACTTTAATAATTTTTTTACAGTATGGTTTTAAGACTATATTTTATTTGTGTGTGTGTTTGTGTGTATGTTTAGATCTTATTTGTGTATAGATAATACGCTGTTATTTCAGATTCTATACTTGTTATAGCGTTACTCTTACAGTCATAGTTTACATCAGCGGCAGATGTCGGCGCTGGACATGGCACGTCTCCAAACAACGGCTGCAGACAGACAGAAGTGGCACAAGCTATCTGCGTCGGCATCCCTTATGTCTCCCCAACGGCCCGATCGGCTGCGGGACTGATGATGATGTTTTTACAGATAAATTACTGTCCAGTCAGAACCTTAAGAACATTTCCTTCCACAAGATTAAAGTTGAATTTAAGTCTGTGATGGTGTTTTGTAATAACATACTGTTAACTGGAACCTTACCCCTTTTGTAACTGAACTTAAGAACATAAAAAAGAACGGAACTAAAGTCTGTTATGGTGATTTTCAGGTATCTCACGACAAAATGTTACCTCTCTTGAAGCAACGGTGGTCAATGTTTAATCATCGTTGGTAAACAAAACAAAATTAATAATAATATTTTAAAATATTAGGATTAACAGTAGGCATTAAAAAAAATTATGTTATGTTGTTATGCTTTGTGCGCATCGTTTAAGCTTCCTGTAATACTGAGACTTAAACTTTGTTCATTAACTTCACCAAACAAAGTTTTGTGCACCACCCATGTTAATACTCGAATGTCAAACTTTTCCAAAGTAGAAATCGTGTTGCGCTATATGACTGGTATTAACTTCACAAAGTAAAAAGATCATTTGGTTGAATGGACTCAAAGTTCTATTTAAAAATATATATATTTTCACAAGAAGAAATGTATGTTGTGCATAAAAAGAATCAGAAAATATACGTTAGCAAGCCCACCAGACAAAATATTTAAATAATCTTTGAATTTCTACCTATCCTATCCTATCCTATCCTATCCTATCATATCCTATCTTATCCCGTAACTCAAAGGTCGTTGGAGTACCATAGGTGATCGTTTAACCAGCGTACTCCATCTTTCTCTGTCTTCAGCAATGCTCATGGCTTCGCTCAGTGTCAAGCCAGTCTATTCTTGAATGTTGTCCTCCCACCTCTTTTCCTGTCTCCCTCTTTTTTTGCCTCCTTGCACCGTGCCTTGCAGGATGGTCTTTGCAAGACCTGATGCTCTGGTGACGTGGCCATACCATCGGAGTTTCCGTTTATTACCAAATACAATCACACACACACACATACAAACACACACACACACGCACACACACACACATACACACACAACCGTGTAGAAATGCCGTTGTGATGGCTTTCATGAAACTCTACATACGTTACTTTGACTTTTTTTTTAAAACAAATTTGACAATTTTTTGAAGCTAACCCTAAACCTAACTCCAACCCTAACCATAATCCTAACCCTTAACCTAACCCTAAGCCTAACACAGCCTTAACCCTATCGGAACACTGTTTTGACGTCAAAATAACGCACATGGTCCGTCAAAAGAAAGTACGTAGAGGTTCAATTGTATGTCAGAATAACGGCGTTTCTACCTAAACAAAAAAAACACACGTTGTTATGACTTTCTTGAAACGCCACCTTGTGTTGACAATGGGCCATGTTTTGTCCCCTTTAAGTTTTCTAATGCTAACGCTAACCCCAACTCTAATGAACACTCCTTTGATATCAGCATAACGAGGTCCGTCAAAACACGTACGCAGATTCTCAAATGTATGTCACAAGAACGGCGTCTAAACATCCACCCATCCACGCACGCACGCACGCACACACACACACATACACACACACACACCCACACACACACACACACACACACACACACACACACACCAGTGGGCTCCAGACAAACGGGCTGTCGTTTCATACACATTGCTCATTTTTCCGTGAGCCAAAGTTTTTCCCAACACGATTATACGTTCCGCTTTGTCAAGCGAGAAGCTGAGAATATTCTGGACAAGTTCCCCCAAATGCTGTCTGCTATTCCCTACCCCGGGGGAAAGGTTTGCATACATCGTTCCTCAAAAATTTTGACTTTGAAAGCGGTCTGAAGTGGTACGCGAGCGTGAAATTATGTGTAGGTTTGGTAGTTTTGTAGTTTTGACGAAATGCAAATAGACAGAGCCATGATCAAAGTAAGATCGAATAATTAAATATAACGAAATGATTCAGCAATCCCACCTGCCCTCCCCACGCACCTCTCCCTCCCCTCCCATTCCGGACCTGGAGAGGATTGTGCATCAGGTCTTCGTTTGGTTTAGACAGTGGTCTGAATTGTTACACGTAGCGTGAAATGATGTAGGCTGGTTCAAATGAAGCAACGAGTCTAGACAAAGGTAGTAAGACGGACTTGTTTGAATTGATTTGAGTTCTTGTGTATAGGGTCCAGTGAACCTGTAGCGGTCACAGCTGGACCACACTCACACGAAAAGGGTCTATCTCTTACAACATGACGGAGTTGTTAAATTAAAATAATTGGTCCAGTACACCCTAAAGCTGGAGACGATCATGCATTGCACTTTTACCTTTGATTTACATGTAAATAGTGGTCTGGTGTGGTGCATCTGGCATACAATTTTGGCTGAAATTACTTTTTATAAAATTTAACACATGGTGCTTGATCTTACAGATGACACCTGTGTGAATTTGTGTGTGTGTGTGGGAGGGTGGAGGGGGGTATGTTCGCGCGTGTGTGTGTCTGTGTCTCTGTTTCTCCGTGTACGTGCTCGTGAGCATGCCTGCGTTGTGTGTACGAGTGTGTTACGATTGAGACGCGCACGACAGATCCGATCATTTTGTTTTGCAAAGCATGCAATAACGAGTATATTTACCTTTGATTTGATTTTGCGTTGTTGCTAGAAGAAGCCCTGTATAATGTTGATAATTTTCGTCGGTGGATGTAGTTGAGAATTTTCTGGAATTACTTGTTTACTATCGACCGAAGCTCCCGGAAAGGCCTGGTAATAACTAAGCGATTCTTCTAACCTAAATAAGGTTATATGACGTAAGACAGTGCATAGTTCCGGTGACGAGTTTCATTTTGATTGGGTGTTATTGCGTCATGCTGGAATGTTCGAACATTTTCTTGATTACAGAGGTAAGGGTGATTGATTATGAGTTTTGATGATGACTTTGAAATGATTTTCGAAAGCAATCTTGTATGCAGTTGTTAGTTAGTTACTCATTGCTTACAGGGTCCAATGGACTGTAAAGAGCCGAATCAGGACCACAAAATCAAGACCACAACTTCGCTGAAAGAAGACTCACCTCTGATCCGCATAACAAATCTGCCGAAACAACCCTGAAGGCACTCCACCAGCCGGTCACTTTACAATAAAGGCATTCCACGCAGGGCAGGCTGAAGCTATACTCTAATGTATCGAACCCCCGTTTACAAAAACAAAATAGAATACAAACATCATTATAAAATATTAACAAAACACATACATATAAAATGACTACATTGCTAAAATAATAATATCATAGTGATTTGGCAGAAAGCGTCCAATATTCCCAAGCTGATCCAACTGACTTCACACACAAATTGGGTGTTTTGTCCCGGAAGAGTTTTCAAGAAAAAGGGTAGGTGACCGGTAAGAATATAGTATAGAAGATTGATAGAATAGAGTAGGAATGAGAAAGAACAAAGGAGAACGCCAGCGACAGTGGGAATTTAAAGCACTACATTTCCAGAAAGTGGGGATACTATTTATACAGAAACCCCCGGCACCCCCTACGGGGTCAAATGCAGTTGTTGATGTTTGCTGAATAAAGTTGGAAAACGTTATACGACGACCCCTACCTCGTTGCTGAGTGAACAGGCTGCGTGGATAAACGAATTCGAGTTACACTTATCAAGATTCAAGCATCGGGGCTGAATCAACTATTGATTAAAAAAACACACACGTGTAACAGAGTGCATTGTGCTCGCGAGCACGCGTGTCTGTTAGTATATATGTTACAGTCAAAGTTAGCAACCGGACATTTCCAGAAATGCCTATAACTTTTAGGCACTTCAGTAAATCCATATTTTAATCAGTCATTTCCAGAAATATCTTAAAGGGTTTAAGAATTTCAGGCATTTCCCAGAAATGCCTGAAATATGCTACGCGGCATTTCCAAAATTGCCCGAAAATAATTTTGCAAAGTGTGTTGAATGAAGGAGGAAGAGGAGAAGAAGAAACGGAAGATTAAGCCATAGAAGAAGTCAAAAATGAAGATTTGAAGAAAAAGCTATATTGCTCATTTGAACTCTAATACAATTTAGGGAAAACATCACATATCCACACATACAATATAAAACTTACAAAAATAGTTTTAAAAAAATCAAAAACCTTCAAAATGCAATGCGTGAAATTATATGCACGTTCACACACCACAATCCAGTCAACAATTATGCCAGATTGGTTTTGCAGTTCAAGCTAAGGCACCGATTATTACACTTCAATCTGGCTTTGAAACACTTGCATATGTTAGTCTGGCATATTTTTGCTTCCTGCGCAATTACATTTTATATAATTTTGTCCCCCACTCTGAGATCCAAAGATTAAGATTACATGTTATCACAGATAAAGTTTCCAAATCCCAACAGTTTCTGTGGACACGGTTCAAACTCGTATCGTGTGAATGAGGCCTTCAGAGTGCCGTGTTTGGTTGCCAATCTGTAATTGTCCATGTCACTTCTGTCAACAATTATTCCTGGAATGTTTCTTGGGTCTCCTCTGCCTAAGTCCACAAATGGAACTATCCTATCCTATCCTATCCTATCCTAGCCTATCCTATCCCATAACTCGGAGGTCGTAGGGGCACCACAGATGATCTTGTAACCAGCATACTCCATCTTTCCCTGTCCTCAGCATCCCTGATTGTTTCGCTCAGTGTCAAACCAGTCCATTCTCGAATGTTGTCCTCCCACCTCTTTTTCGGTCTCCCTCTTCTTCTACCCCCTTGCACTGTGCCTTGCAGGATGGTCTTTGCAAGACCTGATGCTCTGGTGACGTGGCCATATCATCGGAGTTTACGTTTTTTCACCACTGTGAGCAGGTCATCGCCTCTGTCATGGGCGTAATTCCATTTGACTCCTCTTCACCATTCGCTCTGCTTATTCCATCTGGCATCTTCGACTTGCTTGCCTGTTGTGTTGAATATCTTCTGTTGCTTTCTAACAAGGCGAGGTGTGGTAATCAACAGATTCACTACAATTGTAAGGTGATGGAAAGTCAGAAGCAACAGGAAGCTCATCTCTAGCTCTTGAATCATTTGAATCTGTCATGACGCCATGTTGGTTGAGAGCTGAAGGAGAAGTTGAGGCTTCAAGTGTTGTGTGGATGAGATCAGAAGCCATTTCATTTCGTGGATGGATTCCAATCATGCCTTTACTGAACTGCTCAGAAACTTTGAAAACTGCAACAATGGAATTCAACGCATTCACCACTTTGACTGACGAAAAAATCTCAGTCATTTACCGGAAATGCCTGAGTTTTTCAGGTGGTTTCTAACTTTGACTGTAACATATGTGTGAACGCATCTGTTGTATGCATGCATGTGTGTAAGTATGCAGGTGCGGGAGTTCGCGTGTATTGAAAAGTCTACAAATGAACAAAATGTGATGTTTGGGGGAAAAGGGAAAGGTGTATAAAATATTTTTTTTTAAGTTTCCTTATACTGAAAAATAAAACAAAACAAAAATAACATTAAAGTAAACGATATACCTCTTTAAATTGATTTCCCAAAGCTGCACTGTGTCTTCAGATATTGCACTAGCTGTTCCATTCTGCTCTAGTGTACTTTCGTTTTAGCTTAATGATGACTTCCAACCTCGCTGCGTTTCATGCTGATGGATTAAATTTCTGGATTTCAGAATTCTTTAGAGCTGAAGCAGAGATCAAACGCAAACACGGATCACATCAAAAGCTCATTTTGGAACGTCAGCGCTGACAGAGTACCCGTCAAGGCTGAACACCAGATGAAATATTGAAAGCTGCTGTAGCAACAAACTTAAATCGTTGCTCTTTTTTCATCGTCGTCATCATTGTAGTAAGCTTTCTCGTGTTCAACCATAGGACATCAGCTTCTTCACACATTTATGTATTTGTTTGTTTGTGTCGTTTATTAATTGGTTGGCTGCTTCATTTATTTATTAATTTATTTGATAATTTTATTTATTTAATAATTTCATTTTTACAAAAATAATTTTATGTATTTATTAATTTCTTTACTTATTTATTTAGTGAGACCTTTTTGGGGTGTGTACTTGTACGATGGAAGATATATGGTTTGCTAACACATTTACATATATGTTTGTTTACTAAAATACAAAAAGACAGTTGAAGAAAATTGTAAATTAAGATTGAATTAAGTGAAAGTGGTCATAGCTCTATCTCTCTCTCTCTCTCTCTCTCTCTCTCTCTCTCTCTCTCTCTCTCTCTCTCTCTCTCTCTCTCTCTCTCTCTCTCTCTCTCTCTTCCGCCCGCCTAACCAATTCTTAATGAATGCAGTCGCAGCAGAAGCAAACCTTGACACAGGGCAATCTTGTAGCACATACATCGGGAGCACTTCAAACGTCCTACACTAACTAAATTGATCGTTACAATTCCACCAGACGTTTAAAATCGATAATGCTAATGGGTTTTCGATGAAGTACCGTCCGCTGATTTGCAGATCGAGAGTCCTCGGTACTGGGCGGCTACTCAGACTGCTGTCTGAGTAAATTCAACAAAACGGCTTTTGCACAGATCCCGTTGTCTGGTTTAATTCAACAAAACGTGCTATTACTAAACATGTAATCCAGAATAATGATCACAATTCCACGTCGCAGAGGCATGGCGGGGGAGAGGGAAAGGATGGGAGGGAAGGGAAAAGGGGGGGGGGCGCAAAGCAAATACAGCATTATTCAGATAGCCATTGCCGTTAATGGCTTGTATTGCTCATATTTTGTAGCTCAAAACTATCTTACTCTAGTTAAACTTCTGAAGGTCTGCATGTGGTAAGAGTGATTTTCTAATTGAATCGTACTATCTCCTCCTCCTCTTACTACTACTACAAGAAATTTCCCTCGGATGTGTCCAAACGTAAGCCCACTTAACTTTGGATAAACTTTACCAGCTTGGTGGTAAGGATGATATTCAGTTGGTATTGCAAAATCTACGCCTATTTTTATTCTCCTCCTCCTGCTCCTCTTCCAACTCCTCCTACTTCTACTCCTCCTCCTCCTAATACTACTACAACCATCACCACCAACATTACACTTTTCTCGGAAGTGTCCGAACTGAACTGTAGATAAACTATACCAGGTTGGTGGTAGGAGTGACATTTACTGATTCAGTTGGAATTGCAACACCTCCCTCTACTACTGCTGCAGACACTGACAGTGACAGTCTCCTCATTTCCTGAGGGGGCTCAACATGGGTTCTACTGCTCACGCTATTGATCTTTGCTCTTTTGTCCCCTTTTCACTGTAATTCTGTAACTTTGTTCTTCAAACAGCCGTTCCCGATCCATGCCACCTACAACTCTCAACCCTCTGTCTAGTCGAAGTAGCGCCCCTCCCCGTTTCTGCATCTTTTGTAAACTTCGTTCTCCAAATAAGCACCATGCAATTCTCAAAGCCTTCTCTCCCTCCTCTTCCTTATTCTCCTCTTCCTCTCTCTCTCTCTTCCTCGCGATGATGTATACAAAAATATTTTTAAATAGCATATCATTTCATGGAACTTCTTAATGAACATTACATGGTTATTGCTTTAGGTCAAGCGGAATCGTCCGAGCCAAATCAGGACCAAAAACATTAAGACCACAACTTCGCTGAAAGAGGACTCACCCCTGATTCGCATAAAAGATCTGCCGAAACAACCTTAGTGGTAACACTGAACGCACTCCACCAGCCGGTCACTTTACAATAAAGACACCCCACGCAGGGGACGCGGAGGCTATATGGAACCCCCGTTTACAAAAACAAAATAGAATACAAATATCATTATAAAATATCAACAAAACACATACATAGAAAATGCCTACATTGCTAAATAACAACATCATAGGAAGCCCCAGTGACCACCTCGCAGAAAGCGTCTAATATTTCCAAGCTGATCCAACAGACCTCACACACAAATGAGGAGTTTTGTTCCCGAAGAGTTTTCCCAAAAAAAAGGTAGATGACTGGTTTGGCGAAGAAGAGGATAGTACAGTATAGTAGATTGATAGAACAGAGTAGGAATGAGAAAAAACAAAGGAGAAAGACAGCGACAGTGGGAATTTAAAGCACTAAATTTCCAGAAGGTGGGGATACTATTTATACTGAAACCCCCGGCACCCCCACGGGGGGAACTGAATGGAACTCTCTCCATCGGGAGTGTAAACATTGCGACACAATTTCAATTGTAAAATATGTAGCCATTTGCGAAATTAATTATAAAAGTGATGTATAATAACTTTATATGGTAACACGGTCTGTGACGGTGTGTCTATTTGTTGCTGGGCTCTGCACATTTAAATGCTATTACCCACTCGTCTTTCGTCTGCGGGGATCGGTTAGTGTAATCACCCTACAACTAATCTTAATACATTTATATGTTTAGCCCGGTCTGTGTGCGGATAGGGTTATAGAGATAGGGAGAAAATGGTAAAAGATTTACTGACACACTAGCTCTCGCACGGCTATGAAACATAGGTAGTCCAGCCACTTGTTAACAGTAAATATCACACATTTATTTCCTCTACTCTATACATAATTCTATAAACACTATACTAATTTAAATGTCCAAATTCACTTCGAATAGTTCGCTCCTTGATGGGTCTATGCTGCTATTGTTCTTGATATTTGCTACTGTCTCATCATTGGGCTATTTGTTTTGGTTGGCCCATGTTCGTTTTCATGAGAGTTGACTACTGCACAGTCCTTCTAGATCAGCGTTAGTGCGTTTCGTCTTGCACTTAGCTGATTCGTTGAGGTGTGGTGATGGTGTCTCCTCCTTGGTTGTTGACTATTGGGCTATCGGAGCTCAGTGCTCGATGTTCCACTGCAGGCTGAATGTCAGGGTTGACTCTCAGTGGTCTATCTCCTGCATCGAACCAACAAGCCTGCTCGTCTGCAAAACATAAGACGAGTTTCTGCAACGCCTTGTTTACTAAAGGTGCGCACAGCGTCTCACTGTTGGCAGAAATAGCCCTCAGTGATAGCGTCCATTTATACAAAAAAGAGACGATCAACTTCTATGTCCATGGTCCACTGTAATTTCTAACAAAATTCCTATACATATACATACATCATGGCTAAACTAAACACATGGAGAAGTAAATAACAATATACACATTCTCCAGTACAGCCATTGGTATGCAATAATTACACATAGGAGAAACAACAGTTGGACAGTAGTGGCTACCTCGTGGTTTCGAAAACCGGTCGAGGATCAGCCATGTGGTCAAGCAAAGTTTGACTAACATTCACAATGATAAAACCTGGCAAGACTTCACAAGCATAATCCAACAATATTATCAATAAATCGCGATGAAACAAAAGATTGATCATTTACCTTCTTGACAATGTCAGGCTGTGGCTATACTGCGATGAATGAATTTCACCCGTCACCTGCTTAGTCTGCTGCTAGAGAGATCTTTCAGAGCGTTGCTCCTTCTCATGTGAGAGTTAGGCACAGAATGACTACCTAGCCTGTGGTCAGGTAAAGCCCGCGAAAATCTCGTGATACCTGAGCGCCTCCTAGCAAGGGGTTCTGGTTATACGTCAGCTGGGTGAGATCACTGCCTACCTTAGCGAGATTTAGTTTACACATGCTTAGCACAGTCCTGACTTCTGTCGTCTGCTAGGCATCGACTTTAATTTACAAAGGCTAAAGCAGGATGAAGTGTTAGAGGCTTGAAGCCTTAGTGTATTTATTTATTTATTTATTTTTAATTTTGATTTTGATTTTTGACACTTTATTGTCACTTTTTAAAGGGAAATTCTGGACCTTCTTCGCTGGGTAAGGCATAATCGCAGCATGTGACGCGCTCAAACCCAAACAAATTTTTGTGTTTTGAAATTTTGCTGGGAGAGCAAACCGGAATATCCGGAGAGAATTCCAGAATGCCCGAGTCGAAAGTAAATAATATTCGGAAAAATATAACGCCCAGAGGTAGGATCGATCCCACACATTGTTTTCTACCTGAGAACAAGGCAAGTTAGTCCCGCCTTAGACCACACGGCCACAACGCTCGCTTATTATTCTGATTATTATTCTGATTATGATTCTGATTATTATTATTTTTGTTATTATTATTATTATTATTATTATTATTATTATTATTATTATTATTATTATTATTATTATTATTATTATTATAAAGATGAGGGATATGGATGGAAAGTGGTTGGGTGTCTATCATTGTTTTGAGATAATGACGAAGGTGATGGTGCGTGTGCACGTGTGTTTTATATGATTTTCAAGGTAATTTTAAAGGTTCTTTATTATGTGAACTTTGTTAAAGGACAGATGGGAAGATTAGACTTATTAATTAGTCTAAAATCTGTATTCTTAATTTTTTTTAAAGTTTCAGAAATGCTTCAAAGCTTTTCTCTCTCTCTCTCTCTCTCTCTCTCTCTCTCTCTCTCTCTCTCTCTCTCTCTCTCTCTCTCTCTCTCTCTCTCCCTCCTCTCTCTCTCTCTCTCTCTCTCTCTCTCTCTCTCTCTCTCTCTCTCTCTTTCTCATTGAGTGGCCTGCCCCTGCCACCGCCATTCCAAGCAAATTTTGGAAGCTCCCGAAATCTGAATAAGGTTTATTGACTCCACGGATGAGAAATCGACCCAAAAGAAACAGGACATTGATACAGTTATGCCTATTACAGAAATCAGCACTGATAACACAATAGTGGAATGTCAACATGATCTAGAAAACGTCTTTCAACTCGCGCAAACGACTGCACGTGAAGTTAGTTGCTCAGACGCGTTCAGTAACAGCGAAACTGTAGGCCTACACTACACAGACGATCCTTTACATCCAGCAGTAGGCCTATCGCCTCACTGTCAACTGATATCTAGTGCGACGTAGATGACAGTGAGGGAGATGCACGGCGGATGCCATTAGAGGAAAGACAGATGATGGAAGCAGAAGAAGAAAGCCTCAATCTAATGACTATCAGGTACAGAGTAGCTGCAGTAATGCAAATGAAGAGATAGAACAACTTGCGAAACAGATCACACAACAAGACTATAACGAAAATAGTCATGGACAAACGTGGAAAGAACAGAAAAGTGCTGATGGGCAAAGATCATGTGCTGTTGCTGGACTGTCACGCTGGCAGTGTCCGATTCCATATCGAGGGCGTCAAGGAGGTCGGATGTATACCAAGATCTACGAAGAGGAAGATTGTACGCTGGTCTGCCATTCCAGACGACACTATGTCCGGCGAGAGAGCAGACCTTGCCAGAAACCTGTTGGTGTTGACGTCATGCGCCTGTACCCTGGCTGACACCATTAATTGTGCACACGACAAGCAAAATACAGACCCAATATTAAATATACATATCGCGATTCTGGATGTCCCTGAGTCGATATTTCACTCGTACATTGATCGCGCGGTTGAATCTCACATTTTTTGTTATCCTTCCTTTGCAATAAGCCGATGGCCTGAACAAATAAATTTTCGTATTTTCTCTCTCTCTCTCTCTCTCTCTCTCTCTCTCTCTCTCTCTCTCTCTCTCTCTCTCTCTCTCTCTCTCTCCCTCTCCCCCACTCTCTCTTTTCCTCTGTCTCTCTGCAAACTAACATACCAATATGAGCTCTATTACTTCTGCTTCTTCAAGTCCTATAGACACAAAAGTGATTGCATTCTTCGGGTGTTTGTGTGCATGCGCTGCGCAAGTGCGAGTGCGTATGTGTTTTTTGTTTTTGTTTTGTGGAACACTTCATAAAGCGACACGTCAGGTTTTGATGAACACTTCATCAAGCGACACGCCAAATGTGTACCGCCTTTTTGAGAATAAAGATTTTTTGACTTGACATGACTTGACTTTGCAGATTCTCGCGAAGATTGCCGTAACCTCTTGATATTTCTCTTTCTGTGCAAAATGTTTCAGATGTTCAGACTACGGACAAAATGAGGCTGACCGTATTCTGCCATCACTGGGACCAGCAAGTTTTTACAATCAGGATGATGATGGTCTGATGCCATGCAGAGGAAGTGTCGACAAATGTCTCATAGATTGACATTACCTATTGGTCGAGGGTGGAAAAAGAATGTTAATGAAGAAATAGAATACATGACAACACTACACTGCATTACAACCAAATAGACCAAAATCGTCTAATCAAAAATAAAAAATTAAAAAATAAAAATTAAAAAAAAAACGAAAGAAAGAACTTGGACAGAAAGAAAGACAGATAGAAAAAACAAAAACAAGTAGGAAAGAAAAAATGAACGCAGGCCAGGAAAAAACGAAGGGAAAGATAAAGAATAAAACTGAGCACCGGACTGATTTTCCACAACAAAGAGCACAATGCATTCCAGAATAATAAGCCAATGTCGCACAAGCTGTAAACTGTGCTGAAAGATTATGAAGTCCCCCCTCCGCCTTGTAAAGCATCCTCAAGAACGCCTGAAGGAAATCCCGTTGGGCCCAAATTATTCCAAGGGCCGGTGGCATTGTGATAATTATTGGCATACTGCGTATTGCGCAAGTGTGTAACATGAGAAAGATTGGAAGCTCAGGGAGAGAAAGAAAGAGGGGGCGAGGTAAGGTGTGTGTTTGTGCGTGAGAGAGAGAGAGAGAGAGAGAGAGAGAGAGAGAGAGAGAGAGAGAGAGAGATTATGTGTAATGTACAAGCGTAATCTTTGACACTGGAATTAAATAGCGACCCTACGGTGATGACAATTGCTGCAAATGCGTATTTACTTTCCCGTGACAAGACGATTCACACGCACAACAGCACGTGCACACACACATTCACCCACATGCACGAACATAAGCACTCTCGGATGCTCGCGCGCGCTCGCAAACAGATGCACAAACAAACACAAAATGCACACATTTAAATGCGTTCAAAGAGTTCTTAAAAATAGTAAGTTAAACAGATGTACAGGTTATATATTAATCATAATAATAATAATAATAATAATAATAATAATAATAATAATAATAATAATAATAATAATAATAATAATAAGTTATTCATCGCTTACAGGGTCCAGCGGACTGCGAAGAGCCGAATCAGGACCACAAAAATAGGGCCATAACTTGGTTGAAGAAAGGATTCATTCCTGACCCGCATAAAAGATCTGCTGAAACAACCCTAGTGGTAACACTGAAGGCACTCCACCAGCCGGTCACTTTACAATATAGGCATCCCACGTAGGGGACGCTGAGGCCATATACTCTAACTTATCGAACCCTAGTTAACAAAAAACAAACTAGAATATACACATCATTATAACATATCAACAAAACTCATACATATAAAATGCTTACATTGCTAAATAATAATATCACTGGAAACCCTACTGAACATTTGGCAGAGAACGTCCAATATTTCCAAGCTGACCTCGTACACAAATGAGGAGTTATGAAAGAGTTTTCAAGAAAAAAGGTAGGTAAATGGTTTAGTGAAGAAAGAATATAGTATACAGTGATGGAGAAAGTTTTTAAGCTAGGGGTATTTATACTTTCAACCAAAACATGTGGGGGTTTTCATACCCTCATTGCAAACTTAAGGGTTTTTTTTATACCCCCTTTCAGTTTTTTTAGGGGGTACACCAACATTTTCTTTCAGTGTTAGCCACGGAAATTCCAGGAGCCATTTCTCCTGGAAAGTCTTTTAATCAGTTTGAGTTTGTTCAGCCCGGCCCGGTTGCGGCTCACCTTTTTCTTCTCTTACCGAGCACTCAAAGCCAAAGGCTGACAAAAATGTTTGTTTTTCTTTTCCTTCATCTTGTTTTAATTTTTTTTTAAGCAATTAGTTTTGTCTGCTTTATTTTTCATTTTATTCGGCTTCCCCCCAGACGGCTGCCTGTCAACCATGTTCAATGTTGGGTTGTTGTCAGTCTTATATAGCCAATCAAAATCGTCGAGAAAAAATAGTGAATATTATCGTGCATATGATTGGCTGTTTCTCGGAAGCGACAGAATGAATAGGAGGGGGAGAGAGGGTGGTAGGCGGTCGCGCAGGACGCACAGGCACACGATCCAAATCGAGCGAAAGCTGTACGCACGACCGAAATAGTTGTACCTGATGATACCTCCCAGCAACTTAGCTTTATGTTTTCATATCCCTTTGGCACTGACTTTGTGCGTGTTTATACCCTTTCATTACATTTTCGTTACGTAATTTCCCAACTCAGTACGTGAAACACGTACGATTGTACGTGATCTCCATCACTGGTATAGTAGATTGATGAACAGAAAAGGAATGAGAAAGAACAAAGGAGAAAGACAGTGACAGTGAAAATTTAAAGCACTCAATTTTAAAAAAGTGGGGATACTATTTATACAGAAACCTCCGGCACCACCACGGAGGAAAAAATAGTAGTAGTAGTAGTAGTAGTAGTAGTAGTAGTAGTAGTAGTAGTAGTAGTAGTAGTAGTAGTAGTAGTAGTAGTAGTAATAATAATAATAATAATAATGATGATGATGATGATGATGATGATGATGATGATGATGATGATGATGATGATGATGATGATGATGATGATGATGATGATGATGATGATGATGATTTAACAATACCGAGAATTTGTTTTAAGCTATGCTCGGGTCACTGAGCTTGACATCTAAAAATACAAAAATAACACAGCAGGCTGTGTTTGGCTTGAACAATAAACTAAGGGTACATTAATTTATTTCTTTAGGGGCAGGAATCCGTGATGACTGAGGTCTACGAAAAAAAAATCCAACAATCATAAAAAGACTCTGGCTTTCTATAACTATAAGGTCTGCAAGAAAGCAATATACTGTTATATAAAACCTCACAACAAGGCGAGGTGTGGTAGTCAACAGATTCATTACAATTGGAGGGTGATGGAAAGTCAGAAGCAGCAGGAGTCTCATCACTTGAGTCTTTTGAATCTGTCATGACGCCATTTTGGTTGAGAGCTGAATGAGAACTTGAGGCTTCAAGTGCTGTGTGGATAAGATCAGACGCCGTTTCAGTTCAAAACCTCACAAGCACCTTATTTGTTTTTATAACTGTAATATAAGTAATATACAAGAAAATATATTCTGCAAGTCATAAAAACAATCAGGTTTTCGATAACTAAGGTCTGTAAGAAAGTAAATTAACATAATATAAACCTCACAAACACTCTTTTGTTATAACAGTAATAAAAAGTAGTACACAACAAAATATCCTACAATCATACAAGCACTCGGATTTCCTATAAAGGGTAAAGTTAAGTGTGCAACAAACTGAAGCACAATAACATAAAAGCAGTCTGGCTGTCTAGAAGTGAAAAACTGAAGCGTACATTTATTTCACCATGACGGTTAAGGTTAGCAACGACAACATCCTGATGCGGCAAAAAGAACTTAAGGGAATGAAATTTGATTACTTCTTTGCAGCAACACGGCTGAGGTCAGGCACAAAGTCATTTTGGGAAATGGAATATGTAGTGGTCATGGTTGTTGCCGGCTGGTTAGTTTTGTCATCGGCCATTCCCTGTCATCGTTCATTGTCATCGTGTCGCCGTCATCACCGTGGTCGCTGACTCATCGCTGACATCATCAACGTCAAAATCATCATGCCTCAAAGTATCATTTTGATTACTTGGACGAATTTAGAAGAAATGTAATATAACCAACACGAACACATTGTTTAATTTGGGTGTGGGACGTCCATTATTAAGAGAACACAGAAAAACGTTTACTGTAACAAAAGAAAGAAAAAGAAAAAAAATCTTATGCTTATGTTTTTTGTGCGTCGTCGGAAAACATTTTCCCCAGTGTAAATACATTTGGAGAAATGCAATCTTGTATCTTAAATCTTGTATAACAGCAGTGTGGCATTCCATGACAAAAGAACTTGAGTTTACATATTACCAATAACTAAAACATTTTAATATCCCTCTAACCTACTATTCATACGCAGCAAACCGGATGAGTTTTGCAGTTTTGCAACAATATACTCTAATATCATGAGGCCTGTAGGCCTTCAATAATTGAATGTAAAGTATCTATTTCACTCTCCCGCCGAGAAGGTTGAAGTCAGCATTTTCTAAATCATTCTGAATCGGCACGCAGTACTTAAAAGACCTAAAATCGATTACAAGTTTTTAACTTATATCCAGCAAGAGGGCTAGGTCTGCAGAATTCTTTGCAAGTGCAGAAACAGTTTACCCTCTATAACCCAATAACTGATTAGTAAATTTCACTATCAACGAGATTATGCAGCACAATAAGCTCTGCAGAATGTTCTGCTATAATAATCAGTCTGGCCTTCACACATAATCTAATTAGTACTATCTGTATAAGCATTAAGGCAAAAAAAGAAAATAGACACATAACTTCTAATACTTAAAATGCAGCAAACGCATCTCATTCGGTGGGTCGCACTCCCTTTGAGAGTTCCGCAACAAAGAGTCCGTTTGATACCATTTGCCAAATGAAAATAGTCTCGATCGGACAGCCATAAAATGTAGAATAAACCGCCGCGGATGCACGACTGGGATTGGCATCAAGTATGAGAGCGATAAAAGGTCTGGAACCAGTACCCCAAAGAAAGCCAGGAATCAGGCATAATGCAACAACTAGGGACGGTTCTGCTTTTTTTCGAAGCCGTGCGACGTGTCAAATTTCGGCGGCTGAGTTAAATTCCCAATCTCTTAAAGCCATAATGGCACAGTACGAACCTTCAATTTACGGATTTTCTAATCATTTTTTTATGCAAACGATCTTTCACTTGCTAAGTTTGTCTTCAGCGAGTTTGACCCTCTGCGCTTCCACTTCAAGAATAACTTAATCACATGCAAACAGTCGCCCGCATTAAACCTATATGTCATATTCCTATGTCATCTTCTATCAAAAACCTTGGTGTCGTTCTTGACAACACCCTCTCCATGTCAGAATTCATACGCAAAACCTGTCAAACATTCAACTTTCATCTCCGTAAAATAGGCCTTGTTCGCAAACATCTCACCACTGACGCTACTGTCAAACTCATTTCCTCTCTTATTTTGTCACGCTTAGACTACTGTAACTCTCTCCTGGTTGGACTTCCTTCTTCTATTTATCTGCACCAATGTGTTCAGAACTCACCTGCACGTCTGGTTCTCAAAAGGAAAAAATCTTATCATATCACTCCCCTTCTACATACACTCCACTGGCTTCCAGTGTCTCATAGAATTATCTACAAAATCGCTATTTTTTGTTACAAGTGCGTCCATGGCTTAGCCCCTTCTTACCTCACCCAGAACATTCAATTATATAAGCCTTCTAGAAATCTTCGTTCTTCCTCTGACACCCTCATGCTTCACATACCCCGCAACAAACTCTCCTCTGCTGGCCGTCGATCTTTCTCAGTACTTGGCCCTTTAACTTGGAACTCTCTTCCCCTCTGTCTTCGCAGCTCTCCAAATATAGCTACTTTTAAATCCAACTTAAAAACTCATCTCTTTCTTAAATGTTTCTGATCTTGCCTCCCATCATCATCGTCGTCATTCCTCCATTTTTTTTTTATTCATACCACCGTCACCACCCACCCCATCACCCATCCTTAGCTCTCCCCTCCTCCCTCCTCCCTCCCTCCCTCGTCTCTTATTCGTTAGCAATGTCTGATTTTATTTTGTATGAAGCCGGATGTTTAGAATGAATGCGTGAGACAGAAGCACAAAAGGTAAATCTCAAGGCTGAGAAGTGTGAGCCCTCAAAATGCAGGAAAGAATCCAGTATCCTCTAGGTTTGTTGTTACAGTCTTTAGCTGCTGGAGGACTGTAGTATTCGAAACTGTCTGATCTTGCTACAATGTTATGGATATAGTTTTCAAGCCGCAAATAGCCCCCATGCCAGAAACTATAAAAGTAAAATTACCGTTGGCCATATTATAGGTTAAAGGGTAAAGATCATGTGCTGTTGCTGGACTGTCACACTGGCAGTGTCCGATCCCATATCGAGGGCGTCAAGGAGGTCGGGATGTATACCAAGATCTACAAAGAGGAAGATTGTACGCTGGTCTGCCATTCCAGACGACAATATGTCCAGCGAGAGAGCAGACCTTGCCAGAAACCTGTTGGTGTTGACGTCATGCGCCTGTACCCTGGCTGACACCATTAATTGTGCACACGACAAGCAAAATATAAACTCAATATTAAATATACATATCGCGATTCTGGATGTCCCTGAGTCGATATTTCACTCGTACGTTGATCGCGCGGTTGAATCTCGCATTTTTTGGTATCCTTCCTTTGCAATAAGCCGATGGCCTGAACAAATAAATTTTCGTATTCTCTTTCTCTCTCTCTCTCTCTCTCTCTCTCTCTCTCTCTCTCTCTCTCTCTCTCTCTCTCTCTCTCTCTCTCTCTCTCTTTTTTCTCTCTCTCTCACTCACTCCCTCTCCCCCCTCTCTCTGTCTCTCTGCAAACTAACATACAATATGAGCTCTATTACTTCTGCTTCTTCAAGTCCTATAGACACAAAAGTGATTGCATTCTTCGGGTGTTTGTGTGCATGCGCTGCGCAAGTGCGAGTGCGTATGTGTTTTTTGTTTTTGTTTTGTGGAACACTTCATCAAGCGACACGTCATGTTTTGATGAACACTTCATCAAGCGACACGCCAAATTTGTACTGCCTTTTTGAGAATAAAGATTTTTTGACTTGACATGACTTGACTTTGCAGATTCTCGCGAAGATTGCCGTAACCTCTTTATCTTTCTCTTTCTGTGCAAAATGTTTCAGATGTTCAGACTACAGACAAAATGAGACTGACCGTATTCTGCCATCACTGGACCAGCAAGTTTTTACAATCAGGATGATGATGGTCTGCATTACAACCAAATGGACCAAGATCGTCTAATCAAAAATAAAAAATAAAAAAACAAACAAAAAATAAAACAAAAAAGAAACCGAAAGAAAGGACTTGGACAGAAAGAAAGACAGATAGACAAAACGAAAACAAGTAGGAAAGAACAAATGAACGCAGGCCAGGAAAAAACGAAGGGAAAGATAAAGAATAAAACTGAGCACCGGCCTGATTTTCCACAACAAAGAGCACAATGCATTCCAGAATAATAAGCCAATGTCGCACAAGCTGTAAACTGTGCTGAAAGATTATGAAGTCCCCCCTCCGCCTTGTAAAGCATCCTCAAGAACGCCTGAAGGAAATCCCGTTGGGCCCAAATTATTCCAAGGGCCGGTGGCATTGTGATAATTATTGGCATACTGCGTATTGCGCAAGTGTGTAACATGAGAAAGATTGGAAGCTCAGGGAGAGAAAGAAAGAGGGGGCGAGGTAAGGTGTGTGTTTGTGCGTGAGAAAGAGAGGAAGAGAGAGAGAGAGAGAGAGAGAGAGAGAGAGAGAGAGAGAGAGAGAGAGAGAGAGAGAGAGAGAGAGAGAGAGAGAGAAAGATTATGTGTAATGTACAAGCGTAATCTTTGACACTGGAATTAAATAGCGACCCTAGGGTGATGACAATTGCTGCAAATGCGTATTTACTTTCCCGTGACAAGACGATTCACACGCACAACAGCACGTGCACACACACACATTCACCCACATGCACGAACATAAGCACTCTCGGATGCTCGCGCGCGCTCGCAAACAGATACACAAACACAAAATGCACACATTTAAATGCGTTCAAACAGTTCTTAAAAATAGTAAGTAAGACAGATGTACAGGTTATATAATAATAATAATAATAATAATAATAATAATAATAATAATAATAATAATAATAATAATAATGATAATAATAATAATAATAATAATAATAATAATAATAATAATAATAATAATAATAATAATAATAATAATAATAATAATAATAATAATAATAATAAGTTAGTTAGTTATTCATTGCTTACAGGGTCCAGCGGACTGCGAAGAGCCGAATCAGGACCACAAAATCAGGGCCATAACTTGGTTGAAAGAGGATTCACTCCTGACCCGCATAAAAGATCTGCTGAAACAACCCTAGTGGTAACACTGAAGGCACTCCACCAGCCGGTCACTTTACAATAAAGACATCCCACGTAGGGGACGCTGAGGCGTGGGGCCGGGTAGCTCAGTTGGTAAGAGCGTCTTGCTAGTAACCGAAAGGTCGCTGGTTCGAATCCCGGATTGGTCAACGTGTGATCATATTATTTTCCCCTTTACCAACAACTGGCCCACTGGTGTCAATATAAATCGGTCCAGTAGTCACCTATATGCGAAAGTGTCGTGTGACTATAATCTACAAACAACAACAACGACGCTGAGGCTATACTTAATTTATCGAACCCTAGTTAACAAAAAACAAACTAGAATATACACATCATTATAACATATCAACAAAACACATACATATAAAATGCTTATATTGCTAAATAATAATATCACTGGAAACCCTACTGAACATTTGGCAGAGAACGTCCAATATTTCCAAGCTGACCTCGTACACAAATGAGGAGTTATGAAAGAGTTTTCAAGAAAAAATGGTAGGTGAATGGTTTAGTGAAGAAAGAATATAGTATAGTAGATTGATAGAACAGAATAGGAATGAGAAAGAACAAAGGAGAAAGACAGTGACAGTGAAAATTTAAAGCACTCAATTTTAAAAAAGTGGGGATACTATTTATACAGAAACCTCCGGCACCACCACGGAGGAAAAAAAATGATGATGATGATGATGATGATGATGATGATGATGATGATGATGATGATGATGATGATGATGATGATTTAACAATACCGTGAATTTGTTTTGAGCTATGCTCGAGTCACTGAGCTTGACATCTAAAAATACAAAAATAACAAAGCAGGCTGTGTTTGGCTTGAACAATAAACTAAGGGTACATTAATTTATTTCTTTAGGGGCAGGAATTCGTGATGACTGAGGTCTACGAATAAAAAATCCAACAATCATAAAAAGACTCTGGCTTTCTATAACTATAAGGTCTGCAAGAAAGCAATATACTGTTATATAAAACCTCACAACAAGGCGAGGTGTGGTAGTCAACAGATTCATTACAATTGGAGGGTGATGGAAAGTCAGAAGCAGCAGGAGTCTCATCACTTGAGTCTTTTGAATCTGTCATGACGCCATTTTGGTTGAGAGCTGAATGAGAACTTGAGGCTTCAAGTGCTGTGTGGATAAGATCAGACGCCGTTTCAGTTCAAAACCTCACAAGCACCTTATTTGTTTTTATAACTGTAATATAAGTAATATACAAGAAAATATATTCTGCAAGTCATAAAAACAATCAGGTTTTCGATAACTAAGGTCTGTAAGAAAGTAAATTAACATAATATAAACCTCACAAACACTCTTTTGTTATAACAGTAATAAAAAGTAGTACACAACAAAATATCCTACAATCATACAAGCACTCGGATTTCCTATAAATGGTAAAGTTAAGTGTGCAACAAACTGAAGCACAATAACATAAAAGCAGTCTGGCTGTCTAGAAGTGAAAAACTGAAGCGTACATTTAAGTATTTCACCATGACGGTTAAGGTTAGCAACGACAACATCCTGATGCGGCAAAAAGAACTTAAGGGAATGAAATTTGATTACTTCTTTGCAGCAACACGGCTGAGGTCAGGCACAAAGTCATTTTGGGAAATGGAATATGTAGTGGTCATGGTTGTTGCCGGCTGGTTAGTTTTGTCATCGGCCATTCCCTGTCATCGTTCATTGTCATCGTGTCGCCGTCATCACCGTGGTCGCTGACTCATCGCTGACATCATCAACGTCAAAATCATCATGCCTCAAAGTATCATTTTGATCGCTTGGACGAATTTAGAAGAAATGTAATATAACCAACACGAACACATTGTTTAATTTGGGTGCGGGACGTCCATTATTAAGAGAACACAGAAAAACGATTACTGTAACAAAAGAAAGAAAAAGAAAAAAAAATCTTATGCTTATGTTTTTTGTGCGTCGTCGGAAAACATTTTCCCAGTGTAAATACATTTGGAGAAATGCAATCTTGTATCTTAAATCTTGTATAACAGCAGTGTGGCATTCCATGACTAAAGAACTTGAGTTTACATATTACCAATAACTAAAACATTTTAATATCCCTCTAACCTACTATTCATACGCAGCAAACCGGATGAGTTTTGCAGTTTTGCAACAATATACTCTAATATCATGAGGCTTGTAGGCCTTCAATAATTGAATGTGAAGTATCTATTTCACTCTCCCGCCGAGAAGGTTGAAGTCAGCATTTTCTAAATCATTCTGAATCGGCACGCAGTACTTAAAAGACCTAAAATCGATTACAAGTTTTTAACTTATATCCAGCAAGAGGGCTAGGTCTGCAGAATTCTTTGCAAGTGCAGAAACAGTTTACCCTCTATAACCCAATAACTGATTAGTAAATTTCACTATCAACGAGATTATGCAGCACAATAAGCTCTGCAGAATGTTCTGCTATAATAATCAGTCTGGCCTTCACACATAATCTAATTAGTACTATCTGTATAAGCATTAAGGCATTCCCATACAACAAAAAGAGAAAATAGAAATATAACTTCTAATACTTAAAATGCAGCAAACGCATCTCATTCGGTGGGTCGCACTCCCTTTGAGAGTTCCGCAACAAAGAGTCCGTTTGATACCATTTGCCAAATGAAAATAGTCTCGATCGGACAGCCATAAAATGTAGAATAAACCGCCGCGGATGCACGACTGGGATTGGCATCAAGTATGAGAGCGATAAAAGGTCTGGAACCAGTACCCCAAAGAAAGCCAGGAATCAGGCATAATGCAACAACTAGGGACGGTTCTGCTTTCTTTCTAAGCCGTGCGACGTGTCAACTTTCGGCGGCTGAGTTAAGTTCCCAATCTCTTAAAGCCATAATGGCACAGTACGAACCTTCAATTTACGGATTTTCTAATCATTTTTTATGCAAACGATCTTTCACTTGCTAAGTTTGTCTTCAGCGAGTTTGACCCTCTGCGCTTCCACTTCAAGAATAACTTCATCACATGCAAACAGTCTCCCGCATTAAACCTATATGTCATATTCCTATGTCATCTTCTGTCAAAAACCTTGGTGTCGTTCTTGACAACACCCTCTCCATGTCAGAATTCATACGCAAAACCTGTCAAACATTCAACTTTCATTTCCGTAGAATAGGCCTTGTTCGCAAACACCTGACCACTGACGCTACTGTCAAACTCATTTCCTCTCTTGTTTTGTCACGCTTAGACTACTGTAACTCTCTCCGGGCTGGACTTCCTTCGTCTTCTATTTATCTGCTTCAACGTGTTCAGAACTCAGCTGCACGTCTGGTTCTCAAAAGGAAAAAATCTGATCATATCACTCCCCTTCTACATTCACTCCACTGGCTTCCAGTGTCTCATAGAATTATCTACAAAATCGCTATTTTTTTTTTGTTACAAGTGCGTCCATGGCTTAGCCCCTTCTTACTTCACCCAGAACATTCAATTCTATAAGCCTTCTAGAAATCTTCTTTCTTCCTCTGACACCCTCATGCTTCACATACCCCGCTACAAACTCTCCTCTGCTGGCCGTCGATCTTTCTCAGTACTTGGCCCTTTACCTTGGAACTCTCTTCCCCTCTCTCTTCGCAGCTCTCCAAATATAGCTACTTTTAAATCCAACTTTAAAACTCATCTCTTTCTTAAATATTTCTGATCTTGCCTCCCATCATCATCGTCGTCATTCCTCCATTTGTTTTGTTTTGCTTTTTTGTTTTGATTCAGACCACCGTCACCACCCACCCCATCACCCATCCTTAGCTCTCCCCTCCTCCCTCCCTCCCTCGTCTCTTATTCGTTAGCAATGTCTGATTTTATTTTGTATGAAGCCGGATGTTTAGAATGAATGCGTCAGACAGAAGCACAAAAGGTAAATCTCAAGGCTGAGAAGTGTGAGCCCTCAAAATGCAGGAAAGAATCCAGTATCCTCTAGGTTTGTTGTTACAGTCTTTAGCTGCTGGAGGACTGTAGTAATCGAAACTGTCTGATCTTGCTACAATGTTATGGATATAGTTTTCAAGCCGCAAATAGCCCCCATGCCAGAAGCTATAAAAGTAAAATTACCGTTGGCCATATTATAGGTTAATTTTCAAATTGCACCTATTAACAGCAACCGCTAGCTACCTTTCTAGCGCTAAAATTATCATCTAGTAGATGGTAGTGCGCATTGGTGTACCGTTAAAACAAGGGAAATCACTCCTTGTTAGAACATAAATGGAAAATTCAAACGTGAGCGGTGGGTTTGAGCAACAAATGTCCACTGTACCATTGTTTTATTTAAAAGCAATGCGAATTTTAAGCTAAGTTACCTTTTGTCAAACGTAAACAACGCCTTCGAATTGGGGCCCAAAGATGAAAATAAATACATCTGTCTCTCCATCTCTAAGACCTTAAAAGTTGTGATAGCAGTGTACGTGTATGTGTGTGGATGTGTGTGTGTGTTTGTGTGTTTCTGGATGTGTTTTTTTAATATGTGTGTGTGTGCACCAATCTTTCTTTAATTACTATTCTCCAAAGAATGAAAAGTCTATCTCTCTCTACCTGTAATAGATCGAAAGTTGTTAAAGCCGCCGGTTTTGTGCAAGAGGGCTGGGTTAGGGGGAGGGATTTTAAGAGGGATGGGGGGGGGGAGGGGAGGAAGAGAGAAGGCGGCTGATCGAGGATAAAGAGCACGCTATACATCAGAAGAAAAAAAATCTATGTTAAAGTCCGATTAAAATGTAAAATACAAACTACCGCTCATATTGAAACCGTGCAATTGTAGGGAGGGAGTTGGAGAGAGAGAGAGAGAGAGAGAGAGAGAGAGAGAGAGAGAGAGAGAGAGAGAGAGAGAGAGAGATGGTGGGAGAGAGGGAGAGAGAAAGAGAGAGAGGGAGGGAGGGAGGGGCAGACAGACTGAGGGGTATATTGAAATTAAATGTCAGGTGTATTCAGACTGATTGTGGGTCTTAAGCTTATTGAACTTATTCGACCTTTGTTGTTAAGTACTCTTACGTTGCATACACTTTTTTCTCTCTTATGTCTTAAAATGCGGTAGTCAATATTTTAATCTAATGTACTCGATGATTCCGTTCAAAAAGGGTCAACGCCAGCGTGCTACTTCTATTACAGTGAAGATAGAAACATCAATCACGTTCTGCTCTTAATGAAATTCAGCTCAAGATGTCAGGTGTCAATATTAGTCCAAATATCTTCCTAAAATAGGAGCCAAGCACAAATCAGCATGAAAATTGTAGACTGTATTCAGCATCACGCAGACAACTTTCGATTTAATATGCAACATAATTTCTCCCTTTCCTTCATCCTTCTCTATTCAAACACGTGTCATTTTCCATCAAGCTTAAAGGATAAAGAAGACGGCTGTCATTTCAGGCAACAGCAGAAGCAGCAGGGCTCGACTCGTCGTCCTCATAATCATCACCATCATTATCGTCATCATCATCATCATTATCATCGTCGTCGTTATCGTCTAATCATCATCATAAGCAGTAGCAGTAGCAGCAGCAATACCAAAAACAACAGTTACTGAACAAGAAACCTTGATTCCTTGATTAAGAAACAGTGAGTGAGTGAGTGGTGAAAAAATATGCAACGATCAGAGGAATAACGTACTTACTGAATTATGGTTTAAAATCCCCAATGTATTAATTAACTTTAAAGTGCCAGGTATTGTGACGGGGGTTTTATTGTTGCTGGGCTCTGCATAATGGACTGCTATTACCCACACGTCTTAGTCGATGGGGATCGCTAGTAATCTCCCTTTGACTTCACTTAATACATTTATTTGTTTAGCTCGGTCTGTGTTTAGGCTGGAGTACAGAGATAGATAGAAAAATGGTAAAAGATCACTGTCACACTAGCTTTCACACGGCTATGAATCATATGTAGTCCAGCCACTTGATAACAGTAAAAATCACACAATTATTTCCTCTACTCTATACACGATATTCGAAGTACGAAACTAACTTAAAAGTTCAATTGTCAATGCGAATGGTTCGCTCGCTGATAATCTAGGCAGCTACTTTTTCTTCATCGGGCACTGGCTACTTTCTGCCTTAAGGGTCAGAAGTCTTGAAGAGTGGACTACTGTGGTCCTGTTTATACAGAGTTTTAGTGCACGGTTTCTTGTTGCGTTTAACTGTGGGGTTGAAGCGCTGCGCCGAGGTCGCTTCTACGACACGCTGTGTTGTCGTTGAGTCTCTGACTGTGTGGCTCGACGGTTGGGCTATCTGCGCTCAATGCTGGAGATGCCTCGGCAGCCAACTGTAAGCGTCGACGTGATTGTTGTCGTTTGCTGAGTTGGGCTCACGATATACCGCCTGCTCGTCTGTAACATATGAGACGAAATTCTGCACAACCCTGTATAATAGGTATCTCTATACATAAGTGACAAACATTCTGCTAAGTCCGTGGTCCACTGGAATCTCCACTCTAATTTCATATATACATATACAAATATAAATCGTGGCTAACTATAAACATAAAGAATAATACTATTATAAACATTCTCGGGTACAGCCACTGGTCTGCAAGCATACATACAGGTTAAACAACAGTGGATCCGTACATAATACAACATGGCGTCGACCGGTCATGCTTGCCTCGTGGTCGGATTCTTCCAAGTGGTCACGCAAAGTCGGACAAACAATTCATTCTGTGCATAGCAAATTCCACAAACATAATTCAACAATAATATAAATACATCACGATGAAATAGAAGTATGTTCATTTACCTGTTTGACAATGTCAGGCCATGGCTACTTGATTGAATTCGAATATTCAACAAGTACTGCTGTCTAATCTTCTCAGGAGAGATTCTGTCAGAGAGTACTGTGTACTCCTAAGCGTTTCAAACTAGACTGACTCTCTATCTCTCTCCTTAAACCAACCCGAATTGGTTCTAACTAACCTTAGCTGTGTTCTCATTGGATGAACCATCTAAGTGGGTATAAAATTCGAAGCTCGATCGTAGGCTGCGATGATGTCACTAACTGTGCTTGTATTAAGCTACAACTGTGTTACGCATGATCACTTCTGTCGTCTGCTAGAGACTACAGTAACCTTCTAAGTTTTACTACTGACCAAACAAGCAAAACCTCAAAGTATGCAGGGTAAACAGGTCCTCTTGTTACAGCTATGAAGAATGCTTCTTTATCCTATCCTATCATATCCTATCCTAAATTATGTAGTAAATCGAAAGTCGTTGGGCACCACAGATGATCGTTTAACAAGCATACTCCATCTTTCTCTGTCCTCAGCAACCCTCATGGCTTCGCTCAGTGTCAAGTCAGTCCATTCTCGAATGTTGTCCTCCCATCTCTTTTTCTGTCTCCATCTTCTTCTGCCTCATTGCACCATGCCTTGCAGGATGGTCTTCTGGTGACGTGGCCAAACTATCGGCGTTTCCGTTTCTTCACCACTACGTTACGTGGGGTTTTATTGTTGCTGGGCTCTGCACAATGGAATGCTGTAACCCTCACGTCTATTCTGCTAGTGAGTCACCCGGTGAATTACTTTAATACATTTATTTAGCTCGGTCTGTGTTAAGACTGGGGTACAGAGATAGATAGAAAAATGGTAAAAGATCACTGTCACACTAGCTTTCACACAGCTATGAATCATATGTAGTCCAGCCACTTGATAACAGTCAAAATCACACATTTATTTCTTCTACTCTATACACGATCTTCGAAGTGCGAATCTAACTTAAAAGTTCAATTGTCAATGCAAATGGTTCGCTCGCTGATAGTCTAGGCAGCTATTTTTTTCTTCATAGGGCACTGGCTACTACCGTTCATGAAGAGTGGACTACTGTGGTCCTTTTGCTATAGTTTTAGTGCACTGTTTCCTGGGCACTTAACTGAAGTGCTGCGTGTTTGAAGCACTGCGTTGAGGTAGCTTCTGGTACACGCTGGGTCGTCGTGTAGTCTTTGACTTTTGGTATGACGTTTGAGGCTATCTGCGCACGATGCTGTAGATGCCTCGGCAGCCAACTCGAATCGTAGATTAGGTTCTGCTTTTCTGTTGAGTTGGGCTCACGATATCCTGCCTGCTCGTCTGTAACATATGAGACGAACTTCTGCACAACCCTGAATAATAAGTCTGTGCAGAGCGTCTCACTGAAAGCCAAAGTAGCCCTCAGTGATAGCTCCACATCTCTATACATAAGCGACGAACATTCTGCTAAGTCGGTGGTCCACTGGAATCTCCACTCTAATTTCCTATACATACATAAATATAAATCGTGGCTAACTATACACATAAAGAATTAATAATATTATAAACATTCACTGGTATAGCCACTGGTCTGCAAGCATACATATAGGTTAAACAACAGTGGTTCCGTCATGTATACAACATGGCGTCAAAACCGGTCGTGCTTGACACGTGTTCAGCTTCTCCACGTGGTAAGGCAAAATCGGACTTACAATTCAAATCTATGCATAGCAAATTCCACAAAACATAATTTCAACAATAATATAAATACATCACGATGAAACAGAAGTATGTTCATTTACCTGTTCGACAATGTCAGGCCCGTGGCTACTTGATTGAATTCAAAAATTCAACAAGCACTGCTTCCCTGTTCTATCAGTGGAGATATTTCTCTGCTCTAGTGTAACTGTGTACTACTCAGAGCTTTCCACACAACTGACCTATACTTGGCTTGGACTGAATCAGCCAAAATTGGTTCTAAGCACTCTACCTGTGTCCCGATTGGCTGAAGCAATCTAAGTGGGAATAAAGTTCAAAACTCGATCGTAGGCCGCGATGATATCACTAATCGGCTCGCGTCAGCTCGCAGTGTGTATGTACACATCAGTTATACCTTAATCGTCTGCTATAGACTACAGTAACCTTCTAAGTTTTACTACTGCTAAACAAGCAAAAGCTCAAATAGTGAGGGGTAAACAGGTCTGTTTGTGACAACCACTGTGAGCATGTCATCGTGCTGTCCAATGGCTTATTTGATAGTCTGTAGGACTTCGTCGTTGGTGGTGTGCTGGGTATAGGAAATGCCCAGAAGTCTTCTGTAGCACCTCATCTCCATGCTTTGTATTCTTTGTTGTAGATCTGCTTTGAGGGTCCATGTTTTGTGACAACGAAAGTACTTCGGAATCTGCTTTGCTGACACATCACAAGATAATCTAATGGACAATCGTTTTTTTCAAAACCGAATGATGAGCTTTGAAAAGTAGGCGTCACGTCCTTGTTATGTACATAAGCAACTTCTCCTACTATACATGTACACTCTTTCGCTGCTGTACTATTTTTAGAATCAACTTTGACGCTATTAATACACACAAAAACACCATAATTTATCGACTAATACGAAAAATGCACTTTTGACAGAGGTTATCTTTTTGGCTTAATCTTTGGTTTTTTCCAGTGCGGCAACACTCACTGCGAATTTAAAAGGGTTATGTGACGCTGAAATGCATTGTCTTGGGACCCTTTAAATAAACACTAAGACATTGCTGAAGCATGGTTCATATTGCTATGAGAGTCAAGTCGCCTACGTGTAACAGTCGTTCAAATGTCTTCTCCAATCATTTGGACCTCGATTAGCTGGCAACACACACACAACCAACATGATCATTTATGGCCATGCCTTACTTGCTGTTCTTTTAATTACATTTTTGGGATCACTCGGATCGTTTCAATAGGTTATGTCACCAAAAAAGCACACAATAAGCATATTTTGAGCAAAGACATTTAAGCTGTTGATTTAGTGTTTACTTTCTTTATTATTTACTTTAACCTCACACACACACGCATTTTTCAGTGCCATTTTTTTAGTGCCATTTTTTATCTTGTTCTTTTTGTTCTGCTTTTTCTGCATCTTCTTCTTATTATTATTATTTATTATTTTATCACTTTTACATAGCGCTTTTCCAGTTCAAGAGCTGCTCAAGGCGCTGGTTGACTAATAGTCTGACGCCAGACGACTGGGCACCATCTTAGGCGACCGGGGATGGGGAGAGATGACCTGATGCGTACTGGGTTTTTTTGTGTAGCCAGCACTCACTCGTCTAGGACATGAGCGTCAGGATCTTTAAAGTCCCTGCGATGGAATCCAACGTGCGCAGATTAGACCTCGGTTTCGACTCTCATCCTTCCGACCTCCAAAAAACACAAATTTGCTAATCATTTTGTAGTATTGCGTTGTTTGCTTTGCTTTGCAGAAAACTATTCACATACTATCACAACGGCCACGTACAAATAGTTTTAGGTAGAGAGAGGTTCGCTCAGTGAAGCGTCTGCTGCTTTTGGGGGAGGTGGAAGAGTGAGGGATAGGTGTGCTTGCTTTTTTTGTCTCCCTTGTTTAGTCTCACCAGCAGTCACTTTCATGTCTAAAACCACAAACAAGTCCGGATGTCTTCACTACAACTCAGAAAAGCCGCTTTTTCCGTACAGCGTATCACAGGCTATAAGATTCAAAGCGCTTGACATTGCACAACGTAAAAGTTTGACGCTTATAAAGACTGTCTAATCTCCTTTACTTCCAAAAGAAGCGCCCACAGAAGAAAGAAAAAACAAAGTAAAGAAAACATGGAAAGAGGAAGCATTCTTCGACATAGATGAATCCCTTCTCTTGGTGTTTTAGCTCTGCCCTTTGCTCCCTCCTCTGCTATCTTTGTCTTCTTCTTCTGCTGAAAGTCATAACTCTTCCTTCCTTTATTTCTTCCTTCCTTTCCCACTTTATTTACTTCTTTGTCTTCTTCTCCTCTTCCACTTCCTCCGTCTTTTCCTTCTTCTATACTCTCCCCTCACACAGCAATGTGTTGTTTTGTAGAGTAGTGTCCCCGGGCACCAAGGCGTATAAGGGACGACGCAGCAATCTCTGTCAACCCTCCAATTATAGTTCAAAGTAATTCGTCATCTATTTTCCCCGTTAAAAGGTCCCAATTCGAAGGCGTTGTTTACTTTTATATGGGAGGCGAGATACAGCAATGTGCGCGATCATTTGCTCGAGCGGTTGCTGAAAACTGTCAACGGAAAGGAACCGAAAATGAACACATGATTTTTTGTAGATCTCCGACCTAGATATTTTGTATTTATCCGCATTAGTTTGATGTTAAATATTACGTAATATTTGTGGCCCTTAAACTTAATTTCTAAGTAGAATACAATTTAAATAACTGTCTCAATATGTTTTAAGATAGCTTTTATTTTAAAATATTATTAAAGTATTAATAATATTTTAAAATAAAAGCTATCTTAAAACATATTGAGACAGTTATTTAAATTGTATATATATATATATATATATATATATATATATATATATATATATATATATATATATATATATATATATATATATATATATATATATATATATATATATATATATATAAACGGGTGTATTTTTTTAATTCTTCGGTAGCCATTATGAATGGTGAATCATGGTAAGAAAAAGTAGTTCTGAATCGTCCTTAATGTTATGATAAGGTTATTTCATGAATGATATTAAGTTTAGTAGTGCTAGTTTTCACTAATTATTATTAATATTATTACTAATAAATGCAATAAATATTTAATTTGTGCACGTCTCAAATTCTTTTACATACACATTCTTTTGCGGGTATAATTTTTACGTTTATGGAGTGGAATATAGCAAACGCACGCGCATTTGATCGAACACTTGCTGGAACAAATGCGCGAGCAAGTGTGCGAACCTCCAGAGCCTATGGAATGGAAATAAGTGCAGAGAAGACCAAAATGATGACCAACAACACCCATGGCACCAACACGGACATCAAAGTCCAAGGCCAGTCCCTCAACACAGTGCATAGCTTCAAATCTTTAGGAGCCTTTGTATCAGACAATGGGTCCCGACAGGAAGTCCTCTCCAGGATCGCACAAACAACTGCTGCCCTGGCGAGGTTGAAGCCAATTTGTAAAGACGGGACCATCAGTTTACATTCCAAGGTAAGGCTGCTGCGCTCCCTTGTCATCTCCATCTTCCTATATACTTTTAAAATGACCAAGCCAAAATGATCTACCTACCACCAAAATGCAAAACAAATATATAGTCATATAATAGGCTGACGTCAATTTTTTTTTACTGCTACGCGATCTACTCAGTCACACTGCTTTCACGATGGACGGTCGATCGCGATCGACGTATTGGGCACTCCTGTCGTAATCCATTATATTATCCATTAGGAATATCGTTTTCTTTCTTTTTATTTCTTCCGCTGGTGGCCGCCCCCCCCCCCCTTTCTCTTAAAAAAATAAATAAATAAAATAAAATAAATAAATAAATAGAATGTCGCCGAAGACGGTAAATATCTTTGAGGAGCACGAAAGACGGTGTTCGTCTGGAGATTGTTTAGAATGATTGCAATGATTGAAGTTTTTTAGGGAGAAGATTGCGATGGCTTGCATATTGTGGGAAAAATCAAATACTCGTACCCAAAAAAGTAAAAAAAAATATATATATATATATAAATAAATACAGAAATAAATATATATATATTTTTTACATTTTAATTTTTATAATTTTATATATATTAAAGTTTGTTGTTTCTCTCTCTCTCTCTCTCTTTTTTTCTTTTTTCTCCTACTTCTTCTTCTTTTTTTTCCTTTTTTTTTGGCTGGGGGGGGGGGGGGGGGGAGGGGCGGAAACCCCGGAAACTCCCCCCCCCTCGCCCGCCCCTGCAACCCGTTCAATCATCAACAAGGCTGGAGTCGTCGTATGAAGTTTTCCACTTTTATTCAGCATACATCAACTGCATACAATCGCCTTTTCACTTTCCTTCTACTTTCAACAACACTCCCAACACAACACAGTGCATCCATTATATAGTTTTTTCTAGACTCCAGATTACGCCAGGACGTTCCAAAGCGACGCATTACAACCAAACAAACTAAACTTCGTCATCACTGTTTTACGTCATACAACTTTCCTTTCTGTCCAAGAATGTTCTCAAATATCTACACCTATCTGAAACTTCGATCGACAGTAAACAAGCAAATCTAGAGAATTCTCCAATAATATCGATTAACGAAAATTATCAACGTTATACCAATCTTCTCCTAACAACAACGCAAAATCAAATCAAAGGTAAATACACTCTGTTATTGAATGCTTTGCGCAACAAAACGATCAGATCTATCGTGCGAGTCACACACGAACTATCGTGCGCGTTTCAACGTAACAATCGGAGATAATTTGACATTTCCAAGACCGCGCTAAGAAATATTAAAAACATCTCTGTCCTGTTCTGGTCCAAACGTGTGGAATTCTCTTCCAGAAGAGGTCAAGAAAAGTACATAATTACCATCTTTTAAAACAAGGCTCCATAAATAGTTAAGCTTACTTTGATTCTAATATTTAAGATGATTGTATACCTCTTTGTTCTTTCCCTACCCTGCGACAATTTGTTTCTGATAATGTGTGAATTTACATGTGTGTATGAGTGTGTGCGCGCCTGCGTGTGCGGAGGAAGGAGTAGAGGGATGGAGAAGGGAGAAAGGTGGAAGTATGTGTATTAAAATGCATTACATGTAATATGCTTAGTGATTTTTGTTACGTAGTTAAGGTATATGTTACTTTCAAATTATTTTATGTTAATTATTTTGTATGTTCTGAATTTGTTTACTAAAAAGGTAAAGGTAAAGGTAGTCCCATAGCCTTATGGCCATAGGGGAGCGTGATGTTGGAGATCACACTTATTTTGGGCCAGCGTAATGAGGGTGATGCCCATCTCTCTCCCTCGCTGCTTTACCTTCCCCACCCTTAAGAGAGTAGGTACTCAGTCACAGTTGAGTCAACTGGGGGCGTTGTTATTTGTCGCTTCACGTTTTGCGGTCACCCATCCAAGTGCTAACCGCACTGGACGGTGCTTAACTTGCTACACAGTAGTGAGTGCTCCAACCACTGCGCTATCCGACTAGCTGTATTATCCAATTAAATGTTTCGATTTTGACTCTCTCTCTCTCTTTCTTTCTCTCTCTCTCCCTCTCTCTTTCTCAACAACTACAAAAAAACATTACAACTAAACTTTCACAAGCATACAGAATATGTCTAGCGACATCAAATCAATTATGCAGATACGAGGACGAGAAACAGTGGCATTGGAAGTGGCGTCAGTGTTACCCTGGGGACCAATGACGAAAGGCCAGAGATGACTCTGAATACTGGAACTCAGCAGTTCTCTTCCCACCGCAACGACCCTTTGACCGTGCTGCGGCAGGTTGCAGTTTAAAACACAAAAACACTTGTACATAACCTACAGCATTGGTGTGAGAAGTGGAAGTTATATTTAAATGTGCAGAAGTGTAAAGTTATGCATGTGGGGAAAGGAAATCATGGATGCGAAATTACAATGTTAATAAAAGATGAAGTTTATAAATTAAATGTAAGCGATAATGAAAAAGACTTGGGTGTAACTTTTGATTGCAAGTTAAAATTTGACGCACATATTCAGAGAGTGGTAACTAAAGCAAACCAAATGTTAGGCTTAATCAAAAGAGCATTCACAAACTTGGAAAAATAAACGTTTTTAAAATTGTATAAAGCTTTTCTAAGACCTTATATTGAATATGCTAATGTAGTTTGGAGTCCATATTTGAAAAGGCAGTCTGTAGCAATAGAAAACATTCAACGACGAGCCACAAAACTATTATCTGAGTGTCGTGTCGTGACATGACATATGATGAGAGATTAAGGTTTCTGGGCCTTCACTCTCTGAAAGGACGTAGGATCAGGGGAGATTTAATTCTGACATTCAAAATAATTAATGATGTAGAGGATGTTAATACTAATACTTTTTTCTTGCTTGATCAATCTAACAGAACTAGGAAATGTGAAGGTAAAATTTTCATTAAATATTGTAGAACTAACCAACGAAAATTTTCATTTGCACACAGAGTAGCTAATTATTGGAATTCTTTACCAACAAATATTAAATTTGCACCATCTGTAAATAGTTTAAAAAACCACATAGACACTGATTCCAAATTTCAAGAATTATTCTATCAATACGACTAGAAAAGATTATTTCAAATTATTGCATGCAAATCATAATGTAAAAAATATATACCATAAACCATTACTTAATAAATGACACGTGTGTGTGCGTGCGTGTGTGTGTGTGTGAGTGTGTTTGCTTGCCCAAAATAATTTCATTTAACATTTGCTGTCATTTAATGTTAGCATGCTTAAGTGTAATTATATTCATATGTGACTGTGCATTTTTATCCTCATTGTCATTATGATTGTTGTTATTAATATTGTGATGTTTATTCCTTGTTGATTGTAATTGTACACCACAATGTAATTTCTTGTAAAAGATAATAAAGTTGTCTTATCTTATCTTATCTTATCTTATCTTAAACAATGAGGGGACGTTTTTATAAGCCGCGAGGCTTTAGGCAGCGATGCCTGTCCTACATCTACTACTACTACTACTACTACTACTACTACTACTACTACTACTACTACTACTACTACTACTTCTACTACTACTACTACTACTACTACTACTACTACTACTACTACTACTACTACTACTACTACTACTACTATAAATATTAACGACTTTTATTGAATTGAACTGAATTGAATTGTTCATCGTCGTTCGGGACATACTACATTTAATTTCCTTGTTTTTTTCATCTGGTCTTCTCTTTCCTCATGCATCCCATCCAGCTCGACGGCAGAATAAAGACTGAAAAGAGTGAAATACGCACCTACGTATAACGAGAAAAGAAGGTCATCGCAACAATGCACGTATATGGTGCTCCAATTCCATTCGTTAAAAATACATCACTAAAGCATTTTTTCCTTCCTTCTTTTTGTTGTTTTGATTTTTAATGAATAAACACTGATATTTTTTTAGGAATACTGTAGAAAGTGTTATTACATGACAAGAAACTGCCTACAACAGAAAAAAAGTCGAAGAATCGCCGACAACAGGGGAGAATCGGCCCCGTCTCTCCCTCCTCCTTCCTTCCTTCCCAAGAGGCTTGCGAACCAGACGAGTAAACTACCAACTGAAAGTGCTGTTTTTTGTTGTTTGTAATCAAACGAGTATGCTGATTGCTCTCCCCTTGTCAAAGCATCGTTTTATAAAATGGAACTGTTAAGTGTTAATCGATAATAGGTATGTAAAACAAACCGTTGCAATGGTATTGCACTAGAATTACTTTAACGTTGTTGGTAGATGTATGCACGGTACACAATACAACACTGTTTTAAAAGCTGTTAATCTCAAGCTTTGAGTTTTAACATCACCACAACAAAATACTGTTGCGTGCATAATTATCACACACAAAATTTAAGTACTTTGCGTTTACAATATTTCCCTCCCCTACTTCGGCAAGATGATAACACATAAACAAAGGTTTGGTAGTGAGGGTTATCGGATATTTTTTGTAAATACATAAAATGTACTCGATTATAAATTCCTACAGGTTGTAATCGGATCAAAGTGTAATGCAATGCCAAACGATTTCGTCGAAATACAGGCTACCAAAACTAAATATATGCATAAAATATTATCTACTTCAAAATACTCCCCCGTTGGGGTGCCGGGGGTTTCAGTATAAATAGTATCCCCACTTTCTGGAAATTTAGTGCTTTAAATTCCCACTGTCGCTGTCTTTCTCATTTGTTCTTTCTCATTCCTGCTCTATTCTATCAATCTGCTATACTATCTTCTTCTTCGTTAGACCAGTCACCTACCTTTTTTTCTTGAAAACTCTTCCTGGACAAGACTCATTATTTGTGTGTGAGGTCTGTTGGATAAGCTTGGGAATATTGGACGCTTTCTGCCAGGTGGTCACTAGGGCTTCCTATGATGTTATTATTTAGCAATGTAGGCATTTTATATGTATGTGTTTTGTTGATAATTTATAATGATGTTTGTATTCTATTTTGTTTTTGTAAACGGGGGTTCGATAAATTAGAGTAAAGCCTCAGCGTCCCCTGCGTGAGATGTCTTTATTGTAAAGTGACTGGCTGGTGGAGAGTATTAAGTTTTACCACTAGGGTTGTTTCAGCAGATCTTTTATGTGGATCAGGGGTTGTCCGGTCCTGATTTGGCTCGGAAGAGTCCGCTGGACCTAAAACAATAATCATGTAATGTAATGTAACTTCAAAATATAAATCAAGAGTCAATACGTTTAATTAGCACTAATTATTTTAAGAGGAAGTACCACTTATAGTAAGCTAATAGTACTAAACAATAATCTTAATACAGTACAAAGAACGGCTGAGAACAGAAGCATTAAGAAGATCGCGCTGCGTGGTCTTCCATGTGCCATATTGCACGATATTGCCAAATGAAAAGATCAGAAAAAAAGGTTGCAATATCGAAAAAGAGAAAACACGCTATCATTAGCCAATGCACGCTTTATTGGGGCTGGACAGGGGTCGTATCATTATCGTTTTAGTACCTTATTTTAAAATATTTGTAAACGGCTATTATTAATGTTACGACTGAGACGCGCACTCTCATTTCAGTAGTCATTGTGTTCAGGCACGAGGCATTATGATGACTGCATAGCGTTTACTTATCTTTGATCTATGCCGATGCTGGAGGGGCCTTGTGTAATGTTTATTTGTTGTCAAAGTGTTCTGGTTTTGATCAAAGCTTCGAGACGATAATCGAGTTCTATGACGTAAGACGATTTTGATTGGCCGATTGGGTTAGTGCTGGAACGTTCCGCGTTGTCCCATTTTGTGGATAGACTCTCAGAAAGTAGCACGCTGTCTGCTGGAGAGATGATGCTTTTGGAATGAGATTTTGTATGCAGTTGTTGATGCTCTTTGCTGAATAAAGTTGGAAAACCTGATAACGACGACTCCTGCCTTGTTGCTGAGTGAACGGGTTGCGGGGATAACAAATCCGAGTTACGTAAAATTCAAGCATCGGGGCTGAATTGACCAGTGCCGTGTAATACAGGTTGTTCCAAAAGTCTTGGGCACATTTTGACATTGAATATTTACGAAACTAGTAAGGATATAAAAACGCATCTGGTAAATTCAGAAAGCTTGTAATCTCAATTTTTACATGGAATGTTCAAAGATGTTCAATGTGAGCACCATTGGTCACACGACACACATCAAGCCGATAGTCAAATTCTTGCCAAACGCGTCCCAGCATTTTTTTGGTTGAGTAAACGCCATTAATGGGTCTGAAAAGAAATAAAAAAATCAACAGCTTTACAAAAAACTTAATGTAATTAGCTTTAAAATGGCACAACTTTTATTTTACTACCATTCATAGTAATTGAGATATGGGGACTTAAATGTGCCCAAGACTTTTGGAACACCCTGTATTAGCTTAAGTATACACGTGTAATCGTCTACAGTCTATAAAATCACAATTTTAGTGATTACTGTTTTAGTGGTTTTTCCATGTTTGTAAAACAATTAGTAATGTTTCATTCGTTGTTCGTTATTCTATGAAACGAAACGAAATAAAGAAAGAAATAAAATGCACGTATTGGAACATCATCATCGTAATCATCATCGTAATAATCATCGTAATCATCATCGTTATCATCAGCATCATCAACAACAATAACAACAACACCACCATAATCTCCCTTGCTATTCAAACAAACTCTTCCACTCAACACAACACATACATGTAAGCCTCCTTCTTTTTCGGTAGGACAATGTTTTTAAAAAGATTGGGAGTTGATTCGGGGTTGTCTACCTAGAAAGTAGAACGGCAGCTAAAAATACTAGTCAGGGCAAGCAAAACAAGAGTCTGAGTGTAGAACTACCTTCTGAAACACTGTGCTCAATTGTGCTGAGTGGATCAGCAGCAACTGAACGCCCGCATGTGAAAGTGGACACATGTTCCGTACATGTTTCTCTTTTGCCCATACCATCAAGTGATTCTAAGACGTCCGTCGCCATGACAACAGGGCCATAATCCGAGCTGAACCAAGGCGACAAGAGGCCTACATTTATCTTAAATCTTGGTGATGTTATTGTTGCTATGTTGTGTTGTCATCGAAACAATAAAAGCGGCAGAAAAAGACAGAGAAAAAAAACCTCACACGAAAGATTGCCCAGCTTATGTTCCTGAGGTCGGGAGGTTCGATTGGGGTTCCTGCAAACTTAAACTGGCTGCTAGCATAGGTGTTCTGTCCCGCTTCAGTAGCACGCTCATGAGAAAAAAGGTGTGTACAAACACACACACACACACACACACACACACACACACACACACACCTACACACACACACGCACACACTCCTCATTTCTCTCTTTGTCTCTCTTTCTCTCAAACACACACAGACACATACACACACGCACGCACACACACACACGCACACACACAGGCACACACTGGACTGTATATGACCCTTTCTTTTTATTTTGAGCGAGTGCATGGTTACGAAGGCTATGGTGGATCAACTTCACTTTCGTCACGAAAACACGTATCTCCTTAGCGATCGTGTTATTATAACCTTAGGCAAAACGGGAGGGAATGTTCTCGTCTTAAGGGTGTTTGCTGAAGGGTAGAAAATCTCCTTTAAATAAATAACAAAACAACGAGTGGGTATTGTTTAAAACATTCCTTTATATTTACTGGTTGTAGACAAATTGAACTTTCTTAAGAGAACAAAAAGATTACTGATCAATCTAAATACTTATCCTTGAGAAAAGAACAGGTGCAGGAGAACTCAAAATATATTCCAGTATGCATGATAATGATTTAAAAGAGATGTACCCTGATATATCATCATCATCATCATCATCATCATCATCATCATCATCATCATCATCATCAATCATCACCGCCATCATCATCATCATCATCATCATCATCATCATCATCATCATCATCATCATCATCATCATCATCATCATCATCAGTATATCGTCATTACCAGCAGCAGGAGAAACGGTAAACAAGAGTAATAAGCAGCATTTAATATTAACCAAGATTTTTTAAATAAGCAAAATATATTAAATTGGCGACTCTTCAGCAATGAATCGACATACTCGTATACTTGTTCTTGAGAAATGAGCAGGTAAGACAAACATCATCATCATCATCATCATCATCATCATCATCATCATCATCATCATCATCATCATCATCATCATCATCACAGATAGTGGACAGAAGTATTTCATTTCTTTATTTCATCGTTCTTATGTAGCACTTTTCCAGCTCAAGAGCCGCTCAAGGCGCTGGCATTGTGACTCGGAAACGAAAGTCCGACGACATTACGCCATTGCTGAAAGATCTTCACTGGCTCCCTGTCAAGAAAAGAATTGACCACAAACTCCTCACCATTGCGTACAACTGTACGAACAACTCCGCTCCCCAATATCTCAAAGAACTCCTTTCCCCTCACGAACCCCAACGTTGTCTTCGTTTTTCCTCACAACAACGGTTAAGACTTCCAAGTGTGAAATCTGGCAACACCAATAAGAAAACATTTGGCTATCGGGCCTTCTCCAACACAGCTCCAATGCTGTGGAATGACCTTCCCATGACCTTGAAACAATAAACCCTGTGGCGGTTTTTAAGAGAGCCTTGAAAACGCTCTTTTTCACATCTACCAGATAGACGTTTAAGAAATCACCTGTACATAGTTTTTGTCTGATGGCCATATCTTTATATCTTGTTTCCTCTCCACAAGTGCCATGAGCATGAACCTTGTAATCGTGGATACCTGCGATATACAAGTCTACATCATCATCATCATCATCATCATCATCATCATCATCATCATCATCATCATCATCATCATGTCACGCGCCATTGGTTTCTAGCCTGTTGGCATCGCTCGCATAATGGTATGGGAAAGTAAAGATGACAGTAAACAACAGAGAAAAGACGCGAGAAGAGCTCGTAATAAGAGGAAATGGGTGCGGATTGGAAGAGATACCGGTAGGCTGGGAATTAGGCTACGCTAAGCATGAGTAAGCACGCGCCTCTCTACATTACTCATGTGTTTAGCACCATTAAATCAGATCTACCTTTCAACAGCTTTAATTACTAACTGTAATGGATCCACAAATAGAGAATATCAGGCCAAGTATTTCATCGCTTTTATATAGCGCTTTTCCACCGCAAGAGCTGCGTAAAACGTTGGCCGATACAAGATCTAACTCAAGCCATCCGAACGCACACTTGCATCCTTAGGCGCATCGGCTCACACTAGGGGTGTTCGGTTTTACCGGTTTTCCGGTTAAAATCGGTTCGACTTTCTCACGGTTCGGTAAACCGGTTTGGCCTTAAAAAACCGGAAAACCGCGGTTTTTCTAAGGGACATCACTCGTCCCGTAAAGCACTAGCAAAATGGCGAAACAGAGAAATTCGTAGCGAACACGCGTGGGAAAGCAGACATTTGGAGATTCTTTCTCCTGCGAGAGACAGAAGCAGGAAAGGTTGACCATAATACCGGTTACTGTAAAGAGTGTAAGGCAAGTATTAAACTTGGCGGTGGCACTTCAAATCTGAATGCACACATTCGCCGACACCACCCTTAGCTGCTGCTGAAGCCAGCCAAGCCTGCGGGCCCTGCACCCAATAGATCTAACCCACAAGTCCTACGTGCTAGATCTAGTCCGTATACCAGCAGCGCTGACACTGACGTGAGCATTGTGACTGAACGAGGTGCCAGTACAAGTAAAGGCGACACAAAACAAATGACAATCAGTGAAGCACTCAAAAAGTAGTACGTACGGTGCGGTTTAGGCTGCTGGGCCATAGAACCTCACGCCTCACGCCACACGCCTTACGCCTCACGCTTCATGCTCTGGGCCATAGGACTTCATGTCACACGCTACACGCTTCACGTTTCATGCGTCAGTTTTGTGTTGATTAATTGATATTGAGAAATCAGATTAAAAGAAATGGAAAAGACAAGTTGTATTGAATTTTGTGTTTTTGAGATTAGATCTAGAAAATTGGATACATGTGTACAAGCCCTGAGATAAGTCTGCCACCTTTTGGTTGACTGTGCTATGAATTACAGTAAATAAATAAATAAATCGTATAAAAGTTACCTTTGGGTGTATTCACAAGTTTTTTCAACTCCTCCCAAATTTGTGCTCTCTGGTCTTTATCTTTGTAATCCGAAACATAAGGGTCCCAGAGAAGAGGCCTTGCCCGGACCAACTCGATTAAATTTACTCCAATGTCATCCATTTTACCATCCAGTTAGATCTAATTTCTTGTGTCTGACCACTTTGGTAAGCTAAAACGTGACTACACGCATCGCAAAAAGTGGTCATGCTCACTTTTCTCTTCACACGTGTAGCGTGAGGCGTGAGGCGTGTGGCGTGTGTGAAGTTGTATGGCCCACGCCAAGAGATACCATGTCTGTTCATATTTATCTTCACGCGTGAGGCGTGAGACGTGAGACGTGAGGGGTGTGGCGTGAGGCGTGAGGTTCTATGGCCCAGCAGCATTATGCACAGACCCGGGCCTCTGAGTTAAGTAGCTAGCGACATAAATTCCAAAAAGAAAATTCAATGCAGAGGTTATTTCCCTTGCTTACTATGCGCTTTTACCCGGGGTAACCAGTTGTAACTTCTAGCCGGTTAACCGGTTTTAAACAGCGGTTTTCAATTGGAAAAACCGGTTTTTTAACCTGTTTGAGAAATCGTACCGGTTCCACCCTCTAGCTCACACCCAGACGACTGAGCATAAAAATCCTGGGCAACCGGGTATGACGGAGGAAGGACCTATAGTGCTTGTTGGTGCATCTGTGTAACGGGCACTCACTCGTCTACAAAACGATCATCAGGATATTTAAAGTCCGTGCTATGTAATGCGTACGTGTACAGACTAGAATTTTCTTTAACCTTTCTTCCGAAGGATTAGGGGGCGCTTGCCTGTGGATCAGGTTTTTTTTTCTTTTTCTTTCTTCCCGGATTCTAGACCGCCATTGCCTGCATGCTTAACGCTCAACATTCAATGTTCACCCATCCAAGTACCCTGCTCGCCATTCCAATTCTACTGTGTAATCTCTGAAGCAAGACAACCTGTACAGTCACACTCTACATACATGTCTTCCAACAAAGAATGTCAAAGACATGGTTTAAAGAAAAATCAATAAAATGAAACTCTGGTGTAACCCAGACGATAGCACAATAACACGATAACGTGATAGTGTGTGTTTTGGAAGGTTGGGGCTTACGTGTGTGCATGTGTGGGTGTATATATGGGTGTGTGCTCGTGTTGGGGGGGGGTTAGGGGGCGGGAGCACTGATGGGTGGGAGAAAAAAAAAGGGTAAACGAGATAGTGTTTCTCTTATCATGGGTGACAAGATGATTACAGCAGGAAAGCTGCTAATCCTTGCCTGTTGAATTAGCGAAAACAATGTTCCACAATATCACCGTCCTATTGAAAACCTTCATTAGTTTGAACTTTAAACTATGTGTTAATTGTTCACATAAAAAAGAAATCGTGGCCAAGTGGTCTAAGGCGGGACTAACTTGCCTTGTTCACAGGCCAGAAACCAATGGCACCTGACAGGTGTGGGATCGATCCAACATCTGGGCGTTATGTTTCTCCGAATATTATTTACTTTCGACTCTGGCACGTCTCGGGGGGTTTCCCCGGGTACTCCGATTTGCTCCCACAGCAACATTTTAAAAACCACAACTAATATTAGATAGGTTATAGCGGAGATATTTGACTCCCGTCTCTCGGCCACCACCTTGAGAACACGGCCCCACCCGAGCTGTTATTTTTATTTATTCCCTCAAAAGAAGGATATAAAAATATTTGCCCTGCAAGGCGGTGATGCGTGGTTGGAGTAAACCGGGTTGCCGGCTTCTAGTGCCACGACACTTCGTTGTAAAGTCGCTGCCACCGACTTGCATAAAATGCCTGCTGACAATGTAGTCCCAAACTTTCTCCCCCAAGCCTCAACCAGTCGCCTCCATTTCCGCTACAGATCCCACAGCTCAAATCGAACCATGTCCTCATGGTTTCCCCGTTCGCAACAGGTATGTCTGGAACCGACACTGAATACGCCCTATAGTCCAAATTCACTGACTTAACAGTGAAAAAAGAACTGCATTCAGCAGTTACCACGGTCCAGCATCATCCTGTTCCCGGTCGTTTGCACCACTTGTAGCCGAGCGGAGATATTTGACTCCCGTCTCTCGGCCACCACCTTGAGAACACTGTCCAACCCGAGCTGTTATTTCATTTATCCCTCAAAAGAGGAGGTGCGTGGTTGCTAGTAAACCGGGTTGCCGGCTACTAGTGCCACGACACTTCGCTGCAAAGTCGCTGCCACAGACTTGCATAAAATGCCTGCCGACAATGTAGTCCCGCTCACCACCAAAAGCAGAAGGCGATTGGTCAGCCGGGGAGAACAAATGTCGTTTCGCCTTGTCCTGCATAACCCAATGGCATCCCCAAAGGATTCTGCACAGCAGGAGCCACCCAAGGCTAGTCTAGCCAAGAAATTTAGGTAGACAATTTCTCTCCCAAACCTCAACCAGTCGTCTCCCATTCCGCTACATTAAAAAATACACTGAAGAATTAATTCCCACACAATTCGGCAACGGTGACGCCACCCAATATGCATAACATTGCGTCATCTGATAGGTATCTTTATGTTCTAAATACATACCGAGTTTAAAAAAATGCGTCCATTAGTTTCTGAGAAACATGCGCACGGACTGACGTACGGTACGGACATAGCGGGATCTAACAAATAAATTCTTTAAAAAACACACAACTCATACCAAAACCAACCTCGGCTTATGCATATCTCCTTGAGCAATTGTTTCGATTGAAAAACGAATTATTTAAAATTAAATTATTTAAAGCAATGTTAACTTAAACATATATTCAGCATCCTAGACACAAACCTCGTAGTTCAGTATTTGCATAGTGGGCATTCTGCGTCATTGTCTTCCAGTGAACCCAGAAGTCTATAATTGCAGCCAGTCGATGAATATTGACATTCTTCTTGTCCATAGAAACTACACATACATTAGCGCTCTGCTGGTCCTGTTTCTGGTTTTCCGCAAATCTTATCCTAACCTATCCCGTAACTCAAAGGTCGTATGGGCACCACAAATGATCGTTTAACCAGCGTACTCCATCTTTCTCTGTCCTCAGCAGCCTTCATGGCTTTGCTCAGTCTCAAGCCAGTCCATTCTCGAATGTTGTCCTCCCACCTCTTTTTCTGTCTCCCTCTTCTTCTGCCTCCTCGCACCGTGCCTTGCAGGATGGTTTTTGCAAGGCCTGATGCTCTGGTGACGTGGCCATACCATCGGAGTTTCCGTTTTTTCACCACTGTGAGCATGCATGTCATCATGTTGTCCAGTGGCTTGTGTGAAGGAAGATCTGTCGGACTTCGTTGTTCGTGATGTGTTGAGTATAGGAAATGCCCAGAAGTCTTCTGTAGCACCTCATCTCCATGCTTTGTATTCTTCGTTGTAATCGGCCAGACTTTATAGCTAAATATAACCAACAGAGAGCTGTGCGCGTTTCAAATACAATCTTCAGCAGCATCAGCAGCATCGACATCATCAAGTGTGGTGAAATCAATCAACGACCGATTAAAAACATGCATTTTTCAGCATAGTTGATTCTTTTATTTTCCTTTTATTTTCTTCATGAATCAACGGTCAACCCCTTGGGGTCATGAGCAATCTTGTCACTGTAGATTGTTCTAACCTATAAAGGGAACAGTGAAAGCCCCAGTTGAAAACCTGTCTTGCCTTTGTAGGCATGACTAATTCACTGCGGCAACAGTTCCCCCCGTTGGAGTGCCGGGGGTTTCAGTATAAATAGTATCCCCACTTTCTGGAAATTTAGTGCTTTAAATTCCCACTGTCGCTGTCTTCATCATTTGCTCTTTCCCATTCCTGATCTGTCCTATCACTCTGCTATACTTTCTTCTTCTTCGCTAGATCAATGACCTACCTTTTTTCTTGAAAACTCTTCCTGGACAAAACTCCTTGTTTGTGTATGAGGTCTGTTGGATCAGCTTGGGAGTGTTGGACGCTTTCTGCCGGGTGGTCACTAGGGCTTCCTCTGATTGTATTATTTCGCACTATAGGCATTTTATATGTATGTGTTTTGTTGATGATTTATAATGATGGTTGTATTCTATTTTGTTTTTGTAACCGGAGTGTTCGCGTAGTTGAGGTCAACCCTCAGCCGTCCCCCGCGTGGGATGTCTTTATTGTAAAGTGACTGGCCGGTGGAGGGCATTCAATTTTCCCACTAGGGTTGTTTCGGCAGATCTTTTATGCGGATCGGGGGTTGTCCGGTCCTGATTTGGCTCGGAAGAGTCCGCTGGACCTAAAGCAACAATAAATCAATCAATCAATCAATCAACGGTCATCCTTTAATTCTCTTGATCCGAAACGTTTTGTCAACAGCGTGTTTCCAATATGTGAATAACTTCTTAGATATAATGAATCTTTTGAATATACGCTATACACTTTATGGTCGGTGTACTATGCTGTAGCCTTCAGTTCTACTTTGAAATATCTGAACTTCCGTAATACTGATAATTCTTACATGTACATAACGCACTTTATGTTTAGTATTTTTTATCTTCACGCTTAAGACTATATTCTGCGCGTCTGCGTGATTAAACTGTTGTATTCTCGGTGTATGCTGTATCGGGACAGCTCCTCGCACACACATGCATAAATAAGTCAGTACTGAATGTATATTTTCCACTCGTTCAATATAGAAACCTCCGTAGGATGATAATTATCAAGGTCTCGATCACACTCATCCACTAGCGTCCGCTATGTACCACCTGGGGACCTACAGTACTATCAGACGGTCAAGCTCTCGGTGGTAACGGGAAGGCTGTCTGGCGAACGGTCGTTTGTTCAACATGAAGCTACACAATAGGTTGTGCAGTAGATTTCATAGCAAGCGCGACGAACATACACCCGCGCTTCAAATACCGAATTTACAAAAAAACAGTAATCTGTAATACACATCCTCGAAAGCTAATTGAACAGATTTATTCAAAACCTATTGAAATCATAAACGTATGCTTGTCAAGGTGACAATGCACTTCAAAACTCAAAGAAAAAATACCGAGGAACATCCTAATTCTATGTAACCCTCGAATGGGACAATGGCTTGAAAGTGATGATAGCTATCTCCCGTCTACTGATGCCATGATTTGAAGTTGTGAAATTTTAGGGATTGGAAGTTGGACAAAGATATCAAACAATAAAATGAGACAATTACGATACCTAAATTAATGGTACTATCCTATCCTATCCTCCGGTAACTCGAAGGTCGTTGGGGCACCACAGATGATCGTTTAACCAGCGTACTCCATCTTTCTCTGTCCTCAGCAATCCTCATGGCTTCGCTCAGTGTCAAGCCAGTCCATTCTTAAATGTTGTCCTCCCACCTTTTTCTGTCTCCCTCTTCTTTTGCCTCCTTGCACCGTGCCTTGCAGAATGGCCTTTGCAAGGCCTGATGCTCTGGTGACTACTAATGTTACTGATCATTTAAAAATGCGTCGGATCCATATTAAGTTCCCCAGTAGATTGATGAAAAGTACACAGTACAAATCAGTGTTGACCATATCACAGTTGATCAAACTTGTTGATTGCCGTAGCCAGTGAAAGTTTGTACAACCGGAATCATACTGGTCTGCCAAAGCAAGCTGGCAGCGCGCTTATCATCAATGACTTTATTACGTTTGCATAATTAACTAAGGTCAGTCAATACATATTATGTATTTATAATCAAAAACGTAGTTGTTGTTCGATGTCAGTCGTGCACAATCCGACTATTGTCCGATATTGTAAGCGTAGGTCTATGCGGGCTCTGAAACATATACGCAAGAAAGACTGTCAAAACATCCCTGGTATCCTATCCTATCCCGTAACTCGAAGGTCGTTGGGGCACCACAGATGATCGTTTAACCAGCGTACTTCCATCATTCTCTGTCCTCAGTAACCCTCATGGCTTCGCTCAGTATCAAGCCAGTCCATTCTCGAACGTTGTCCTCCCTGCTATACCTAGTCCATAATGTACAATAACATACCCAGTTTTCCTCTCTGGCGCAGACAGGTTTTGCTAGAGTTCCCCGAGAGTGCAACAGAGTAAAACCAACACGCAAGCAGATGATCCACAAAGGGTACCTTGTTGTGACGACACGAGTTTTCAGCATGTACTAGAGATAGTATATATTGTGCAGAGTTGCACATCTCTAACGATACAGTGTACATAATCGAATCGGCAGTTTCTTTTACTGTGTATGAAAGATTAAAGTATGGTTGGTTTCACGTAATTAACGCGGAAAGGGCATAATGCGAAATTAGGAAAGGGGGTTATTGAGCTCGACTCGAGGTTGTCCTGTGTGCTGGTATGCGATTTAGCTAGCAGAGTCATTTTGGTTGCTGTTGCAAGCAGACGGTCTTTTTGACAGAAGTAGCGTTGTGATTGTGTGTCAGGTTAGAGTAACGTCTTCTGTAAGGGTTTTTGTTCGCAGTGTTTCGAACCACCCAAGGTCTTGTTGCCCTCGTCGGGTCAAGAATGTTAAAAAGTCTGTAGTGGGAGGACTGTGACTGCCATCTATTGAGTGTATAGGTGTAGAGTTCAGTTCTAAAGCTGTGTGGCCCTCGATTGGGCACCTGCTAATGATCAAGTACATCGCCAGTATAACCAGGCATAGCTAGCATTAGCCAGAAACGGATTTGAACTCTCAGACTAAGGGTGAAATTATACTGCCACGCACTTCAGTCGTGCGGACCGAAAAAAGTCGTGTCTTCTTCTTTATTTCCTATCGGTGATCATACTGACACGACTAGACGTAAAAAGTCGTGCGGATGAAAAAAGACGTGCGGACAATCAGCACTTCTTTTTAGCGCGCGGAAGGGCCCGCTCTCCTATAGAAGTGTTTCGTTACCATCCGGTCTGTTTCCTGTCAAGTTGGAGGACGAAAGATTGATTGTGGCGTACGGTGCAGAGAATTGATATATAACAAAGCGGACAAAAATCACAGCAATCGGGAACTTAGTCAAAAAGCATGGGAAAACATTGCTAGGGAAATGGGAAATGAAGGTAAAGGTGATTCTGATGAATACATTTGGATATTGAATTTTGTTTCAACCAGCCCGTTTGCTTATGTTTGGTGTCTGCTATCGAATGAATAATGAATATGGATATACAGTTGGCTTTGAATAGTTTAAATACCTCTACCCTGTCTCTCTGTCTCTGTCTGTCTGTCTGTCTCTCTCTCTCTCTTTCTCTCTCGTGTAGGCATGAATGAGCAAACATGTGCATAGGAGGGTGTGTGTGTGTGGGGTGTGTGTGTGTGTGTGTATGGGTGTGTGTGTTTGAAAGTGCATCCCAGATACATTGATACATTGATTTTGATTATAGTCATTGTTTTATTGTTGCACTGCCACAGAACAATTTTTCGTCTCTCTCTCTGTCTCCATGTCTATCTGTTTTTTTGTCTCTCTTTCTCTCTCTCTCTTTCTCTCTCTCTCTCTCTCTCTCTCTCTCTCTCTCTCTCTCTCTCTCTCTCTCTCTCTCTCTCTCTCTCTCTCTCTCTTACCCCCGTTGGAGTGCCGGGGGTTTCAGTATAAATAGTACCCCCACTTTCTGGAAATTTATTGCTTTAAATTCCCACTGTCGCTGTCTTTCTCATTTGGTCTTTTTCATTCCTGCTCTGTCAGGCTATCAATCTGCTATACTATCTTCTTCTTCGCTAGATCAGTGACCTACCTTTTTTCTTGAAAACTCTTCCTGGACAAGACTCCTTGTTTGTGTATGAGGTCTGTTGGATCAGCTTGGGAATGTTGGACGCTTTCTGCCGGGTGGTCACTAGGGCTTCCTATGATGTTATTATTTAGCAATATAGGCATTTTATATGTATGTGTTTTGTTGATAATTTATAATGATGTTTGTATTCTATTTTGTTTTTGTAACCGGGGGTTTGATTAGTTGGGGTAAAGCCTCAGCCGTCCCCTGCGTGGGATGTCTTTATTGTAAAGTGACTGGCCGGTGGAGGGCATTCAATTTTCCCACTAGGGTTGTTTCAGCAGATCTTTTATGCGGATCGGGGGCTGTCCGGTCCTGATTTGGCTCGGAAGAGTCCGCTGGACCTAAAGCAACAATCAATCAATCAAAAAACTCTCTCTCTCTCTCTCTCTCGTGTAGGCATGAATGAGCAAACATGTGCATAGGAGGGTGGGTGTGTGTGTGGGTGTGTGTGTGTGAATGTGTGTGTGTTTGAAAGTGCATCCCAGATACATTGATACATTGATTTTGATTATAGTCATTGTTTTATTGTTGCACTGCCACAGAACAATTGTTCGTTTTGTTTACACAGTCGGACGAAGTCGCGCGGACCTATATGATCACCACTTCCGACCTAGCTGCCCGTCCGTTTCGGTCCGCACTTCAATCGTGCGTGGCAGTATAATTTCAGCCTAACCAGTGTGTGCTGTACTGTGTTGTATAGTGTTGTGTTGTGCAGTGTACGTGCATCTGTGTGTCACAAGCCGAGGACCTAAAAGGTGAGTTGAAACCTGCAATTCTTTTCCTTAGTGGCAGTGCATTCCGGAGTCTGCGTATGTGAATGAATGATGGAGAATGAGGGGGAAAGGGATGTATTTTGATAAATGGTAGTTTATTGATTTTATATGATTTTCATATGATTTCCTTGGTTAAACGTTTGTATAAATAATGTCGTTGCTGTTGTTGCCAAAGTGGGTCAAAGGGTGACAATGAAGTATGCATGTTAGAGAGAGAGAGAGAGAGGGGTGATGAATGTGAAGGAAGAGAGACAATGTATTGCGTTGGAGAGGGGTGATGAAGGTGATGAATATGAGGGAAGCGCGTTTGTATTATAGCGTGATAGAAACAATTGTGAATGGACAAAGATGATGTATTATAACGTGGAGAGGGGTGATGAAGATGGAGGTGTGGTTTGAGATGAATCACTATGGCGTGAATGGGAATGCAGTTGTAATAATTATGTATATTTATATAAACAACCATGTGGCATGAGAGAGATAAATTATAGAATTAAGAAATGCATTGTGTTTTGAGATGCATGTATAGACAGGTCAAGATGGCGGACGGCGAAAGGCTTATTCTGTTATGAAGTGTTTAAGTTTTTGTGGACAAGCTAGTGAGACTCCTTATTTGTCCACAGATTGGGCTTCGATTTTCCACCTTTGCCATCACTGTTATCTTTGGTTTTATCTACTGCTACCACTTCTGTTACGCCCTACTACCAGAATAACTCTGCTACTCCTGCGTGTCTCTGCGGTACCACTGTGACGGGTGACGTCAGCTGTGAGACCTCTACCCTTGCCGCTGGAGGGTGTGGATGTTGCCTGGGCTCAACGCCACCACCGTTACGTCCCCCTTTTGCTATCGGCGCCGCTGCTGGGAGTGACCCTCCATCACGGCCGGACTCGCCGTTACTGCGGACGAGGCTGTCCAACAGCTACAGGATCCCAACTACACCGCATCCACACACATACAGACTCGCATTCACACACCTAAAAACATATCTAGTGTAAATTACTTTCTTTACTTGAGTAATTAACTGCAGTAGTACTTTGAGATCAATTAATCGATAGTTAGGTTTCGAACGTTGACTTTGAACTATAAAGCTAGCGAATTCCATACGATTGAATTTCAAGGTTTTTTTTTCTGATCGTGGATTTAACTTTGAATTGTGTTTATTTGGAATTTAACTGATTGTCACTATTGATGCACATTGTTGTGGGTATTCTGTTGTGTATAGTTCTGGGGTTTTCAGTTAGACAAGGGAGGTAATCGTTTAGTAAATACTGGTCTTAAATACCTGTCTTGATAGGGGTTGAGGGTGGTTTAGTATCCCATATCCTGTGAGTGTGTGTGACATTGTTGAATAAAAGTGTGTGATTGTTCATCTGGCATTTTGTGTTAGTTTTTTGTTTGAGTTTCTATTCCTACCACTCGTTGTTTGGGCTGAACGTCGCGGAACCCGCTCGGGTGACGCGACACTTGTATAGTACAAACAGTTACGCTCAGAAATTCAGTCTTGTTTTAAACTAACACGGAAACGGACGATTCATAAAATGAATATATACACACTAGGTAAGACAAAGAGTATAACCTTTTGTTTGTTTTCAAAAATACAGACTAAAGAAATTAATAGTTCTGTTTGACAAATATATTGTTCTTTTGTACAGCGCGCTTTCCATCTCACAAAAACTGCACAAAGTGATGGCTGCCGAAATCCAGCACGCACCGCCCTCTAAACATAGTTAAATCAAACGCGAACCCCATTCAGGATACCTGTTACGTTTGAGACGCACGAAAGATCCGATCGTTTTGTTTTCCAAAGCATGCAATAAGAGAGAGTATTTACCTTTGATTTGATTTTGGGTTGTAGTTGGAAGAAGCTGTTGATAATTTTCGTTGGTCGATATTATTGGAGAATTTGCTACGGTTGCTTGTTTACTATCGATCGAAGCATCTAGATAGATCTACCAGTAGCTGAGAGATTCTTCTGGCCTAAATAAAGTTATATGACGTGCATAGTTCCGATGACGAATTTTATTTTGATTGGCTGTAATTGCGTCATGCTGGAATGTTCGAACGTTCTCTAGAGTATAGAGAGACTATATAAGTACCGCACTGTTTCAGAGTAGTACCAAAGAGATCCGTTGGATCTCATTTTTGATATGATGATGATGGTCATTGTTGTCAGGGTGGCGACGTGGTGATCGTCCTTAACGCTCATGCAATAGGACGTTAAGCATCGTTTTTCGTTCGAGTAGTACCAGTGGGGCCGGGTAGCTCAGTTGGTAAGAGCGTCTTGCTAGTAACCGAAAGGTCGCTGGTTCGAATCCCGGATTGGTCAACGTGTGATCATATTATTTTCCCCTTTACCAACAACTGGCCCGCTGGTGTCAGTATAAATCGGTCCAGTAGTCACCTATATGCGAAAGTGTCGTGTGACTATAATCTACAAACAACAACAACAACAACAAGAGTAGTACCGCACTGTTTCAGAGTAGAGAGACGGAGATCGTCTCCTATACGCTTAATGTGTCCGGAGACGTGATTTTTACTCCAAAAAAAAATGTATAGAGAATTGAAAAGGAGAATTTGGAAAAACTATTGAGCGATTGTATGCAGTTGTTGATGTACGCTGAATAAAGTTGGAAAATTTCATACGACGACTCCTGCCTTGTTGCTGAGTGAACAGGTTGCGTGGATAAACGAATCTGAGTTACACTTATCAGGATTCAAGCGTCGGTGATGAATCAACTACTGATTAAGAAAAACAACAACAGTGTAACCCCCTACACAAGAAGAAATTTACTTAATTTCTTTCAACAACGTTGAGACGCAATGCACAAACAAAGTCCAGAATTAAAACGTATTTCAGTCTGTCTGGATACTGTCAATGTTCTCAGTTCATGAACATGGAAACGACGCCATCGATGTCTTTCTTCAAGGATTCGCAGGCCTTGAAAGGGATCGGGAAGGGTTTGGATCGAACGGGGATATCTGAAGTAAGGTGGACTTTATGTTCGACCAAAGTTGTAGAGTCTGGGACATCACCGAAGTTATGGGGAAACTCGCCCATAAGGTCCTTGAGCTCCATCGTTTGACCTTCCGTCAGGTTTGGCCTAGATTAACATCATCGATGCTTTCTTTGCTGTGGAAGTCTCCAAATTCCAACAGTTCCTCGCTGTCAAAGCTGTCGTCGACCACAGCTGCTGTCGCTGCGTGTACAGTCTCTGGCGGCCTTTCCACGTACAACTTAAGGAGGTTGGCGTGGTATACCTTGGTATGCTGGCCGACCTTCACTTTGTAGTCGTTGATCCCCACCACAGTCTCCACTTCGTACGGATCTTTCCACTGTATCAGCAACTTATTGTGATCGGTAGGTAGCAGCACCAGTACTTTGTTGCCAGGTCTGAACTTTTTGTTCACAGCCCTACGATCATAGTAGTGCTTTCCACAGTCTTGGGATTTCTTCAGGTTTTCTCTGGCTATCTCGATAGATCTCTGATACTATATTATAGATCGAATCCACTTAAGAAGACACGCGCTTGCTGCAAGCCCGGGCACATCGTAACGCCACCAAGAAGGAATTTGAAAAAAAAGAAATAACATGTGATTTCGCCCAACAGCCTTGGAGTTAGCACTATAGTAACATCTAGTATATATGATCATAATATTCAACACAGATTAACTAAACATTCATGATTATAAGCCAACTCCAATTAAGGATGATTCATTAGGGCAAAGCAGCCCTCGAGTTGTATATAAAAAAGCGCCACAAAACGTTTTGATTGCTCGCCACAAACTATTTTTTGCTTCTGGGCAACCTTTTGCCATAAGCGAGCGCTTTTAAAATGGCGCAGCACATGTTGACTGCACAACAGCCAATCAAAGTGAAGTTGGCTGAAAGTGAAAGTTACTGTCATTCCCACTGACGACACAACAACACTGTCAAATATAGATACCAATTCATACCGATTGCACATAAACATAATTATTCCGACAAATAACAAGTACACAAATCTTACCAGAATGTAAACCCCTTGGGGTCATGAGCAATCTTGCCACTGTAGATTGTTCTAACCTATAAAGGGAAAAGTGAAAGCCCCAGTTGAAAACCTGTCTTTCCTTTATAGGCAAGACCTATTTACTGCGGCAACAGTACCCCCGTTGGAGTGCCGGGGGTTTCAGTATAAATAGTGTCCCCACTTTCTGGAAATTTAGTGCTTTAAATTCCCACTGTCGCTGTCTTCCTCATTTGCTCTTCTTCGCTAGATCAATGACCTACCTTTTTTTTCTTGAAAACTCTTCCTGGACAAGACTCCTTGTTTGTGTATGGGGTCTGTTGGATCAGCTTGGGAGTGTTGGACGCTTTCTGCCGGGTGGTCACTGGGGCTTCCTATGATGTTCTTATTTCGCAATGTAGGCATTATATATGTATGTGTTTTGTTGATAATTTATAATGATGATTGTATTCTATTTTGTTTTTGTAACCGGGGGTTCGAGTAGTTGGGGTCAAGCCTCAGCCGTCCCCTGCGTGGGATGTCTTTATTGTAAAGTGACTGGCCGGTGGAGGGCATTCAATTTTCCCACTAGGGTTGTTTCAGCAGATCTTTTATGCGGATCTGGGGTTGTCCGGTCCTGATTTGGCTCGGAAGAGTCCGCTGGACCTAAAGCAACAATCAATCAATCAATCAATCAACCAGAATGTAAATGACAAAACGTCCTCCCTTGCTATTTTACCATTGAATACATCGCCATTCGCAAATCGAAAGTCCATCACTCTGGCCGCCATCTTTTTCTCTCAGAGCGCTTCCCGCGGGCATAGGGTTACAAACTCTTACAATCTCGTGCAACATTATTCTACGAGTGCCAAAGCTACATAAAATTCAATTACGAAAGAGTCAAACTGGGGAAAGCGCAACTCACTATTTGCGCTGCTTGCTACGAAGGGCTAAGAAAATAGTTGAATACTTCATTAACCCCAACAAGAAATTATGAAAGAATAGAAAACAAGTCCATAATATATTGACATCGAACTCTGAACAATATCTACATGATGATGTTCAAGAGTGTTAATTACTACGGGAAAGTACTTGAATTCTCTTGGTAAAATCAGAGAGGCGTGCAAACAAAGACGCAGAGAGAGCGAAAATTGAACGATAACGATAGCGACAAGGTAGGTAGGTAGGTAGGTAGGTAGGTAGGTAGATTAACGTCTCCGGACACTTGGCATATAGGAGACAAACACAACAAGCACTGAGGCAGGGAGCGAAATAGAGAAGACAGCGACAGACAGTGAGAGATCAAGAGAGAGACAGAGAGTGAAAGACAGAAAGTGAGAGACAGAGCGAAAGACAGGGAGATACAGACAGAGGTGGGGTGAGAGAGAGAGAGAGAGAGAGAGAGAGAGAGAGAGAGAGAGAGAGAGAGAGAGAGAGAGAGAGAGAGAGAGGGGGGAACGCGGGGTAGATGGGTGGGATGGCAAACAAAGGGGATGGAAAAGGAAAGCACACGTAAACAAGAAGAAAAGACGATCAGAGCACTATAAGGGGCGAAGCGGAAGCCATCCTCAATGAGCCCTGATAAACAGACCGAGCGTGTTTATGCGACTCAAGAAAACAAGCGGAAGAAATATCATTTCTACGACAGCATGAAACTCGACTTCAACAAGAAGAACACGCTCTTTTTATTATTTTTTTTTAAAATCCAGTTAGAAAAAAAAGAGATCATGCTTTTTAGTTCAGCAGAAAAACGAACATGCTTTTTAGTTCAGCAGAAAAACGAACATGCTTTTTTTAATACAGCAGGAAAAAATCAAATGCGCTCGAAACCAGCAGTAGAGAAAAAAACCACTTTAATTCAACGGAAAAGAAAAAGTTTAAAGAAAAAAGGTTTAAATTCTCCACAAATGCCCTGTCGGAATCGAAAGGTCATGCAAAGAGTCTCACAGCATGCATAGCATTTCTTAGGGAGCGCAGGTTCGTGCAGCGCGAACATAAAGGATAGGTGTCTTCATTATAAAAGCATGGTGCAGCTTGCTAAAATGCGGTTGCACCCCCATCTGAATACGTGGAAAAGTTCTCAATGTCGTCCCTAGCAAACGCAAACATAAAATAAAGGCAGGGAAAACTACTGAGCAACGAAGTTAAGACCACTGACCCAGTTGCTAACGTAATGGTGTCTATCGTACATCTTTTTATTTCATCGTTACTTTATTTTAGCGCTTTTCCAGCTCAAGAGGTGCTCAAGGCCTTGGACGATACAGGATCTCACTCAAGCCAGTCGAGGAGCCCATTTTGTGCAACAACATTAAAAGATAGAGAATGAGAGAGAGACAGAGAGAGAGAGAAGTGTATTTAATTGTTAAGAAACTAGGGGTAGGAAGAGGAGGAGAAGGGGTGTGTTTATCGGCAATGGACTAGGGATGTGGGAAGAGGATCTTCGGGGTGGTATGGGAATAGAGGGGAGCGCACTTGTATAGCATCAACAGCATCGATTTCAACATTACATGATTGTAGAGCGGGCGTGAGTGCATGTCGAAATGAAAATGCAGCGGAGAAGAACAAGATGCAGCAGCAACCCACTGCAAAATGAAATGCCGAGATATTAGATTTAGGTTTCCTTTGGCGAATTTTGTAGAATAATACAAATTCTTCTTCTTCTTCTTCTTCTTCTTCTTCTTCTTCTTCTTCTTCTTCTTAGTCGTCTTCATCTTCTTGGTAGTGGTGTTATTGTTGTTTTAAATTTATTTTCGTTTGCATTATTTCAAACGCCGCCAAGAACTCGTCCATTAACCAGCATAACAATACCAATTAAAAAAAAATAAAAAATTAATAAATACAACTAAAACAAGATGGCATGCCATTCAAATGTATTTATAAACACAGAGGAACAACAATGAGCAATAAAAACATGTTAATTGTCTTGTCTGTATAAAGAAATTAAAAAAACAACAACATGCAATCCTAAATCTGAACTATAACTACAAATGTTTCTATGAAGTTTGCTCAAAATCCGTTCAATATTTCTTGATATGAGGAGGACAACGGATTGACGGAACGGCATTAGGCTCCTGACTATTTCGAAATATTTCCACATATTATCTACAAATATAAAAAAAATATTGGGTCAGCAGGTGGAAATCTATTCCGTGTGTATGTCGTTTAAAAAAATTACTGTAATTAATTAAAACACATGTGTTTATCCTTATGCAGCCATTGTAATGAAAATGGGGAAAAAAATATAAGGATATTCAAATATACTTCGCTTTCAGAGATTGTTTCAATGAACAAAATACAGAAAAGAAGGAGAAAATCGAGACGGAAATGTTGTCGTCAGATATAAATCACTGTATTTCACATTTTTCATGTTATTATATTACAAAATTCCATTTTACGCTCTCTCACTCTCTCACTTTTAAAATGACAGTGTCAAAAGATGACCAGCCTCACTGATATTGCATTATTGATCAATGCCTTGTTGTGACGTCTTCGCACATTATTCATATATGATATGAAAGTGCGAAGCAACATTCTATGCAAATATGAAAAGTGCAAAACAGCATTCAATGCAAATATGAAAAGCGGTACACATTACTTCGACAGGTGTGTGTGTAATATTCTTTCTTTTTTCAGTAGCGATTTTTTCATCGTCTTTAGGACAAACAATCACAGAATGCAGTACACAGAACAAAAAACCTAAAAAATATTATACAACTCATAATTTGAACATAATTGGACAGTTTTAAAGCTTATGTTCACGTCAAAGTATGTTCTGCATTGTGAGTTTATACAGATCATAATGAGTTTTGCTATACCGACAGATGATGCAAACTGAAATCACATACACATGTGCAAACACGCGTGAACGCACGCATCCCCGCACGCACGCACACACACACAAACATACAAATTTGCAAAACCAAACATCATCGTCATGTAAATCTTTTACTAATTCAATCTCAACAACAGATTGTTTTACATTTCCTTACTAATCACATTGATAATAACAGTCTTCTCGACATCTCTTTATTCTTTATCATAACATTTGGCCGATCCCATAAGATTTCGTTTAAAATGAGGAGAGATAATTCTTCAAACGTGTCCCTTGCACGCCTTCTCTCTCTCTCTCTCTCTCTCTCTCTCTCTCTCTCTCTCTCTCTCTCTCTCTCTCTCTCTCTCTCTCTCTCTCTCTCTCCTGGCTGCTAGAAAAAGAGAGAGGACAAAAATCAATTATGCGAGACAATGACACAGGAGTGTAGTCAGCAATTCTCTGGGGACTCATGAAGAGTTGCCGAGTCGTCAATGATCACTTGTACCTCCGTGGAACACTTTAAACTCGGCACACATAGATCTACTATAATCAGCAACTAAACTATGTGTCATAGTCTGCAATGAACTATTTAACCCTCAGTTGTTACTTGATACTCTACATCATACTGTATACGTAAAGGACATCATTGTCGCGCTGTATTGCAAGGAATACTCAGCTTCGATACTTATTATCAGTTCTGCACGTAACTACCTCAGGCTTAGACCTCAGCTGTCTATTGATACTATCAAAAATGTTATAGCCTAATTTATTCATGTGTTAAGGGAAGAGAGTTCCATACATACGGCTTTTTTGTTTTACTACAACAACAAAAGACATAAATGCTTTGCGTGTTAGGGGAAAGGGGGTTCCATACATGTGGAGAGAGTGAGGGAGAGAGACAGAGACAGAGGGAGAGAAAAAAGAGAGAGAGAGAAGTGTAAGGGATACAGTAAAACATGCAGACATATAGAGTATGCTCAAGTAGCTAAGATATTTATTATCCTACATATACAAACATCAAATTCAAGGGTTGGTGTAATTGTTAGCATTTAAAGGAGGACTACTCACAAATTATGCTTACCTTTGGCTATTTTGTGATCGATGTTGTCAGCGATGATATTTGCCTCTTGTCAATTGCCTTCCCCGGTAACCACGGCAATGCTTTCACACAGATCTCCAATACATGGGGCACAGAAAACACAGAGAACGATGGCACGGTTCCTTTTAATAAGAGCTCGTTCTTTTCTTCTACCATGGGCTCCCCTGTTGTTGGGCGATGCTGATTTCAATGCACAAAACACACACAATTATGATCCTGCATGAGCTTTGTCGCCTTTTCTCGATGGTGATGTTGATTTGATGCACAGAAAACAAAATAATGCTTACAATCTATCTTTCAGGAGCCTGTTTTCCCTTTGTTTGGTGATGCTGATTTCAATGCCCAGAATACAAGTGATCTTTCAGGAGTTTGTGTGGATGCTGTTGTTTTAAGCTTAGCTCATCTCGTGATGCACAGTTCCCGAAGGCTTATGATCGTTCAGGAGCTTTTTAAATCCTCCTTTTGGTGATGCTGATTTGATAAAAGAGACCGCAAACGGAAACCTTTTAGGAGTTTTAGCTCCTCTTGTTTACCGGTATTGATTTCAAGCAAACAGAAGCACCACAGGCAAAAGTTGACAAAAGTTTTCCTCTCGCTTAAGCACACTTACATTCTTCCAACAACGGAATGAAGATATTTTGTTTTCAATAGTCCATAATTATTTACTTGTATGTAATGGACATCCTTCAGATCTTCTACGAAATATACATTATAATTATACCTTCAAAATTGAAAAAGACACTAATACGGCAAGGAAAGACCAACATCACAAACAAGAATAAAGCTTACAAAAATAAGGATAATGAGAAGAAACCTGGAATAAATCCTTTCGCACAGAACCTCCTACTTCAATAAATGAGCCGATTTACTCCATGTTTATCCTATTAGTAGATCGATTCAGGTCTTTTACAAACGCGTTCAACAATTACAGACGTAGATGATATAAAAGAATTGTTAATAATACTTTAAAATTGAATTGGGAATTACAAGACGGTGGGACAGATCCGAATTTAGGAATAATTATCAACAATAATGCAAATCGTAATTTTTTAAGTGAATGCATAGGCTTTGTTGCACTCATTTCATGCTTGTGTGTAAAAAAAAATCTTCTTAAAAGTAAATAAATAAATAACATATAAATTATAGCTTATAAATAGCAGGTGAATTAAAGTACAGTATATATAACAGACAAGTGAAATTAATTTCAAACAATTATTTTCCGGTTACATGGCAAGGTTTCTAGCTAAATGTAATATCAATAAATCTGTGTAATATTTTTATGCCAATTCTATAGTATTACTACACTGCTCCAGACAATATTGGCCTAAGGCACGGGAATAAATAGAAAGAAACCAGCAAAAGAATAATGTCAGGCATTTTCGCTGCACTTACAAGTTATAGCTAAATCAATTATAAAAACTTCATCGCAATACTTGTCACTAATTACATAGATTTATACAGAACATTCGATCTGTTTCAGAACAAGCAATATAATATAATGATTTGCAACGGCTGTGCCGAGCTACTGAATAATTTATAAAAAAAAAAGAGATTCCGTTTGGAAATATTATTTCAGCATCACCGACATCGTCAACCTAGCTAAGGTGTATTTGTAAAGCCGGTCTCAAGCTAATGAACAAACATAAAAGATGGTGTGGAAACGGAAACTCCGATGGCATGGTGTCGCAAGAGGACTAGTTTTACTCTGCTTATTTTAATATTTAGCTTGGTTAGTCTATGTGATCTTAGAATTTCAATGTTAACCAGCAGCAGACGATGGAAGTAATCAAGCGTAGCAATAGTATACTGCCGGCTACACACAGTGGCCGCTGACTCTAGCTCAGGCAATGACATCATCGTAGCTATACGGTAGGTGAGTCTATTATCCGCCAATGAGATCACAGCTTAGAATGGACTCAACCAGGTCAGGCTGATTCGAAGTTAGAGCTAGACCGGCAGTCGTGTTTAAACCGAGGAAGAGTTAACAGTTACACAGTGAGCAGTAGATCTCTCCAGAAAAGACTAGGACGCAGTACTTGTGAAAATCCGAATTCACTCAAGTAGCCACTAGCCTGAAATTGTCACAAAGGTAAATGAACATACTTCTGTTTCATCGTGATGTATTATATTATTGTTGAATTATGTTTGTGGAATTTGCTATGCATAGAATTGAATTGTTAGCCCGACTTTGCCGAACACGTGGCTTAGCTGACCACGAGGCAAAAAGACGACCGGCCTGACGCCATCTTGAATTATGTACGGACCCACTGTTGTTTAACTTATATGTATGCTTACAGACCAGTGGCTGTACAAATGAATGTGTATAATATTATTAATTCTTGATGTGTATAAGTAGCCATGTTTTATATTTATGTATGTATAGTAAATTAGAGTGGAGATTCCAGTGGACCACGGACTTACCAGAATGTTCGTCGCTTATATATGTAGATGTGGAGCTAATCACTGAGGGCTATTACGACCTTCAGTGAGACGCTCTGCACACACCTATCATTCAAGGTTGTGCAGAATTTCGTCTCATATGTTCCAGACGATCAGGCGTTCTGTAGTGCGCCCAACACAGCATCAGACGAAACCACGTCGACGCATACGTTGGCTGCAGAGGTATCCCCAGCATTGCGCGAGGAAAACCCACCAGTCTAACCACAGGGAAGAACCCAGAAGAAGACAACACAAGTTGTCAGGAAACCGACCGCAGCAAAGCACGCCAGACTCACAGTTAAGTCACTAACCGTGTGTGCACAAAAACTGAGAGCTACAGGACCACAGTAGTCCACTTCTCATGAACTATAACCTCCAGTGCCCAAGGATGAACAATTAGCTGCATAGACTATCAGCGATCGAATTATTCACAGTGATATTTAACGTTTCAAGTAGATTAGTACATCGAAAATCTTGTATAGAGTGGAAGAAATAAATGTGTGATATTTAACTGTTATCAAGTGGCTGGACTACATATGATTCATAGCCGTGTGAAAGCTAGTGTGACAGTGATCTTTTACCATTTTTCTATCTATCTCTGTACCCCAGCCTTAACACAGACCGAGCTAAACAAATAAATTTATTAAAGTAATCCACAGGGTGACTCACTAGCGGTCCCCATAGGATAAAGCGTGAGGGTTACATCATCCCATTGTGCAGAGCCCAGCAACCCATAAAACCCCCGTGACACATGGCCACGTCACCAGATTATCAGGAACAGTGCAAAGAGGTAGAAGAAGAGGTAGACCGAAAAAGAGGTGGGAGGACAACATTCGAGAATGGACTGGCTTGACACTGAGCGAAGCTATGAGGGTTGCTGAGGACAGAGAAAGTTGGAGTACGCTGGTTAAACGATCATCTGTGGTGTCCCAACGACCTTCGAGTTACGGGATATGATAAAATAGGAAAAAATGGTGTGGGGACTGGGGGTTGGAGGGGTAAATTGAGGTATGTGTGTGTGGGGGGGAAGGGGGAGGTAGGGGTGGAATTGCTAATATTATTTGAGCTTCAGCTTCACTTATTCTTTTAAAGCAAGACTTGACTATCAATTCTGCCTATGCAATCAATCACCTGAATCCACACATTAAAAGCAAGCTATCGCTTTAAGTTGGTGGCAGGAGCAATTAATTTGCAACACTTGTTTCAATTCACTGAACAAAACTCTAAACTTTCAACAACAAGAGCAACAACAACAACAACAATAGCAAAACAACAACAACAGGGTTGCTCAAAACAAATGTTAGTACATTGGTGCAAGCGTCTGAACAAACATTAAAGGCTTCGTTTCATTATAGACCTAACATAATTATTTCAGGTACAGGTGGACCATCTCTTCTGTTAACACGAATATTGATTGCCGTCTATAAAAATATGTCTAAACAATGTTGTTTCGCATAATCTCTCATTTTGTTCACACTAACATTTATTATCTTTTACTGACACTCAAAAAAGGACATGTGCGCGGCTGCACTGAACATCCAGTTCACGTCATTCAACATGACATCGTTGAAGAAGCACATTGTAAATTTATTGTTATCAATAATATGTTATCATTAGCTGAATCATCTGCAAGCCTCTTAACACAAGAATGTATTTTATTCCTTAAATATCTTCACGTAGGCCTGTTGACATGACACTAGGGGTGATTATCATTTTCTCTGCTAACATCCACGTAATGTCGCTTCAGCAGCGAGCAAAGACATTTGACTAAACTTCAGCTTCCCAATCTGTCCAGTAAGCTTTACAACAAACAGTGCCAGTACTCAAAATATTAATATTTTTAAAATTTTGTAGCCTAACCTAATGCAACGTCCATAAAAATAGGATTAAATATCTCAGTTTAAAAATCTGTTCATTCTGATGCAATTAAGTCATGGGTTTGACAATTTAATCTTATCTACAGCCTAACAAAAAGTGCTACATGCAAATTAATTGATTCATCTAAACGTAGACTATAAGTGTAAAATCGCGGCCTAATCAGTAAAGTTTACACTTTGGTTATGTTGTTTAATAGCATGTATCGCACGAAACGCACGACGTGTTTTAAGGAGCGAAAGGCTCTATAAAAGGACCTAATTTGAAAGCTTTGTTTACTTTTGGAGAAAATCAGTTTAGCCTAAATTCGCATTGTTATTACCCAAAAAAATCCAGTTTAATGTGGGCGTTAGTTGGCCAAACCAACGCTGACGTTTGAATTTTACATTAATGTTTTCTGACAGGAAGTGATTTCCATTGTTTACAGACACATCAATACGCGCTACGATCCACTAGATGATATTGTTTTAGCTAGAAAGGTAGATAGCGGTTGATATGAATAGACGAAAAAACTACGGAAATTTATTAATTTTTGTGTTACTATACTTTCGAAAGAGTTTTGTTTGTTTGTTGCAAACTATTTTTTTCATTTTTTTATTTAAATAAATTAAAGTCCCACGTCACAATAGCGAATAGGGGACTGCGTATATCAAACTAATTTTTTTCCAGTGAGGCAACATTCATTGTGATCTGTCGAGGGGCGTGGTATGGTCAAAGGGAGCCCTTTTAAACTAAACTAATGCTTCCCCTCTAGTTTTAGTTGTTTAACATAATGCTCAAAACACTCAAAGCAGTGAATCATGGCGACATCAGGTCGGTTAACTTCAAATGAAATAATACAGACCCCGAAGTCTTATCCTATCCTATCCCGTAATTCAAAGGTCGTTGGGGTACCACAGATGATCGTTTAACCAGCGTACGCCATCTTTCTCTCTTCTCAGCAAACCCTGATCATGGCTTCGCTCGGTATCAAATCAGTCCATTCTCGAATGTTGTGCGCCCACTTCTTTTTCTGTCTCCCTCTCCTTCTGACTCCTTGCACCGTGCCTTGTAGGATTGTTTTTGCAAGGCCTGATGCTCTGGTGACGTGGCCATACCATCGGAGTTTCCGTTTCTTCACCACTGTGAGCATGTCATCATGTTGTCCAATGTCGGACTTCGTAATATTTCACTGCAAATTTTACCAAATGATTGAACTCGTTATTTTTCAGTATGTAACTTTACTGTGCAAAACAAGCACACCTACTTGCAAAATCAGCCATTTTATCTATAAAAAAAAGAAGTTTACTTTTTGAACAACTTAATCTGTGAAAACATTAGACTGCAAACTTAGCTAATTCATCTCATCTCTGACTCATGGTTCAAACCTTGGTGCAGTTTGTGTAAACTAATGCTATTTGTGGCTTTTTATCGAGTAATTAAGGCTTGTTAGACTCGCTTCTACACAAAGAAAAGTTAACGTAGTTAAATTGAATAATCAGCAAAGCCATCTGCCTGTTTTAGCATCCAACACGGTGACGCCATTAACGGCATCTGAATGTAACAAACGCATGTCGCTTAATCAGTAATCATTCTGCGGAGAGGCGTTTTCTATTTAAAACTCTTGCGTTAAAATCGCAACTCTTATCAGCGAATGTGTTTCGTCGCTTTTTATATTGAAATACAATACAACTGCATTCATCTCACTTGGCCGTGTATATAATTCCCTTTGTAAAAGATTTATTTGCGATTACTTTTATTATTTTTTTGTTGGCCACGTTCAGCTAAATAATCTTTATTTTGAAGCTTATTTTTTTAAATATTCATTTGTTTATATACAATACAAGATTTCTCTAAATAATATATTTTCTCTATAAATAATTTATTATTTACCTAAACAATACATTGTTTAGGTAAATAAATGATGATACAGGGAAATAAGGCATTGTGAAAAATTATGAATTTCTATTTCAGTTATTCTTGAGATAAGGCCAAACCTGTGTTTTAAACAAAAAAATGAGACATCTGGAGCGATGGACCGACCACTGTCCGACAACCGGACTACAAATGAATGATGGCCCATGATTTGAGCAAAATCGCTTGAGCCGTTTTTGAGAGATTGAGCAAGAAAATGTTTAGAAACAAAATGACTTCAGTGACCTTGGCCTCTGAATAGGAGCAAATATGATGGGACGGGAAGCAGGTCATTAACCTAGATAATGATCTCGTGAAGTTTGGACAATATCCGTTCAGTGGTTCTTGAGATATGGCTTACCAACGCCTTGAGCAGCTCTTAAGGTGGAAAAGCGTCTAATAAGAACGAGTAAATAAATAAATAAATAAATAAATAAATAAATAAATAAATAAATAAATAAATAAACAAACTAATCAATTAAAACAGCATTTTTCAACTCACATGTTCCTATTGTATTACTGCTAAGCGAACAAGTGCATTTCGCCATCTATCCTTTCTGGTGCCAGACACGTTATACACGAAACCTCTCTAATAAATGTGAAATATATACACATGTATGCATGTAATCAGTAAGTTAAAAGATACTGAACGGCATTCGGAATAGGAATTTTAAAGGCGTATGACGTACACGAGTAATAAATAGATACTAATTATCTTTCGTTGGTGTTGCTCATGTTTTGTTGTCGTATCTAATGCTCTGCTGCCGATTTAATAAATACATTGTACTAAGATATTGTTTATTTTCGGTTGTAATTTTCTATGTTATTCTTTCTCTACTGTACAATCTAACTGATTTTATATTTTCTATCTTTTAAATGAATTCTACGCTATTATTCTTGCAAAACTTCTGATAATGATTTTTTTCTTTAACAAACCTATATATGACAGTGAAAATAATTTTTGAAATGTGTGTATGTGCCTTACGACGAAATGTTTCCTTGTGCACTGAATGTCACTTGGCAATAAAGTATCGGAATCTGAATCTGGAATCTAACAATCATAAAGATGAACAAATAAACAGGCAAGTGACATTGGGAAAGCTATTGATTACGAGACAAGACAAATCATTTCAAATTTTCCTGCTACGCTTTCCATTTATACAAAATGAACAGAAAACGCAAGTAGCATTGAAGGCACTCCATGGAAAAATGCTATTCAAGCAAATCACCAACATCTAATCACTCTCATCCTCAATTCCATGGAAAACGGCCCAGTTGGTCTCGTGTATTTCGCTACAGAATTTCAGTTTTGTGTAATGAGCTGAAGTCTGGCTCCCTCCTCTCACCCCCCCCCCACAACACATATACACACACAAAAACAAACACACGCACACACACACACAAATGGGCTTAATAATAATTATTATTCTAATTCTAATATTTAGAGATGGCTTATTAACAAAACATTTGAGAATGTTCGGGATGGGTTTATTTACAGAACACTGGAGATTTTGCGGCGGCCAATTAGCCCAGTCAGTTCCCACCATAAAAAAACATGAAAGTGAAATCATATAGCAATTCCAATGAAAATACTGTATGGAGCAATAAATACGGTTAAACCGTGGCTATATTTATATATCAAACTAGATGACTCTTCTATATCACAGCAGCTTCATCAAAGACTGATACACTGTACGAAAAATGTTCCTCACCGAACACTAGATAATCCTGCAGAAATCTTCACTGGAAAACATTGAGTTAGCTTTCCTTTATTGCCATCGTACGACAACTGTTCTTATAATACACAAGTCTGCTCTGCACAGAATGCCCACACAATCACAGACTCTGCCAGCATCAAAATCGATGAAAGAAAAAAGTATACAAACACTAGTAGAAAATGATTCCTCGGTGAGACCCGCGCACACGTGGGCGCGTGCTTTCACAAAGATGATATCCACACCCCTTCAAATGGACACGCGCTTTGTTGGGTTCACATTTGTCCCACATTTCACATTTGTCGCACGTGCGCGAGTGACACCTGGCGATGCGTGAAATTGACTCGCAGCTGCGCTCGAAGTGTAATACTACTGAGACAACGAAATCGATGAGCGTTATTTGGTCATTGACCTGCCCTAGACAGACAACAAGAGCACTTGAAAGTGACGCGATTCGCTGTAGGTTGCAGCGGTGGTACCTACCATATCAGAAAGGATCGACCAGAAAGAAGAGGTCCGTCGTGTACAGTAGTGGCGCCGTGTAGTAAGTGGGCTATCGTAAGGGGATAAATCAGTTTTGCTGGCGGCGGCAGCTGCGATTGAATAGGCCTCGACGCTTTCGATACGGCAGAGACACAAGAAGGGGTCAGCAGATTCTCCAAGAGAAACTGAGTAGGGTCAGCTGTTTTCCAACAGAGCACCCCCCTCTCTCTTTCTCTTCTCTCTCTCTCTCTCTCTCTCTCTCTCTCTCTCTCTCTCTCTCTCTCTCTCTCTTTAGCCCTCTATTATAAAATGACGTTTCTCTCTTTATCTTCCTGGTATAACACGATTATGGAAGCAAATAAGTAGTAGGGTCGAGAAACACGAAAGGAAAGGCGGAAGAAAAGAATTTAATCGCCACTGCTAAGACTTGCTGCCAAACCCCACAAACTCGCAGGGAAACCATGGCAACGCGGCACGCTTGCCTCGTGCTCCCGCGCGTTTGACCCGTGAGCTGTAGAGGACACAGACAAGGCGACAGACACGTGCATGGATAGTAAAGTAAGTTAGTCATTGCTTTTAGTGTCCAGCGGACTGCAAAGATCCGAATCAGGACCACGGATGGATGGATCCACACGAGGATAGTGAGCATTGCAACACTGGACAAAGCTGGACTTTATTTAAAATAAACGCTTATAACTATCTTCACAAAGCTGAAGGCGGTGGTCTCTCACAAAAACTCCATTAGTAGGTCTATCTACCTACCTACGCGCATGCACGCATGCAAACACATAATAATGTGGACATGCACGGACACACACACACACTCTCTCTCTCTCTTTGTCTCTCTCTCTCTTTTACACACACACACACACACACACACACACACACCCCTATACTTGCAATACATCAAAAATGGGTTCATTTAAGAATGTAGGAATCGGAAAGTCATATTTTGATGGAAAAGGGTTAGGGCAAGGGTTAGTTGCAGCGCTGCAACTAGCCCTTACCCTAACCCTTCTCTAGAAAGTTGACCTATTTCGTCTCTTATAGGCGACGAAATAGGTCGAATTTTGCTTCTAACTTTTCCAAAAATTCACTGTATTTTAGTGCACTCCTATGTACTTAAAACACTCTTATGCACTACAACTGCACTCCCATGCACTAAAAGAGCACTCCCGCGCACTTAGAAAAAAGTGGGTTCCTGGAAAAAAAGTGGGTTCCAAGCAAATAAACCCATTTGTTACTAGAAAAGACAAGGTCTGCTACCCATTTGTGCGCTTTTGTGCGTTCCCACACACACACACACAAATGTGAATGTTGATTGAATTGATTAACAGAAATAACTCACACTTAAATGCGCATGTACACAAACGGTCGTCGTGATCACCATATTCTTCTTCTTCTTCTTCTTCTTCTTCTCTTCATCCTCCTCTTCCTCCTCCTCCTCATTTCTAGCAAGCATTAACGTACATTGAAGCTGTATTGGATTACCTTCTTTCAATATAATATTTCAATTTATGCAAGGGAACAAGCTCTCGCATGGCACGGTTTGTTCTGAATCACGTTGTTATCTCCCTTGATGCATACCACTCGTTAAAGTGAGTGTGAATGACTGAACATTGAAGTTTAACGCCTACACCCACCATTGGCGATATGGCAGACGGGGATAACCATCCCAGGGAATAAGGGGTAGAGATCTAAATCAACACTGAACCACCAGAGCAATCATACTGCTAAAATGGACAGTGACAATGGCCAGTTTTATCTTGTCCGTGGGACAAATTAGTGTGAGGTCAATTTTTGACACTGTTACACCAAATAGTATCACCATAGATGAGTTTATTAATCCACATTATCGAGGTGAAAGCTCTCCGTTGGGCGTCTAAGTAGCTTAAATTTTCATTGAGGCCCCTGATAAAGTCACGGACTTCGGTAGCAGAGGCGTCTCTAATGCAGTCATTGAGCGTTACTGGAGACTACGGGCACATCATTGTTTCCATTGGTTACTTCATGTGCCTTTGCCTATACTCCAAGGACGATAAGCCATTTATTACTATTGCAGAGGGCTTTTTGTATGCTCGGGCACGACGTTTAGATTCAAATTTCGCAAATATTATACACAAAATATATATGACTTTAATACGCAAATAGGTACATCCCAACCGTGAATTAGACATTTTCTTTTTCGCAATTTTGATCTAGAATCAGGCTCACTTTAATTGTCCAACACTTCATCAACTTCCATTTATATTTTACATAGCTATGTGCGAATTATTTTTAAAGTATGAACTGATAACGATTTTATTGAAGAGAGCAATATAACTGAGAAAATGTAAGAGAGAGAGAGAGAGAGAGAGAGAGAGAGAGAGAGAGAGAGAGAGAGAGAGAGAGTTTCAATAACTATAATTATAACTATAATTATAACTATAATTATAACTATAATTATAACTATAATTCTCCCTCACTCTCTATCTCTAATTCTGGAAATATACATAAATATTTTACAAAATGTGTTTCCTCTATGTGGTGACTATAAGTCAGTATGTGTGTGGTGTGGGTGGGTGAGCCTGGGATTGACGTCAAGGGCCAGAAGTTTGAGAACCATGACATGAGGTCGTGTCGTATTAAAAGCAGAGGAAAAATCTATAAAGAGAATCTTAACGAAACAACCAGATTTATCCAGATGTGTATAGGCGTTGTTGAGTAGAGTGAGTGTTGCGTCGTCAGTAGATGTGTTTTGCTTGTATGCGAACTGAAAAGGGTCAAGAAACTGTTGAGTTTGAGAAAGAAGTTTTTTCCAAGACAATACGCTCAAAACATTTCATTGCAATACTGGTGAGTGCAACGGACCTATAATCATTTAACTCAGAAGGGCTTCTAAACTTTGGAACAGGACAGATAGAGGAATTCTTCCAGACTGAGGGTACAACAGAGTGTTTCAATGACAGAGAAAACAACTGGCTGAAAATAACGCACAACTGAGCATAACATACTTTTAACAGTTTTCCACACAAGCCATCTGGACCTTTGTCTAACGGGGATATATTCTCTTGAAGTAAGACTCAACAACGCAGTCATGGATCTCAAAGTCTACTGAAGCACCTTCCTACCCATTCTCTACCCTCTCCTGAAGGACAACTAAAACGTCAGACAAATTGTCTTTCAAATCACTGCGTTCAAAACGACAGTAGAATTCATTCAGTTTGTTTGAAAAATCTAACTGCTCGTCCTTAGCAGGCAGCTGTTGCTCTGAGGCTTATTCTGGCCTGACAGAGTTTTTAACCCTTTCCAGCAATCCAGGCATCTTCCATGTTGCCTGACTAGAACTGACACTCAACTGTTTCTTTACATTGTAGCTTAGCTGCCTGAATTTCCTTCCTTAATTTCTTCTGAATCCTCCTCCTATCCTCCCTATTCCCAGTTTGAAATGCAGTTTTCTTTTTATTAATGGTGTTCTTTAGTAACCTCGAGACACTGGGCTTGTTGTTTGGGTAGATTTTAACTTGTTTTGCTGTAATAATCATGTCTTCACAAAATTTAATATTTTGAATTTCAGTGACCACATAAGCAGCATGGCTAATATCATCAGAGGAATAAAAAAAAAAAATTAAAGCCACCTTGCAATTGCTTCACACATCATCAGCAGACCATTCTTTCACAGATTTGGTAACCACAGGCTCGGTTTGGATTTTTGGTTTATATACAGGGATCAGATGTACAGAATCATGATCGGATGATCCGATTTTATGGAGCTGAAAAGATTTGTATTCATGAGTAATGTTGCCATAGCAACAGTTAAGTATAGCATCTTCCCGGGTATTGACTGTAATTTACTGTTTGAGTGAAGGGAGATAACTGCGCAAGTCCCTATGATTAAAGTCGCCAAGCACAAAATTCGGATCATCAGGCGAGATCAACTGCAGTGCACGAACGACATCAGCGATCTCTGTGCATGCACGTGCTCGTGAAGCCTCGGTATTGGGGTGTGTGTATAATTTCCTTGTACTGATTTCAGCCATACAAATTTAAATATTGTATTTGATAGGTTGCTTCTTATATAATGTTTATTTATTTTAAAAAAAATTGTTGTTGTTGTTGTTGTTGTTGTTGTTGTTGTTGTTGTTGTTGTTGTTCTTCTTCTTCTTCTTCTTCTTCTTCTTCTTCTTCTTTTCCAACCCATCCGTTGTACCCTGCACCTCCTCATGAATTCCTTTTTATCATCATCATCACTATCATAATAATAATAATAATAATAATAATAATAATAATAATAATAATAATCAACAACAACAACAACAACAACAACAACAACAACAAAACAACTTCTCTTTCTTCAAAATCTATAACAACATCGCTCATTCACGGAGTCTGCAGGTTTGCGCATATAACACGCAAGCTAACCTGGCTTATTTCATCAGCATCGCCATACTGGTCCTCTTCATCATCATCATCATCATCATCATCATCATCATCATCATCATCATCATCATCATCATCATCATCATCATCATCCCCCTCTTCATCCTCTTCCCCATCATTTTCCTCCTCTTCCTCGTCATCATCATCATCATCATCATCATCATCATCATCATCTTCTTCTTCTTCTTCTTCTTCTTCTTCTTCTTCTTCTTCTTCTTCTTCTTCTTCTTCTTCTTCTTCTTCATTTTTCACTTAACGTCTAGTCACATTTGTGATAGACAAACCATCATCATCATCATCATCATCATTATCATCATCATCATCATCATCATCATCATCATCATCATCATCATCATCATCATCGTCGTCGTCGTCGTCATCATCATCATCATCATCATCATCATCATTGTAAGGAATTGACTTACATAATAGCTTCGTTCAACTCTCGATTCTAGTGACAAAAAAAAATTGTTTTACGTCATTGTTGTAGATGCTGAAGCAAATTTCCGCATTTCCGGTTTTCGTTATAATGATTTGAAGAGAATGGTCCTGTAGCTGTAGATCTGTGTTTGTTGATGCATATTCTTGTCCAGCCCACTTTGGAGGTAGGTAGAGCAATAGATAATACATAGAATAAGTGCATGGATATTAAGGAATGATAATAATATAGATTTTGATGGAAATGTATTTAGAATAGGGACTTGAATAGTCAAGGTCATAGAATGGAGAAAATGACCGTTGTTTTGCCCTAAGAAGAGCGGCGAATGTTCATTATGAATAGATTTAATGTGGAAATAATATTATGGCATAGCATTAAGATTTTGTTCACATTATCTGTTTTAGGGTTTTTATGTTGGATGTAATCGGGGCTATATCAAAGAAAAATCATGCTGTAATATGTTCATCGACATTGGGAGCCGCTCATCTTCTTTCCATAAGACTGCCACCTTCATCGTACATTGACTTTGCCACTGAGACAGGATCATCTGACATTCATATACGTTCTACCTAATTCTTCTTTCCATGGGACTGCCGCCTTCATCATCTTGAAAATTTGTGTTATGATTAATTCTAATTCAATGTCGTGTCATGTCGAAGTCTTCGTAAGGAATAAATGAATGTGTGAATGAAGTCTATCCTATCCTATCCCGTAACTCGGAGGTCGTAGGGGCACCACAGATGATCGTTTAACCAGCGTACTCCATCTTTCCCTGTCCTCAGCAACCCTGATCGTTTCGCTCAGTGTCAAACCAGTCCATTCTCGAATGTTGTCCTTACACCTCTTTTTCGGTCTCCCTCTTCTACTTCCTTGCACTGTGCCTTGCAGGATGGTCTTTGCAAGACCTGATGATCTGGTGACGTGGCCATACGATCGGAGTTTCAGCTTTTTTACTACTGTGAGCTGAGGTCATCGTGTTGTCCAATGACTTTTGTGATGTTGAACTTCGTCGTTGGTGATGTGCTGGGTATAGGAAATGGTAAATGTTGCATTATGTTGACTGTACTGTGGAGCTTCATTGGTGTATGAGTGTATGGAGTTAATGGTGCCTTGGAGGACCGACTGGGCTACTCCTACTCTCTGTCAGTGGTTGGTGTAGTGGTTATAACCGTCGGCATCGTCATTGTGGGTCTTCACTTTAGAAGCCGAGATGAATACGAAGAATTTGAGTTTTAACATTTAGGATGAGATACCATGTATCATAAAACCGGCATATATAAGAGAAAATCTTTGTATGTCGCATCATGTTTATGTTTTTCAAGTATTTATTTATTATTATTATTTATTATTGAGGATTTTAATGGCGCACTTATCTCGCCGTACTTGACCAGATTCTAGGCGCTGGCCAATACAGGATCTAATTCAAACCGCCCACCCGCAGCCTTTGGGCGCATGGTCTGACGCCCGGAAAAATGTGTGCACTATCCTGGCCAGCCAGGGATAAGGGAGAAGGACCAAGTGCCTGTTGGGTGTGTTCTTGTTACCGGCACTCACTCGTCTAGGCCATGAGCGTCAGGATCTTTAAAGTCCGTTATGTTGGAATGTATGCGACACACAGACTAGACCTCGGTTTATACTCTCATCCGAAGGAGTAGGCCTACTAACGTAAAAGACGACGTCATTAAAATAATATTAATAATAATAATAATAATAATAATAATAATAATAATAATAATAATAATAATAATAATAATAATAATAATAATAATAATAATAAGAAAACAAAAACAAAAACAACAACAACAATAATAATAATAATAATAATAATAATAATAATAATAATAATAATAATAATAATAATATGATGATGATGATGATGATGATGATGATGATGATGATGATGATGATGATGATGATGAAGAAGAAGAAGAAGAAGAAGAAGAAGAAGAAGATGGAGAGAGAGAGAGAGAGAGAGAGAGAGAGAGAGAGAGAGAGAGAGAGAGAGAGAGAGAGAGAGATGCCATAAAGTAGCAGGCTAGTTTTGTGGTTCATCATGCATCAATATGAACACAGAATGCTTGCGAAGGGGAACAAAAATCAAACAAACGAATGAATTATGATGTGAGAACCGCATTAAAATAAAATAAAATAAACAAAATAATAAAAAGAGAAAGAAGTCCATTAAGAAAATAGTATGACTGTGTGATGAAGAAAGTTTAAGAAATATTTAACCACACAGAGAGAAAAAGTAACAAAGACAACGCATATTTCAGACAGAGAGGACAGTTTTATTCAACACCTTCAATCACAAGACAGCAAATTTTATGGACAGATAACACATTAGTAGATCGATCCATGACCACTTATTTTCCTCCTTTTTCAAATAGTATTTCGCAAATTTTGAAGGTACACATGTGTTCTCTTTCTCAGATTAAGTTCTATTCCGATTACTCCTGTTCGTTTTGCTTTACATCAACATTTTCTTGTCTTCACTTGATTTACAAAATATATTTGAACATTATCTACTGTTTAACATCTCACTGCGTAGAGGTAGCCTTGGATTTATGTTTTATAGAAATGGATTGTTAACATCTGCAAATTCGCTTAAACTGTGTGTGATTCATTTTATTCTGCAACGTTTTACCTGAATGAGCTTTTTTTTTTTAAAATGAAAGGCGAACATTTGTAGAATTTTTTTTCTTTCCCTTGTTTGCCTTCGGCAATTTCGTTCTTTTATCATTTTATTTATAGTTTACAATACTCTTCTTCACCGATGATGTGTTTTATAGATTACCATAATTATTAGTATTCTTTTAAGCAGGTAGTTTTTTTGTTGTAAAAAAGAAGAAAGAGACGCGTAAAAGGAAAACTGAAAGTTAAAAAACAAACAAATCTGGTATCAATTGGTCATGGTACCGCACAAGTTCAGTTTTACGCACAGCGTCCTGTATTCAAAACGGAAATTACACAAATCCGTTTCACAGAATAAAGTATAATACTATGTACACGTTAGTAACATGACAGTAAACACGGAGATTTAAAGAAAATGGACGGTAAAGAGAAGTATGTTTAACTAGTGGACGGAGTTTTAACTCTTAATTTGCAATCGTTGTAAAAGAAAGGTATATATATTTTGCTTAATATATATATTGTTTAAACCAGAGAATAAAAATAATAATACTTATAATTATTATATAGTATTTCATTGATCAATCCAAAACGGAAAGTAAAATAAATGTATTTATATCATTTAATTGATTAATTAATAGATGGGCAGATCAAAATAATTCACAAAATGTTTTTATTGCATTATTACAATAACAACTTACAGATTTTGATCTTTCCATCCATTAATCGATAAATATGTATATATTATTTAAGTGATCAATATTATTAGAAAACTAAATTGAAATAATCAACAAAATGTTATTGCATTAATGCATTAAAAAATTAAAGATTTGTTGAGACTATGGACAACAAATTATATCACTACAGTAAGTGCACGTATGTGTGTGTATGTGTGTAGTATTTGTGGTTGTGTGTGTGAGTGCATAATATGTGCGTAGTGTGTACGTATGTACGTGTGTATGTAGAAAATGGTGCCGGAGTTCTGTGCAAAACACGAAAAAAAATCATCACATATTTTTAAATATCTTTTAAATAAATTACAAATAAATCATGGACAAATCATTTTGTGTTTAAATTCCACAGCAGTTAACAGGATGCAAGTTTCTTGGAAAAAAATCAGCAGTGATCCAATACGTTTTGTAAGGAGACTTTATAAGTGTAAAACAAATAAATAACATATATTATATGTATCTTTTTGTTCATGAACTAAACCCAGCGGTTACTTTGAATTTAAGAAAAATCGCTGAATATGTCATGTAAAATAGATCGCTTTATGAAATATGTAAATTATCGATGCTTCGAATGGCAAATAAAGGGACATAACCTGATAGATTACAGAATCTTCCTTTTACAAGGTTTGATGAGAAAAACAAATCATGTGATTATCGGCTTAAACAGTGAAGAACAAATTGTTAACACTAACAATAACAAGCAAATGTGAATTCTAACCAACATAAGGAGGGGTGGTAGAAATAAAGACAAACAAGGCAGAATGAGTTTTCTGCCTGATGGCTAAAAAAATTGCTATCAATTGTTAATCAAGATTATCAAGACGCAGCAAGATATGTTTCATTAAATTGAAAATACCATCATAACCTTGTTTTAAGCACATGAGCAACAAAGAATGATTCGTCAAAAAAAGTTCAAACAGTGAGGATCACTTAAATAATACAGCAGGCAATACACAAATTGTAAATAACGTAAAAGTGCTTTCAAAAACATCAGCAAATTGATTTGTAATTAGCAGACATTGAGCGGACGGTGCATTGTAAAAAAATAATGTTTTCTTGCGAGAATCGAAATATATGACTAAGCAAACATTAATTACATTAACAGCAAATCTAAGTAAAGAGAGTAACAAGTAATAGAATCATAATTTAATCCAAGAAAGTAAAACACCTGCATTGCCGTAAAAATCACAATACAACAGGAGTGGTGAAGAATAAATTGTCATCTACTTGTTTGGTAATGTCAATCAGTATGATAGGTCACTTTAGTTCCAAGATTTGTGCGTTGTTCATGGATAAGTTGAATTATCTACAGCTAGCAGGTCGGTTTAAACATTGTAACGTAATCGTAGTGTTACAGGTGTCACTTTGTGGTCCATAATGGTACACTATGCTCAAAGGTGATGCCAATGTATGTCATTGACGACGAAGGTTCGATCCAGACTTCGGCTAACTATTTTGAACATGCTGGATGTCAATGGCTAGAACCTGAAGTCCGTATGTTGACAGTGCGCTACACTCGTATATGAGAACAATTCTTTATATATAAAAGGGAAAATTATATAATCAAATGTCAGACAAGTTTGTCAGCGCCTTGATCAGTTTGATTTTACCTGTAGAGTGCGTTGTATAAGAACAATCGATGTATAACTGTGATAAATAATATATCGTGGCATAGTACATCAGATAGGTGTAGCTACTTTTGGTTTTGTACTTGTTTGTGCATCAGTTCCATTCGGTTCCTCTTAAAGCAACGTAATGAAAATCAATCAATATTTTTGTGTCTGTGATCCGGGCTTTACTTTGATAGAGATGGGCAAGAAGGAGAGAGAGAGAGGTGTTTTGAAAATAGTAGGATTAATATCTAACTTTAAATGACGCAAACGTTGAAGATAATTATGTAAATTCCGCCCAAGAAAGACAAACCGTCTCGAGTTTGAAATCGAAGGTAACTAAATTAGTAAATAGTTACAAGTGAAGACGGATTGTTTTGCCTTGTTTTGTTTTGTTTGTTGGTTTTGTTATAGCGCACCTAGTCTGATTCCTACAGGCGCTCTGAAAATGCAAAATGATTCTAAACGACAGATTGTGCAGCCACAGAACCAAAACCAAATAATTATGCAAAAATGTCACAGCGAAACAAATAATGTGTCTGACAAAATAGTGTATCACAGATAACATTTAAATGACAACTAAAAACTACAACAAACATCAGATCAGATAAAAAAAATCTTGCTTGGATTGAAATAAACGTTGTCAAAAAACTAAATGTAAATATTTACATTACATAGAATCAAAACAAGCTAAATCTGCAATTAAATATAAAATTATCTTTAAAAAAAAAGAGAAAGAAATGCATTTGATACGTATTACCAAAATAACATACAATATGATAAATGCTCAATTCGATCTGTATACCGACTGTACATCAGAAATAACCGCTCGTGCAAATAAACCTCCAATCATTTTCTATGGTAATTGTACTGAATGCACTTTCTGAATCGAGAAGTTGAATTTAGATGTAATTTATTTCTTAAGAAATGTAACACTATTGAAAACGATTGTTTTAAAGATTGTATTTCTTCTTCTTCTTCTCCTTCTTCTTCTCCTCCTTCTTCCTCGTCTTCTTCTTCTTCTTCTTCTTCTTCTTCTTCTTCTCCTCCACCTCCTCCTCCTCCTCCTTATCCTTCTTCTTCTTCTTCCTATCCTCCTCCTCCTTATCCTTCTTCTTCTTCTTCTTCTTCTTCTTCTTCTTCTTCTTCTTCTTCTTCTTCCTCCTCCTCCTCCTCCTCTTTTTCTTTGTTTCTTTCTTTATTTTGTTTTTGTTGACCATTTTGAACAGTTAACGGACTAGAACATCAATAAAAATTGCCAGAAAATGGAGTATAAACGCCATTGATTTAATGCAATGGATCAAAACATCAAAAACTAAACCTAATACATCAACATGTATTGCCACAAAAAGCGTGAATCAAAGCATACATCTAAGACACGGTAAACACGAAACAACAAAACTACGATAACCATAGTTTCTTACGTTACAGGAAAGATAACGTTTTGAATAATGAAGAATCCGTCAAGATGGTTAGTAGAAAAAAGCATAAGAGTTAGCGTGTCGATGTGAAGAATACGTAAATAAAACAACCAACATCGATGTGGCGCTTTCCTTTATCTTTTCTTGTTGGTTTGTTGTTTTCTCACAAATAATACCACTCATTAGAAAGCGCCGTACAGCCATAATCTCACTTGAAACAGATATGAATTGAAAAAAAATTAAGATGACAAGTTATTCAAATGTATTTCCAGACTCCAATATACATAGATCTAGTCGAAAAGTAAACATTTTGAAAAGTTTTTTTTTTATTTTTATGGCGGTGTTGTGACTCGGCTTTATACTAATGAAGCAAAAAAAAAATATGCAATGACAGGCCGCTATCTGAACTATTTGCAAGAGAGAAAAAAAAGTATCTTAATCGGTTGAGCCAATTTGTAGATACAGCGCAAAACGTCTTTAGAAAATGGTGAAGCGCAATGACCTTGACCTTTGGAAAAAAAAGTACAAATATGAATAATATAGCATGCTTAGCAATAGATAAAGTATCCATACAGTAAAAATGATGAATTTCGGTTCAGGTGTTCTTGTGATGAAGCAAATTTGGTGTTTTGAACCAAAACAAATTCAGAGCGGTGGACCAATCGACTGACCGACCACGGGACTGCTACAGAAGGATGGCCATGATTTGAAGTACCTGTATACCGAAACGCAACAAAATCGCTTAAGGCGTTTTTGAGATTTTGAGCAAAGCAACCAAATGACTCCAGTTACCTTTACTTTTGCGGTACAGCAAATAATACGATGGCACTTGAGGCCTGGGTAATGTTCCTATGAAGGTTGGTCATATTCCGTGCAGCGGTTCTTGAGATATAGCGGCCCGACCGACGCACCAACAGACTGACATTTGGGTCGTTCTGATTCCCCCCGACCGTTTCAAAGTATGTCCAAATAATACAAAAACAGACAGGTTTCTTTTAACAGTTGGGTAAGTGTAAACGTAGTTACAACAATCAGAGCTTTCCAACATTGCGCTAAACTATACATAGCAAGCAAATAAATATCACAGCCATATTGCATCAAAGTCCTTTAAAAGTTTTAACATCCGCAGTTGATTTCTTGTCTTCATGTTACTCCAAAAGGAACTGAACTGAATCGATCATGTTACTCCAACACCAATATTATAAAATCAGCAAAGCTAACCACAGATAGGCGGATGAAAGGGAAATAAGCGTCATTTGTGACGATCGTGCGTAAGCTGTCTCTGGTATTACACCGCAGTCGCTTAGCAACTAGCATCTCTAACACAGATGATGCTTTTACTAATCCAATACCCTTTCCTGAAAGGCGAGATTGTGACACGTGCGCTTTTTCATTTACACAAGTGCTTATTAATCTCTTATTACTCGCAACTAAACTGCAGCGCCGAAAACAGTTCTGTTTTCGTGTTCCACTTGCAATTTTCTGTTACCATTTTGCAAAACAACCACATAGCAGTGTTTTTCATTCAAACCAACAAAACTTGTTTCACACTTCTTCATCTTCAGGGACATGTGCTGAACTATCAATGTTTTCTTTTCCGTAGGTGATCAGATGTGTTAATGTTAAATTCAGTTAGCGGAGTCGTTTAATCTCAGCACTTACAGCTTCAGTGCGACTGGTTTAAACTCAGCTTCAAAAGAGCGTTGTAAGCATAATTATGAAGTCTCAAAATTTTTATTATTTGTCTCATTCAGCAGAGTAACACAGTCTAATACATTTTCTTCAAATATAAACGAAATAACATCGTATAGGCGACTTCAACATTTCATCCATACATCGTAAGTTCCAATAGTCTATTATTTGGTATTCAGTCTTTCCAGGTAATCCTGAGATAACAGCTTCCTAACACTACTGAAAGAAATATACGGCAATGCATCCTCTCATTACTAAGATGCTCGATTAGAAAAATAAAAATAAACTAAGTACTTTGAAATTAACTTCTCTGCTACTTTGTTTAAAATCTTTCTCGTCTAGTTTTAATAACAATTGTCAAAGCACTTGATCGTGTTCATTTCTTTTCAACGTGGAGGTATATTCTACGCCAAAGTAGTTAAAATAATAAACATATTTCCTTTAAATCGATCTCGAACTGCTCAACTATTTAATCATAATCAACACCTAACAACTGAAATATCAAGATATAATTTCCCCTTTGACACTTGTTTAATAGAGTAAATCTATATCTACTCTAATTTGGTCACGTACCATCAGCTGATCCTTCTCTACTCTAATTTGGTCACGTACCATCAGCTGATCTTCTCCTGTTGACTTATACAGTCATTATCTATTTATATTACATGCAAATACAATCGTTCTCCTCCTTCAACTCTGCTCCTATCAATTAACCGTTCGATAATGAGTTTATCTGCTGTTATTATCATTTTAATCCTGCAAATTCTGGTCCTATCAACTTTTACAATCGATCATGATCTTCTCTGCTTTCATTATCATTTTCACCCTCCATGTTTGCTCCTATCAACTAACTATTCGATCATGATTTAGTCTGCTTTCTGTATAATTTCCTCCTCCAAGTCTACTCTTATCAACTATTCGATCATGATCTTCTCTGTTTGCGGGTTTGAGCCCTTCTGGTTCTGGTTGCTGTCAAGCTTGCCCACTCCTCCGTATTTCTCGATCTCCTTGGTCTGCTCTTTGTTCTTAAGGCCGTCGCCGTCGTCCAGAGGCTGGACCCTGGGTGCGTACCTCAGCTTGAAGTTGGGGTCATTGCCGTTGCCCAAATCCGAGACGTCCCAAACATTGACGCAACCGTCGTAGGACGAGGTGAACAGGCGCCCTTCCACAAGCTGAGACAAAGTACAGGAGTAAATTAAAAGTTACAAGGTTTTGTGAACTCTCTGTTGGGCCCAAAATGAAACTGTATTGTAATAGGTATTGCCTAAAAAAACACAAACACTAGCACATAAGCTTACGTGCCTCCGCACGCCCCCCTCCCTCCCACACACACACACACAGAGGCCCTCGCACACACGCACCCAGAGATGCACACACACACACACACCATACACACGTGAACATACGCACACACACACACACACACACGTATACATAAATATATAATGCAAATGAAACTGTGTATAGTTAAGATCTAAATGCCTTAATGTGTTTACAATTAACATAAGTTATACTTGCATTCTTCTCTACATTAATAACATCGATTCACCGAATTACGAGGCTTGTGATTTTTATTTCACGAAGCACTCTATCCGTGATAATCAAACGACAAATAAACGAAATACTGAACTACATATCCGTACAATTTTATTTCTGTTGTGCTAAACAGTTGACATCGAGCTGTTACTGTAAAAAATAATTAATTTTGGCAAAACTATCAAACAATACAAGAGCTGATATCTTTAGCTTTCCTTTTAGCGTAACAACATTAGCCTAATTTCTATTGAAACATTTCCAACACATGCCAGAGCAGTGAATGAAACAATCTCACACAAATGTGTTTAAATCAAGAAAACAAATCGTACAAGATAGGTCTAGATAATTGCCTAACATTACTGGTCACAGAGTGCTCAAAAGAAGACGAAGTAAACAGCAGAATTTGGGAGAACACCGAGAACACGAAGAAGCTATAAGATGTGCAGTAAGCAAATTCTGATTTATGGCATGCAAAGAAGCAGATCGGATATACTTACATATACTTAAAATTGAAGGATGAAAGTAATTCTTGCATTCTAAATAAGTAAGGTCATGCATAAATAAGTAACTTAATTTAGGTGACAATGTTATAAACAAAAAGCCATGCAGTTCGTTTCAAATATATCTAACATGCACACACACATATAATGGTCTATATATAGTTATGTAAGAAGTCACGAACACAATAATTATTTGAATATATTTCTGTGAAATCTTTGAACATCCTTCAACGCAGCTAAGTTATGATAACCAAAATTAACATACTGAATGACCTTTTACTTTTTTGTTGTGTTTTACAAACTGCACCCAAAATGTATATCCTCTCGAAGCAACAAATAAACTACTACAAAAACAAATTATTAACTCTTAGTGAATCTGAGGTGTTTTTTTTTCAAACTTGAACACCAGTTATCTTGCTATATAAATATACATTTTTATTAATCAACATTGCTGCGGCGAAAGCTCTCCGATGGGCGCGTAAGCAGCTAAACAAAACGTAATTGAGGTCCATAAAAAAAGTCATGGGCTTTATTAATAGCAGAGGCGTCTGTAATGCAATATGCAAGCAGTCAGCATTATACAATGTATTAAGTCAGCATTATACAATTTAGTCAGATAATGGTTTGCATAGTTTTGAAGTATTCTAGAATATATTGATTCTCTTAACATGGGAACTGGATACATTTTAAAATAATCAATAAATTAAACAGTTAAGTCAAAAGTTATTTAAAAAAACACAAATTCTTTGAAATGAAAGTAACTTTTGCTAGGGCTCTAGAATGAAGATTAATCTAATTTTTTTTCCACAAAACTTAGTATAATTATGCACTTTAATCCTTGGAATCCAACATTTCATGAGAAAGAGCAAGTGAAACATATCTCTAACATCAGTCTACTAGATATATGCAATTCAGTACATACACATGCATGGAAACGGGACACAAGTACATGCAAGGTAACATCGACAATGCATTACATGATCATATAAGTACCAACGTGTAGATAGATGGGAAACGATGCGTAAGCAATGTCGATATGTCACATTCTTAAGAAAAGGGAAATCATTTGTTGGGGGGGCGGGGGGGGATGCGGTAGAATAATACAGGCGGGATGAGTGAAGGATGGGGATGGGATGGAGTATTTAATCATAACTTTGCAATATTTCTTTTGCCACTCAACACTCCATGCGCATGCGTGGTGAGGGGTGAAAGGGACGTTGCTGTGGCTACCTGTACGCTGGTGACGATACCATCGTGTCCTTTGAACTCTCTGAGTAGAGTTCCCGTTCTCGCGTCGTAACACCTGGCTAGACAGTCTCCGCATGCCGTGAACACTAAAAACCCAGTTCAGGGTACGCAGACAATAGAAGACAACATATTAAAAAGGTTAGATTTGTTTAAGAACAACAGATTAAAAATGAAAATATAGAAGGTGTAAATTAAACGACGAATGGCGATGGCATTCCAAGCAGGACGCTGCTACGAGAGTTTATGGTGCAGAGCTTAAGGCTGACAAAAAACTCCGGGTTCACGACGTGTGCTGCGACGTACGGGCGAAACTCTGACGGGGAAAAACAAAAGAACATGAAATGTTGTGTAGATGTGTACGTTAGGGTAAGTTCACGGATACCCTATCACCACACAAGCAGTTCACTACACAAAAAGCGTACAAATGGATGGGCTAAAAAGCGAACTACAAGAAGATGCAACGCACCATTCACTGCCTCAACAAATTCACATGAAAAACAAGCAGACTACTTTTAGGTTAATACCATTGTTGTTGTTAAACTCAATTCACAATGCATGCACTTAGCTTACAGATAAAGAAGGAAAAAGAATGGTGTGTATACTATGGTATTATTTAGTTTATTATTGCAAAAACATGACCGATGTATCTTTAATCTTTCAAACGATTGTTAACTCATTATTATTCGTGTATAAGCTATTTGTATATTCGTCTCTCTCTCTCTCTTTGTCTCGTGTAACCACTCTTAAATTCTTTCAGATTTTGTTTTTGTTTTCTTTCATTCGTTCTTTCTTTTAAGGCACCAGTCCATATGCAATTAAATGCATGAGTTGACCATGGGATAAGTATGCAGTAGCACTATGTATAAATCAATGCTTAACCCAAGACCTTTACCAACTGTGGGAGGCGATCAAGCCTTTGATTCCGTGAACAATTCATCCAACTCTCTTTCATACCCACCCTCCATCCCTCCTCCCCCCTCTCTCTCTTTCCCTCCATCCCTCTTCTGTTTTGTTTTGTCTCTTTATCTTCAATCTAAACCCTCTATCTGTCTTCCGTATTAGTGTCCACTGGGTGTTGACTCCACAATGCTAAAGACAAAAATAGCCAGATTCTTCCGCTTCCGTGTATCCAAATGTTGTAGGCGGTTTCCATTTTAAGGAAGTCTTCGGTCCAAATCTGATACATACAGAATCTACCATGCAAGTCAATGTGTCGGTCGTTTCTGAGCCACAGTGTGAGTTTGGTGCAGGATCAGACATCTTCACCCCAACTTCCTGTCCTATCCTATCCTGTCCCATAACCCGAAGGTCGTAGGGGCACCACAGATGATCGTTTAACCAGCATACTCCATCTTTCTCTGTCCTCAGCAGCCCTCATGGCTTCGCTCAGTGTCAAACCAGTCCATTCTCGAATGTTGTCCTCCCACCTCTTTTTCGGTCTCCCCCTTCTTCTACCTCCTTGCACTGTGCCTTGCAGAATGGTCTTTGCAAGGCCTGATGATCTGGTGACGTGGCCATACCATCGGAGTTTCCGTTTCTTCACCACTGTGAGCAGGTCATCGTGTTGTCCAATGGCTTGTATGATGGTCTGTCGGACTTCGTCGTTGGTGATGTGTTGGGTATAGGAAATGCACAGAAGTCTTCTGTAGCACCTCATCTCCATGCTTTGTATTCTTCGTTGGAGATCTGCTGTGAGGGTCCATGCTTCGCAAGCATATAGGAAGATGGAGATGACCAGAGAGCGCAGCAGTCTTACTTTGGAATGTAGACTGATGGTTCTGTCTTTCCAAATGGGCTTCAACCTTGTCAGGGCAGCAGTTGTTTGTGCGATCCTGGAGAGGACTTCCTGTCGAGACCCATTGTCTGACACAATGGCTCCTAAATATTTGAAGCTGTGCACTGTGTTGAGGGATTGGCCTTGTACTTTGATGTCCGTGTTGATGCCATTGGTATTGTTGGTCATCATTTTGGTCTTCTCTGCACTTATTTCCATTCCATAAGCTCTGGAGGTGGTGTCAAGCCTCTGTACAAGCTGTTCAAGTTCTTGTTCCTCACCAGCCAATCCATCAATATCATCCGCAAAACGAAGATTGGAGATTGCTCTGCCCCCTATGCTGACTGTGCCTTCGTGATCTGCAACTTCCTGTAGAAAAGCTAATATTGGGCTGAGAAAAAAAAAGTCATGCACACCTCTCTCTGGTGTGTTGGGACTTGGTAATCAGACTCTTGGTTCTTTTTAACATGATAAGTATGCCTGCTATTACCATCTCCCTCACACACGCACCCATCCACACCATACCCAAATACGCATTCTTTTTGTACAGTCCCCCTTCCCCCCCCTCCCCATCTCCCTCGGAACTCTTTGTCTAATTAGCTGATTATAGTTTTACTGAAAGAAACCAAATAAAAACAATCATCAGTCATAAATAATATTGCAGACTACATTTTAAGTTTGTTAAGATAGCTAACAAACAGGACCACTGCAAAGAGTCAAGAATACACGAGATGACGCGTTTGTAAGCAAGTTTACTAAGCAGAAACTAATCTCCATAAATGCTTGTGAATCGGCACAGGGGTTTGTAGTAAACGTTCACTAGACAACAACGAAAGAAGAGTTCGACTTTTTTTTTTTTCGTTCGAATTAAGTTTGTGTCCAAGCTGTGCATTGCATAAAATGAGAACTAAAATTTGTCGAAATGAAAGTAAAAGGCGAAATTGAGTTTTCTGGTGTAAGGGCAAAGTGCCAATGTCGTGCACTGAAATCCCAAGAATTGAAGCAGAAAAGCCAAGGAACTGGAAAAATGTGAGAGGGTGCATTTCAGTGACCATTTTGTGCACTAAAGAATACAGTAACGGACATGAAAACGAGAATACAATGGGAGTTATTTATGTTTTGGAAAGTGCTTTCCTATGGCCATTTTGTGCTCTAATAAAAAATAAAAACACAGAAGATTCTAGAGGGAGGGGTACGAATGGAGTTATAAATGTGTGCTTGGGAATGTTCGATCCTTCAGCCACCTGCACAGCTGTGATGGTGGCGGTGTGTCCTGGCATTTGACGCAGCAGCTCGCCACTCTTGGCGTCAAACACTCGGGTAACTGCGTCACCGCATGCTGAGAACACTGCAAGGTGACGTCACACGAGTGAACACATGCACAGACATTTGAACCGTGCACAAAGTATCGCACACGTGGGCACTAGTATAATAAGTAAGCACACGAGTTGATTTTAAATAGTGAAAACGCAATATTCCCATCACACATAAATAAAAGTACAAATGTGAAGCAGTCAGATTAATCAACCTGAAACCTTATTGGTTACTCCTTTCTTTTACACGTCATGTTCTTTAATGATGGATAAATGCATACGATTGGGTATAAAATGTAATATAACCACAACAGAAGATTAAACAAAATAATGACAATCTTAAATCATGGACAGCCAATGCCTTTCCAGTTCCGAACCTAAATCTTTGTAGTATAATGTGTTGTTGTTGTTGTTGTTGTTTTTTTTAATGAACTGCTTACAATAAAATCATTCCAGTGAAACGAGAAAAAAACCACCCACTCACACAAACAATGCACTCTTTAACACGCATCCCAAAATGTTTATCGAAAGCTAACAGATGCCTATTGAAAACAAAACACACCCAGGTGTTACAATTATGCATGCAGGTTATTTGCATAGGCGCCCGCATTATAACATCGGCTTCGGCACCTCTCACATCCAAATGCAGACGCCTGTGTTTATTTGCGAAAGAAGCAAGGAATGCAGCAGTTATTGGCTAGCGCTGTATACACTGATGATGTTGATAGTACTCGTGAAAATAACAAAAAATGATGTACTGAGTGTGATTGTGACAAGATATTAGATAATGAAAACCAGATTGATCTGTGTACGTGTATGCGATTGTAAACATAAACGATCCACAAACGATCCACAAACGATCCAAAATAAAAATAAAAAACACTGAGCATTTCCTCTTTCATAACAATGAATAAAACATAAAATATGCAGTGCTATGAAAATGATACATTCTTCGGACATCTAATACTGATGTAAGCTTAAGCGTTAGATTAGCAAAAGCTTTGATTGATTCTCCAGTGGTCAGTTATTACAATTAGGTATTTTATATGCATTTATATGTAGGCCTGTGCGGTGCGAATATGTGTGATTTCGTCAGACTTGTCCATCTGAAAAACTGACAGTAAAATTGACCGTATTCCAGGCAGCTCAAACTCATACTTTGGAAGCTTTGACCAGATTTTTGCGTAACGGACTTTTTGTCTTCTTGTAACACATTAATACTGACATTGTGCACAATGTGGACTGAAATGCACGTTTACTAAGTAAATAATATTACAACGTATAACGTTTTGATGAAGAAGAGGGCAAATAAACTTTCTTTCAAATAAGCAACACATCACACATACTTTAGGTTACAATGTATGCATGTGTTCCGCACCAGTGGTTTTCGTCTGCACCTAGGAAAGGCTTTTGATGTATGTATGGCCTTTAGCAGCTTCTTCAAACTTTTCATGTGATTTTGATTATACACGCTTTCGCAGTCGTTGCGACCGCCATGTGCAAGGTGAAGTCGATTTTGCACGAGGTGCATCTTGCAAACTTCGGCTTTTTCGTTGTAGACTTTCAAAAAGCTTTCTTTCTTGCCTGCTGTTTAGCATTTGGTTCATCTTTATTCAGATCTGGATAACAGCCTGCATCACTGCTTCGATTCATTTTTCGCGATAGTAGCCTACACAGCACTGAGCAGAATGGAAGAAACCGGAACACAAGTGCAGCGAACTTAAGATATGTGCGCATGCGCCACCTCGGTATGGGAAGTAGCTACATTGCACGTCTTTTAATCGGAATTTACCAAATAAAACCAAATAAAACTATTTTAAAAAAAACTTGACCGTATTTTTTAGCGAGCAGACCAGACCACAGTATAGTACTGCAAGGCTAAATTCTGTACATGTACTGCGAACGACCGTACGGTAGGCAAGTTTGTGTCGTGCGTACGTCTTATCATCTCGATCTCGATGATGAAGGCGTTAATAAAACAACCAATCATCAAATATTCAAATAGTTAATCATTGTCCAGGTGACGTGGTTCAAATTCCTTATATATCATAAAGGACATTTGCAACTGTTACACTGTTGTTGGTTGTTGTTTTTTTTAATCAGTAGTTGATTCAGCCCCGATGCTTGAATCGTGATAAGTGTAACTCAGATTCGTTTATCCACGCAACCTGTTCACTCAGCAGCAAGGCAGGAGTCGTATGAAGTTTTCCAACTTTATTCAGCGTACAACAACTGCATGCAATCGCTCAATCGCTTTTTCCACTCCTTCACTTTCTCAACTCCTTTTCTTACTCTCCTCTTTGAAACAGTGCAGTACTTATAGAGTCTCTCTATACTCTAGAGAAAGTTCGAACATTCCAGCGTGACGCAATTAAAGCCAATCAGAATAAAATTCATCACCGGGACTATGCACTATCTTACGTCATATAACTTTATTTAGGTTAGAAGAATCTCGTAGCTACCACTAGATTTATCTACATGCTTCGATCGATAGTAAACAAGTAATTCTAGAAAATTCTCCAATAACATCGACCAACGAAAAATTATCAACATTATACAAAGCTTCTTCTGACAACAACGCAAAATCAAATCAAAGGTAAATACACTCTGTTATTGCATGCTTTGCAAAAACAAAACGATTGGATCTATCGTGCGCCTCTCAAACGTAACAGCAACACTGTGAAATGCGTGAACATTGAGGTTTAACGTCGACACCCACCATTGGCGATATGGTAGACGGGGATAACCATCCCTTGGAAGAAGGGGTAAGGACCTAAATCAACACTGAACCACAATAGCAATAATACTGCTATGATGGGCAGCGAAAAAAGCCATGTTTGTTTCGCCCACTACGGGATTCGACCCTGGGTCATCGGTGTGCCAGGCGAACGCTCTACCACTTGAGCTACGGAGCTGGGACACTGCAATACTGTTTCCAAATCATGAATTTACTGAACTTCTTCAAAACATAAAATAAAAGCTCCTCCCTGTCACGAACTGGCTAGCTTTAACTCTGCACATTGACTATTTAGCCTTGTGTAGTTTTTGTAATAGTAGAGAGTCAGTATATAACACAGCAGCAATAAAAGTACACACCGCGAGCCCGACCCACGATGCGTAGTAATCAGCACTGTGTGCGAGAGTCGTAAATATTTTAACCAATGGGAGCAGGCTAAGTGGGTAGAGCAGTTTTGACTGTGTCAGAGCCTAACACAGTTTGAATCAGTCGTGTGTGAGACGAGGTAGAGGTAACATCTCCTTAGCTAGCAGAGAACTATCTTCACTCATAGACCAGGAAGCAGGACTTTGAAATCTTAGAATTCTCTCAAGTCATCACGGGCCTGAACTTGTCAAACAGGTAAATGAACACCCTTCTGTTTCATCGTGATATATTTATATTATTGTGGAAATTATGTTTGTGGAATTTGCTATGCATAAATGTGAATTGTTAATCCGAATTTGCCGTACCACGTGGAAGAGCCGACCACGAGGCGAAACACGACCGGTTGCGCCGCCATGTTGTATCCCGTACGGAACCACTGTTGTTTAACTTATATGTATGTTTGCAGGCCAGTGGCTGTACCACTGAATGTTTATATTATTATTAATTCTGTATGTGTATAGTTAGACACGATTGATATTTATGTATGTATAGGAATTTAGAGTGAGATTACAGCGGACCCCGGAAGTAGCAGAATGTTCGTCGCTTATGTATAGAGATGTGGAGCTATCACTGAGGGCTACTTGGCTTTCAGTGAGACGCTCTGCACAAACCGATCATTCAGGGTTGTGCAGAATTTCGTCTCTTATATTACAGACGAGCAGGCGAGCTATCCCGAGCTATCCCGAGCTATCCCGAGCTATCCCCACTCCACAGAAACGACTAGTTGGTTGAGGAGACTCTACCGCACAAGTCGGAAAGAGCTACCTTGAAAAACTTCCTGTCAGACCCCACAGCGTGGCAAGGGAACCCAACTACACAACTACAAAGGTGTACCAGAAGCTACCTCACAGAAGGACTTCGACCGCACCATCAGAAAGTTAAGTGTAATCTCCGAAAGTGCACTTAAACTGATCATAACAGGACCACAGTAGTCCAACTCGTCAGAAACTGTAAAACGGACCACAGTAGTCCAAATCTACATGAGATATTATAGTAAGTGCCCGAGGAAGATATAACAGCTGCCTAGACTATCAGCGATCGAACTATTAGCAGTGAAAGAGACTTTTTAAGTTAGATTAGTACTTAGAGAATCTTGTATAGAGTAGAAGAAATAAATGTGTGATTTTAACTGTTATCAAGTGGCTGGACTACATATGATTCATAGCCGTGTGAAAGCTAGTGTGACAGTATTCTTTTACCATTTTTCTATCTATTTCTGTACCCCAACCTTAACACAGAACGAGCTAAACAAATAAATTTATTTAAAGTAATTCATAGGGTGACTTACTAGCAGTTCCCACCGAATAAACGTGAGGGTCCATAATTCCATTGTGCAGAGCCCATAACCCCCACGTGACACTTTAATTGGCGAGCCTAGCTAGGATCTGTGGATAATAGGAATTGGGTATAACCGGATCTAAGTACAATAAAATTAGATAACAGTAGGAGTAGTAGAATAACTTAGAATAGTGGTAACAAGGACTAATCAGTTTGGGTGCACTATTCTTTAGTTAAAAACTTTTTTGCTTCAAATATTTTTGTGCCTGTATGTTGCATTGTTCTTTTGCAGGTTTTGCTTAAGTAACTGTTGTATGCCATTTGACTCTTGTTGTATTCTATTATTGATTACGAATTTTATGGTAATTGCATTGTTGTTATTGAATTGCAATATTGCTAGTGTTTTGGTATTCCACTTGATTCAGAGGGTGTTCATAGACACGTTTGGCAATGTCGGACCCAGTGGCCTTGAGATTGCGTTTCAAGGAATTGGGAGAAACTTTACACTTAGCAGGGGGAGACCTAATTGCGTATATCAATGCAGAGGTAGAGAAACAGGAGGCTAAGGCAGAGAGAGAAGCGGAGAGAGAGGCGAAGAAATTGGAAGCAGAGCAAAAGAAATTAGAACTAGAGCAGAAGAAATTAGAGGCAGAGAGAGAAACGAGGAAATTAGAGCTAGCAGCAGAGAGAGATGCAGAAGTTAGGAAATGGGAGTATGAGAGGGCAGAAAAAGAAAAAGAGAAAGAAGAAAAGGAAAAAGAAAGACAGCATGAGTTAGAGCTAAGAAGATTGGGATCAGGAGCTTCAAGTTCTTCCTCAACCCCTTCCCACTCAGATCAGCTAGATGTAGCCCCCAACCCCGTACAAGGAATGTCATTTCCACTGGGGACATTCAATGAAAGAGAAGAAGGTCTAGATCTCTATTTGACTAGGTTTGAGCGGCTAGCAACAGAGTATAAACTAGATCCCACTCATTGGTCTTTCAAGCTTAGTCAAGGGCTTAGAGGAAAGGCTTATGACATTTACAGTAAGCTACCGACTGACAGAGTGACTGACTATCACAAAGTAAAAGAGGCACTCCTAACGGGATTCGAACTGACAGGAGAATGCTACCGGCAAAAGTTCCGCACCAATCGGAGAGTGAAAGGAGAGAGCTATGCGCAGTTCGCGGATCGGTTGTCCACAACGCTGGATAAGTGGATTAGCCAGTCAGCCACGGCTAAGACGTATGATGGACTGACAGAACTGTTAGTATGGGAACAGCTACGGGAAACCATGACCCCCGAGCTGAGAACATTCTCAGTAGAGCAGGGCGCGGAAAGACTGGAGGATCTGGTCAAGGTCGCAGATAGGTACGTGGCCGCACACGGAGAAGCCAAGAGCTTCAGGCGAGACCTAAAGCCTAACGGGAAAGAGGCACAGAAACGAAGCCCTAACCGGGAAGAGCGCACCGCGAATAAGCCGAATAACCCCAGACCCGGGCAGAATAAAGGACCCAACACGGAATTCGGGAAAAGAGGTCCCGCAGAACAGAGACGGTATTGTTCGTTCTGCAACAGAAACAATCACTCCACCGCAGAATGTTTCAAGTTGGCCGCACAACGTAGGGAAGAGCGCGAAAGCCGGCCAGCGCACAGAGTTCTAACTCAAAGCAGCGGTAACAAGGCACACACGATCGGAGATCACCCATCGGTGACAGACACGGTCAAGGTCAACGGAAAAGAAGCGAACTGTCTGTATGACACAGGTCTATCATACGACGCGATAGTTAGCGAATCTCTTGTATCGCGCGCGGACTTGACGGACAATACAGTCGACTTACAAGGAGCAGACTTGACGAAACCGACGACTACTTGCCCAATAGCTTGGATCGAAGTAGAGAGTAGATACGTCACAGGACGAATCCAAGCAGCTGTTTTACAGAAACCCCTGTATGATCTAGTGCTAGGTTGTAGGTATGTGTTCTTAGGCACGCCCCCCAAAACTGTAGAGATAGCTGCAGTGCAAGCCAGGGCCCAAGCTAAAACCCAACCACCCCAGCCCGAGTTCGCTCCGAATCCAGGACTCGAAGAGATCAAAACAGCGCAGAAAGAAGACACCTCGATAGCGAAGTGCTTCCAGAAGCTACCCAAGGCGCACACACCCCCGCACAAGGGAGACTTCTACATGGAAGAGGGAGTTCTACATCGACAAGGAGATGGAGATCACATCCAACTAATACTACCAGCCACCCTTCGAGCCCAAGTACTAGAACTAGGCCACAGCAGGCCACTCAGCGGACACATGGGAATTGGAGCCACAGTGCAGAGGATCAGCGCACACTACTATTGGCCAGGAATCACGGAGGATGTTAAGCGCTACGTGAAATCTTGCCACCAATGTCAACGATATTCCCCGCGACATCACACCGTACCAGTTACCTTAGGACCATCAGTAGTAGTCGGCGTGCCATTCCAGCAAGTCTCAGTAGACATAGTAGGACCACTGCCCATGACCAAGAAGAGGAACAGATTTCTACTCACACTCGTCGACGCATGTACGATGTGGTGCGAAGCAGTCCCGTTGCCAGCGATCGACACCAAGAAGATTGCAGATGCACTCATCGCCATCTTTACCAGAGTCGGATTCCCGGACAGCATTAGAACGGACAACGGATCTCAGTTCACCGGCCGCCTGATGCAAGACGTGTTCGAGTTGATACAAGTTCATCACATTCGCACACCACCATACCACCCAGCCAGCAACGGACAAGTAGAAAGACTGAACGGAACCCTTCTCACCATACTCAGGAAAGTCGCCGACGACAATCCAGAAGCGTGGGACACCTACGTGAATGCGGCACTGTTCGCATACAGAGAAACGCCCCATGCAGCCACAGGCTACACCCCGTCAACCTTGCTATTCGGCAGACCTCTAGCAGGACCGCTAGAAGCCCTACGCAGAAGTTGGACGGAGGCCAAGATAGACGACACACCAAGAGGTGCCACCAAGTACGTCGCAGACCTGCAGGAAACCCTCAAAGCAACGTGGAAGAAAGCTGGTGAAGCACTGAAGAAGGCAAGAGCCCGTCAGGCGAAGTACTACAACCGCCACGCGAAGGACAGAGAACTGCAAGTCGGCGATCAAGTGCTACTCTTACTTCCAAGTGGAACCAACAAGCTGGACATCGCTTGGAGAGGACCGTACCGGGTGACTGCCAAGAAATCCAAGACAGTCTACCAAATAGAGGTAAACGGGAGAACCCGATACCACCACATTAATCTCCTCAAGAAATACACGGACCGACCAGCGACTCCCAGCACTCACAACTTGTTAGCCATCGCCATTGCGGAAGAAGGAGAAAGCATGGAGACCAATGCAGTAGAGTATCCCCTGCACTCCAAAGAAACCTACAAAGACGTGATACTCAACGGAGACCTAGCCGCTAAACAGCAACAGCAAGTACGACAGGTCATTCGACAACATCAGACTGTGCTCACAGACCGACCAAGGAGGACAGACCTCGTCGAAGTAACCTTAACGGTGACCGACCCAACACCCGTCCGCCAGAAGCTCTACCCGATGCCACTGTCGCAGCAGCGAGCCATCAAGGAAGAGATAGACACCTTACTGGCAGCCGGAATCATCTCAGAGTCTACCTCACCCTACAGCGCAGGGCACGGTATTGTTTGCGAAAACCCAACGGAGAGCACCGACTGTGCATCGACTTCAGACTCCTGAATGCCGTAACGCAATTCCAGCCAGAGCCACTCCCGGACCAGACAGACCTATTTGCCAAGCTACAGCGAGCGAAGTACTTCTCACGCATCGACCTCAGCAAAGGATACTACCAGATACCAGTACAACCACAAGTCCGAAAGTACCTAGCGTTTAGCAATATGGAAGGACACTTCGAGTTCAACGTACTTCCATTCGGACTCCACAACGCACCCAGCATCTTCAGCGCCATGATGCGGAAACTCCTGGCACCCCTGAGCAGCGAGCACCTACATTCGTTTATGGACGACATCCTCATCGCCACACCTACGTGGGAGGAACATGTCACGCTCCTACAACAACTACTCGCCCGCCTCAGAGACACGGGATTGACGGCCAGACCCACCAAATGTCAGATTGGATTCACAGAGCTAGAATTTCTGGGACACACCATCAGTCAAGGAAGCCTGCGACCGGTAGAAAAGACGGTGAAACGCCTACTCGACGCTCCTAGGCCCAAGACCAAGAAGGAAGTGCAGTCGTTTCTAGGACTATGCGGCTTCTACCAGAAGTTCATCCCCAACTACAACAGCATCGCCGTACCACTGACAAATGGAACCCGGAAAATCGCCCCGGACAAAGTTGTATGGACAGCCGAATGCGAGACAGCATTCCAAACACTCAAGGACAGAATGACATCGGCGCCAGTACTCCACCTACCCGATTTGACTCAGCCATTCGTTCTTCGCACTGACGCAAGCGACTTAGGCCTCGGAGCAGTACTGCTACAGCGCGACCCCAAGAATGCAGAGACGCTATTCCCGGTCGCCTACGCCAACAGAAAATTGAGACCCGCCGAGACCCACTACGCCACGTCGGAGAAGGAATGCCTTGGACTAGTCTGGGCCATACAGAAATTCCAACTCTACCTGTATGGGACCCACTTCACAGTTCAGGTGGACCACCAACCACTATCGTTCCTGGCAGCCTCCAAGTCTTTGAACTCTCGCCTGATGAGATGGGCACTCACCCTTCAGGCATACTCATTCCAAATCGAGTACATCCCCGGCAAAGAGAACCACGGAGCCGACTACCTCAGTCGCCATCTCGTGGAGGACACAGCAGCTGTCGCCCACCCAACACAACTAAGGGCCACAGCACCAGAATTCGTCCCCGCCCAGTAAAACCCTGTCACTAGTGTCCATAGCTACCTGGCACAGCATTGCAGCTCAGGTAGAGCAACTTAACTAGTGTGTAAATAGGACCCTAGGATAGTGCAGTGTTAAACTAGGCTCTGTAGTAGAAAAAGGTCGAATCCAGTAGTCATCGCCTTTTTTCAGTTGAGGGAGCCTGTCACGAACTGGCTAGCTTTAACTCTGCACATTGACTATTTAGCCTTGTGTAGTTTTTGTAATAGTAGAGAGTCAGTATATAACACAGCAGCAATAAAAGTACACACCGCGAGCCCGACCCACGATGCGTAGTAATCAGCACTGTGTGCGAGAGTCGTAAATATTTTAACCAATGGGAGCAGGCTAAGTGGGTAGAGCAGTTTTGACTGTGTCAGAGCCTAACACAGTTTGAATCAGTCGTGTGTGAGACGAGGTAGAGGTAACATCTCCTTAGCTAGCAGAGAACTATCTTCACTCATAGACCAGGAAGCAGGACTTTGAAATCTTAGAATTCTCTCAAGTCATCACGGGCCTGAACTTGTCAAACAGGTAAATGAACACCCTTCTGTTTCATCGTGATATATTTATATTATTGTGGAAATTATGTTTGTGGAATTTGCTATGCATAAATGTGAATTGTTAATCCGAATTTGCCGTACCACGTGGAAGAGCCGACCACGAGGCGAAACACGACCGGTTGCGCCGCCATGTTGTATCCCGTACGGAACCACTGTTGTTTAACTTATATGTATGTTTGAAGGCCAGTGGCTGTACCACTGAATGTTTATATTATTATTAATTCTGTATGTGTATAGTTAGACACGATTGATATTTATGTATGTATAGGAATTTAGAGTGAGATTACAGCGGACCCCGGAAGTAGCAGAATGTTCGTCGCTTATGTATAGAGATGTGGAGCTATCACTGAGGGCTACTTGGCTTTCAGTGAGACGCTCTGCACAAACCGATCATTCAGGGTTGTGCAGAATTTCGTCTCTTATATTACAGACGAGCAGGCGAGCTATCCCGAGCTATCCCGAGCTATCCCCACTCCACAGAAACGACTAGTTGGTTGAGGAGACTCTACCGCACAAGTCGGAAAGAGCTACCTTGAAAAACTTCCTGTCAGACCCCACAGCGTGGCAAGGGAACCCAACTACACAACTACAAAGGTGTACCAGAAGCTACCTCACAGAAGGACTTCGACCGCACCATCAGAAAGTTAAGTGTAATCTCCGAAAGTGCACTTAAACTGATCATAACAGGACCACAGTAGTCCAACTCGTCAGAAACTGTAAAACGGACCACAGTAGTCCAAATCTACATGAGATATTATAGTAAGTGCCCGAGGAAGATATAACAGCTGCCTAGACTATCAGCGATCGAACTATTAGCAGTGAAAGAGACTTTTTAAGTTAGATTAGTACTTAGAGAATCTTGTATAGAGTAGAAGAAATAAATGTGTGATTTTAACTGTTATCAAGTGGCTGGACTACATATGATTCATAGCCGTGTGAAAGCTAGTTGACAGTATTCTTTTACCATTTTTCTATCTATTTCTGTACCCCAACCTTAACACAGAACGAGCTAAACAAATAAATTTATTAAAGTAATTCATAGGGTGACTTACTAGCAGTTCCCACCGAATAAACGTGAGGGTCCATAATTCCATTGTGCAGAGCCCATAACCCCCACGTGACACTCCCCTCACCCTCCCTAAAGCAAAGCTTTTACATACTTCAGCTCCCTAAGAGCCGTTTCCCCACCCCACACCGCCCAAATAGATTACTAAAATAAAAATCCTCTTATCTGACTCCATATTCCTTAGAACTGTACTAGGAACCACGCAGCAATATAATGAATACACCCTACTAAATCAGTAATTATCAGCAAATAAAACGCAAGGAACGAAGATATTGGTTTATTAGTATTAGTAGTTGTAGTTGTCTTTATATTGCGTGTTCAGTTTCAAACAGCTGATTATGGCTCCGGTCTACAAACAGAAATCAATTCAAACCGCATAAGCCGCCCAACTTGCTGCTTGATGCGCACCGACTTACACCACAGACAACTCTACACGTGCGATCTTGAACGACAGAGGGGTGCATAGGACCTATAGTGTTTGCTGAGTGCGTTTATGTATCGCCCTTCTAGAACATGAGCGTCAGGATCTTTAAAGTCCTTGAAATGAAATGCAGACTTGCATAGACTGAACCCTCGGTTTATACTGTCGTCCTAAAGTGACTGGGCAGTGAAAATGCTATCGATATGATCGGCTTACTGCGTCTGGATATTCGCACAAAACATGTCGTTACGCCGTACCACACAAACAGACTTAAGTCCATCGATTTGGCAGGAATCAAGTATGCAGTCCTGCAAAGATCGATTCAAGCACGTGATCACCCTCCCATCAGCAAGGGGATCTTGGACGGAGGATTGTTTTGGCATTAACAGCATATTTGTCCCCTACGCAATCATTTGGCTTGCTAATAACCTGTCTTTGTTGGAAGATTCATGGAAGGTTCAAAAGCTTTTCTTCGAGGTTCCAAGATCCCGAACCTAGGCCGCTGAATCGTTTGGACGAAAAAGGTTCAGGAACTTATTTTAGGGAATTCAGAACCTCAAAAACAGTTTCTGAACCTCCATGGACCTTCCATTTAAGACAGGCTATTAAGCACTCGTTAAATTACCTTCTTCTTTTCTACGTGTGAATTTGCGAACCTCGACTTTACTTTTCTTTTACAATGAGGCAGGGATCAGTTTAATAGCGCGCCCTGCGCCATTGACGCATAAAAATTAAAAATGACCCATCTACAATTTTTGCCAGGGGCCGAATGGCGCAGGGCCGGATCTGGGGGGGGGGGGTTCCTGGGTTCCGGAACCCACCCCCCCCCCCCCCCCCCCCCCTGGCCATTCGATGTACCTCACTCAGTCAGAAAAAAAAATATATATGGAGTTTTTTTAAAGCTCTTAATTTAGTTGACACTGGTGATAAGTAAAACGTTCCTCATTCTACTCAAGTTCCTCGAGCGGATACGTTTTTGTCACCCCTAACCCCTTAAAAAAATTTTTGGAACCCCCCCCCCCCCCTCCAAGAGTAAGTGATCCGGCCCTGTGGCGCTTCGATTTTTGGTACCAGTGCGCCACCACAATAACAGTGCACTGTATTGGAGGCGACAAACGTGCTTTTGCTAAGGCAAGTTCAGCGATTGGCTATGAGGGCCCGGATGTTGATCTTTCAGCCAATAAGAAGTGTTGTACGATTCTTCCAAATCAGAATTTGCTATCGTCTGCGCGTATGTTGTGTCCGTGAAAGGAGGATTTTGTGTTTTTCTTTGTGCCGCTTTGAAAATGCCCCCCCCCCCCCCCCCCCCCCCCAAAAAAAAAATAAAATAAAAATAAAAATTGAGGTATGACAGTCTAGACTGTCGTTTGCTGCTGTTAAACTACAGTCTACCGCCGCTAATCCTACGCAAGATGATTGTGTGAGCCCCGAGTCAAGTCAAAATACTGATCCCTGTTCTGGTTAGTGTTTTGTTGGTAAACATGCTTGACAACACATGCACACTCACAATAATCTATTTTGTTTTAATTTCTGTAATAATATCTCCAGGTTATCTTTTACATGTACGTAAATTACTGCTGAAATCATGGCCCATTGAAATTTGATCTGAGGGGCCCAATGGCCCATAGCTTTTTTGTGTCAGGCTGAACCCTGATGAGGCAACCGTTTTCATTCGTGATTTGACGCAAAATTTCAGCCTGTTCATGTTCTTTTCTTTTCTTTTCTACCTGCTGCTTTTTTTTCCAGCAGTCTTTAAAATACAAATGAGAAACTCATAATTAAAGTATTTTTTATAAAACAACTGAATCAGGATTGAATGCTACTTTACGAACACCGGAGGTTATTTGTTATTCTGCAATGACCGCTGCATGTTTATCCCAAAACGTATGTTTTCGTCTTAAGATTATTGAAACCAGAAAGACTTGACCTAACAGGCGCAATTAAACTAGAGTTGGAACGAACATACCAGAACAAAACAATGTTTTTTGTGAATCTTGAATAACGCGCAACACAATGTCTTAAATGTAAGTCGTCATGTACATAAAATCACATTCTAAAGTCAAACCAATACAAACATAAATGTAAAAATGAAAGAAATACTCTAAGGCAGACACAATGGAACCGTTTGACTTAAAAAAAAAACAACTTATATATAATATATATTAGTTATTCTATTGTTGTAATCGTACTGTAATAATAATGACTACGATCCAATCCGCCCATAATCACAATGCGTGACACTTCTAGTTCTGTTAATAGGCTAGTTTTCCACTGGATGTATGAAATGTTTGATAATATTATTATCGGAGTGAGTGTGCTATGAGTGACGTTTTTACCTTATGTTTTAATCAGCAACACAGCTAAGCAATTAATTTTTCATTTTGGGATTAATACAGTTTTTTTGTATTCTGTATTCTGGCCTAACAGTAGTCAATCAAGAAATATAAGGTACAGATTCAATTAAATGAGGAATTGCATAATGTAGAATAAAACATGTGTTGATGTTGAATTGAATTAAAAACTGCAATAATAAATATAATCAAACCCCTTATGAGATAATAAATGAAATCTCACCCATGCCACTGTAGACTTTGATGACACTGACGGTATGTTTGTGTCCTTTGTAAATACGGGTATTGTCGCCGAATTCTGTCACCCAAGCCCTGCCCGTGTGGTCAGAACTGCCTGTGTACATAATCTTGTTCACCACCTGTGACGTAACAGCCATATTCAAATATATCATGTGAGTAAGTAATGATTTACCAAACTGCAATTACATTAGTTCTATTCATTGCATTAAGGTCTTAAATCCATTACAGCTTGCATTGACTTTTAATCCACAGTTTAATATTAATGTAGTGAATGTAACATTTCGTGAAAGTAAGGGTGCGAGAGCGAGAGAGAGAGAGAGAGAGAGAGAGAGAGAGAGGTAGAGAGAGAAAGCGAGAGAGAGAGAGAGAGAGAGAGAGAGAGAGAGAGAGAATCCCACTATAAAATTAGAAATTAATAAGTGATGCTCTTATTTCCCGTAAAGCATCTGCAAAACCAAAACAAAAAACAATAAAACAAAAACAAGGCATCCTATGGCATCATATATACATTCTAAGTCAAGTTTAAAAAATCGAGAGCCTAAGGTAAAAAAAAACCTACTATAGATAACTATTTTATCGGGATTGAATAATAAAGTCTTCCTGAAAGTGAATCTATTTGTAGAGCGCGCAGCGACAAAAACCGGGAAAGGAAACAGGGTGTGTCCGTCAACAGAGCTAATACTCTTCATTCAGTTTATTGAAATTAAAAGCAAAAGCGTGTATGCACTTGCCGGATACAAACTGAATCGCAGCGCGCGTCATCAATGTCATCCGCAAAAGAGTACCCCCATACAAAACTGAACTCTACAAAAATTCTTTTGTTCCTTCAACCACAGTATTGTGGAATGATCTCCCTGAGGAAATTCAAGAAAGCCCATCCATTTGCATGCCCGACCCCGACTTGGCGTAAGTAACCTTAATTATGACATGTTCCGCCGTCACTTGTTAGAAGACCCAGTCTGTCAGTGTGGGCATCCTGCAGAAACATCTGAACATTTCCTCCTTTTTTGCCCTATATTCGGCACTGTACGTACGCAGACAATTAACCAATTAGACCCTTCTTTTCGAAACATCAACACCTTATTGTTTGGCAGTGAACATCTCTCCCCACAAGAAAACGCCAAAATCTTTACAAAAGTCCACACATTCCTCACATCTAGTGACCGCTTCGTTTAGAAAATAGCCCAATTATGCAAATTCACCTCTGATTGGTAACCTTGATACCAGCTAAACCAATCCCCATTTGTTTCCCTCTCCCTAGTAGTTACACCCCATCCCTTCGCACCACAAGTTTATTAATAGCTGTCTTAGAGAAACTGACCAGATAATTGTCTCTTCGAACGGAATAGATGAGTTCACCACTATTTTAAATATCTGTTCACGTGCAAACACGTAGTCTCGAACTATTTCTCTGTGTGTGTGTGTGGGTGTGCGGGTGTGTGTGTGTGTGTGCACGCGTTGTTTTTATTTTACTTTCTTCTTTTTTTACTTTCACGTGACTTTTTTTTCCCCTCCTCCAAACTGATTTTTTTCTCTCATTGTTTTAGATTGCTGCAGGTATTTATTTACCTTTTAATCGACAGCTACTGCTTTGTGTAAAGTTTAATCTTGGGTGCATGTATCTGTTTCTCGTTAGTTAGTTCATTCATTTATTTCTCTATTACTTTTTTTTTTCGACGTTATTGCATTTTTTTCTGTTATACTATAGTTATATGTTTGTTCTCTTTTCATTGTTGAAAAGAATAATTTATGTGCTTGTGTTTTATTAAATTGCTTTGTGCTTGTTCTTGTTCGCCAGACATTTCATTGTTGTCATTTGTCAAAGGGTAGCACTCATTTAAGCTTTGCTTTTGTGTGCCCTTTATGTTCTCCATGCCTGGTTTACTTGTTTCGTGAATAATAAAATTCTGTTTAAACCATCCGCGAAACGATGGTTGGAGATTGCTCTACCCTTTATGCTGACTGTGCTTTCGTGATCTGCAAGGGCATCTGACTTGATACGCTCTAGGAAGATGTTGAAGAGTGTCGAAGAGAGTAGGCATCCTTGATGCACACCGATTGTTGTTCTGAACCAGTTCCCGACGGCGCTGTTGTGGAAGACTGCACTGGTAGCCTTGTCATACAGGCTTTTTATGACTTCAATAAGGTTAGTGCTGATATTATACATTCTTATGGTTGCACACAGAGCTGCATGCCAGACTCGGTCAAACGCTTTCTTGAAGTCTACAAACACATGATATAGATGTTGTTGGTGCTGGAGGTATTCCTCGCAGATTATTCTGAGGTTGAGAATCTGTTCAATGGTAATTCGCCCTACCCTGAATCCTGCTTGTTCATTAGCTATATGATTTGCTCAGCTTGGGCTTTCAACCCATACCCGCGGAACTGCTACAAGCAGGAGGAGAAGCGATGGTTGATGCCTTCACCATTATCTGTAACAAGATCTGGCAGAGTGGGGAGTGGCCTACACCATGGACCCAGTCGCTTGTCATCATTCTTCCCAAAAAAGGTAACCTTCAGGAGTGTGAAAATTACCGCACCATCAGCCATCCCAGCAAGGTCCTCCTGAAAATAATACTCAACAGGTTGAAACCCCAAGGTGAGCAAATCATAGCTGAAGAACAAGCAGGATTCAGGGCAGGGCGAAGTACCACTGAACAGATTTTCAACCTCAGAATAATCTGTGAGAAATACCTACAGCACCAACAACATCTATATCATGTGTTCATAGACTTCAAGAAGGCGTTTGACCGAGTCTGGCATGCAGCTCTATGGGCAACAATGAAAGTGTACAACATCAGCCCTAAAATTATTGAAGTTATCAAAAGCCTGTATGACAAGGCTACGAGTGCAGTCCTCCGTAACAGCGTCATCGGGAACTGGTTCAGAACAACAATCGGTGTGCGTCAATGATGCCTACTCTCTCCAACACTCTTCAACATCTTCCTAGAGCGCATCATGTCAGATGCTCTTGCAGATCACGAAGGCACAGTCAGCATAGGGGGTAGAGCAATCTCCAATCTTCGTTTTGCAGATGACATTGATGGATTGGCTGGAGAGGAACAAGAACTTGAACAGCTGGTCCAGAGGCTTGACACCACCTCCAGAGCTTATGGAATGGAAATAGGTGCAGAGAAGACCAAGATGATGACCAACAACACCAATGGCATCAACACGGACATCAAAGTCCAAGGCCAATCCCTCACCACAGTGCATAGCTTCAAATATTTGGGAGCCATTGTGTCAGACAATGGGTCCCGATAGGAAGTCCTCTCCAGGATCGCACAAACAACTGCTACCCTGACAAGGTTGAAGCCCATTTGGAAAGAAAGGACCATCAGTCTACATTCCAAAGTAAGACTGCTGCGCTCCCTTGTCATCTCCATCTTCCTATATGCATGCGAAGCATGGACCCTCACAGTAGATCTCCAACGAAGAATACAAAGCATGGAGATGAGGTGCTACAGAAGACTTCTGGGCATTTCCTATACCCAGAACATCAACAACGACGAAGTCCGACAGACCATCACACAAGCCATTGAGCAACACGATGACCTGCTCACAGTGGTGAAGAAACGGAAACTCCGATGTATGGCCACGTCACCAGATCATCAGGCCTTGCAAAGACCATTCTGCAAGGCACAGTGCAAGGAGGTAGAAGAAGAGGGAGACCGAAAAAGAGGTGGGAGGACAACATTCGAGAATGGACTGGTTTGACACTGAGCGAAGCTATCAGGCCTTCTGAGGACAGAGGAAGATGGAGTATGCTGGTTAAACGATCATCTGTGGTGCCCTTAAGACCTCCGGGTTACGGGACAGGATAGGATAGGGCTTTCAACCTGTTGAGTATTATTTTCAGGAGGACATTGCTGGGATGACTGAGGAGCCTGATGGTGAGGTAATTTTCACACTCCTGAAGGCTACCCTTTTTGGGAAGAGTGATGACAAGGGACTGGGTCCATCTATCCAGGACTTCTTGTTCTTCTGAAAGGCATATACCAGACTTGCTTTGGATCGTGGAGACCTTGGGCTGTTTAACACTTGTCAGCCGCTTCACAGTCTGGTAGGTTTTCTTGCTGTTGTTTTTGTTCAGACTGTTCTCTATTTTCTGGCATTGATCTTCTTTAGGAGGATGACCGCAAACACTCTTAACCTACTAACATAAGAAGACTGCTAAAACGTGTTTTTATTTAGTTGTATTTATTTCCAAACATAATGCTTTTCGAGCACAAGAGGTTCTCAAGGCGCTGACCAATACAGGATCTAATTGAAGCCGCCCCAAGCGCCCACCTTTTTTTTCTACAGAAGTAGAAAATAGTGCGTCCGCTGTATGTGCATTTTTGACCGGTACATAATAATTGATGAGTGACCTATGAATCTGCCTTGAACTTATTATGTCTTAATAGACCTCATCAAGACGCAGCTATGCTGAATGGCGCTGTAGAGTTCTAAACGGCACATAGTATCCTAATTATTACAACCTATTAGTCTTCACTGTGAGACAGCATTACGCGCAGACCTGGTATAGCTATGTAACTCGGAATACCGGTGCACGTAGGCCGATAGTCCGTTGTTAACACTTGCCTAAATTGTGAACAAGAATTTACCAACTATCCTCTTAGTTTATATATAACAGTACTAAAGGCTAGCTGTAGAATCTACTACACTGAAGTTTAAGGTGAAATGTATCAGATCAAATAACAATGTTGGATACCTCAAGGTTTATCCACACACTATCAATTTAATTAATGCAAAGTATAACAGCACTACAATTCAAAATAAAACCTGGGAGACAGATTGCTTACACCTTTGTCGATATATTATTTACGGCAACGTCTAATGCTCTACCTTAAAGCATATAATACCCCCGTTGGGGTGCCTGGTTTTTTAGTATAAATGGTATCCCCACTGTCTAGAAATTTAGTGCTTTGAATTCCCACTGTCGCTGTCTTTCTCATTTGCTCTTTCTCATTCCTGCTCTGTTCTATGAATCTGCTATACTATCTTCTTCTTCTTCGCTAGACCGGTCACTTACCTTTTTTCTTGAAAACTCTTCCTGGACAAGACTCCTTATTTGTGTATGAGGACTGTTGGATCAGCTTGGGACTATTGGACGCTTTCTGCCAGGTGGTCACTAGGGCTTCCTATGATGTTATTATTTAGTAATGTAGGCATTTTATATGTATGTGTTTTGTTGATAATTTATAATGATGTTTGTATTCTATTTTGTTTTTTGTACACGGGGGTTCGATAAATTAGAGTACAACCTCAGCGTCCCCTGCGTGGGATGTCTTTATTGTAAAGTGACTGGCTGGTGGAGAGCTTTTAATTTTATCACTAGGGTTGTTTCAGCAGATCTTTTATGCGGATCGGGGGTTGTCCTGTCCTGATTTGGCTCGGAAGAGTCCGCTGGACCTAAAGCAATAATCATGTAATGTAATGTAAAGCATATAATATTGAAGACACGCTGACCTACCCACTCTAAGACTGCTGAAGATGAGGTGTTTCCTGAATGAGTTCTACTTTAATTGTGCCAGTATTAATTGTCATTTAGAGAGAGAGAGAGAGAGAGAGAGAGAGAGAGAGAGAGAGAGAGAAAGAGAGAGAGAGAACACCTCTATGTCTCTCTTATTTAAGAAAGTTATAACTCAATAATTATGTTTAGAAACAGACAAAAAGCTCAAAAGTGTCAACCATACCTGCATACAGATAACGGATCCCTGATGACCCTCGAAAATCTTGAGCTGCGTGCCTTTGTACATATGCCAGCTGCGGATGGTGAAGTCAGTGCTGCCGGTGAAGAGGATCTTGCCTTGGGGGTCCACCGACATGCAGGTCACGGCCCCCTTGTGACCCTTGAACGTCTTCAGCAGCTGGCCCGTCTCGAAGTCCCACGTCCTGGCCGTGAAATCCGCGGAGCCGGTGATCAGGATGTCTTTGGATGAGTCCAGGTGAGTCTCTTCCAGGTCGTCCTCGTCGGCCGGCATGAAGATAATCGGGTAGACGCCTCGCTTGTGACCGCGGAACACTCTGATGCATTCTCCTGAGTCGAAATCCCAGCAGCGCGCTGTGCGGTCGTAGGACGAGGTGAAGACGAAGTCACCAGTGCAGATCATGCGGTACACCACGCTGGTGTGCCCTGTCAGCACGAACAGACAATCACACGTGCCCACGTCCCACTTGCGGATTGTCTTGTCGGCGCTGCCGGTCAGGACAAAACAGTCTTCCATGAGGATGCAGTTGATGTATTCGGTGTGACCGCGGAGGATGCCTATACACTCGCACAGTTCTGTTTTGGTGGACCATATTCTAGCGATCTTGTCCTCACCTCCAGTGGCTAGCACTGAGCCGTCCTCGCTGATGGCCATGCAGTTGATGCCAGCCTCATGTTCGTGCAACGACTGTAGCAGGTAGGACCTTTCGTCCTTCTTCGATCCGCAGCCACCCATCTTGAACTTTTATATGACTTATGTATCACAATATTTTTGTGTATTTTGAATAGGCTGGCGCCTGAAAAAAAAACTTGGTTCACCAACAAGGAAGTTTTCAACTGGACTTCCTTTAAAAATTATATACTTCTTGCGACTGTCAGTATACAATTGTGCATACGTCTATAATACGAAAACAACTAAATATAACAATTTGAAGACAAAACTGTGAATAGTTAGTTTGGTTCTTTAATAACAGTTTTCAGTTTTCTTATGATAGTTTAAATTATTATATACCACAGGAACAACGATTGAGACCCTATCCAAAACTCAAGATTGGGTGTCCAACATCAGAATGGGAAAGTAAATTCATCTTGGATAAATGATACATGCCATTGGATTTCTGAAACGAGAAGGAAACATTTTAAAAATATTTTACATCACCAGTGCCACCACAGACATTATTTATGATCTTCACAAAATTACTATTAACATCATTATCATCATTATCGTCATCATCATCATCATCATCATCGTTGTCGTCGTCATCATCGTCACTCATCTTCATCATCATCATCATCATCATCATCAGCATCATCATCATCATCATTATCATCACCATCATTGCTGTCGTAATCTCCGTCACCACTGTCATTACCTCCATCGTCATCATATAATCAACGTCATCGTTTTCGTCATCCTAGCATTTTAACCTTAGGGTCCCATTGTAGTCACATCAATGAAGCCAACGTGGCTGTGAAGTCGCCCGTGAATCGATCACATTCGGAGACCAGACCATAATATAACGTACACACACACACACACACGCACACGCACACTGTCTTAGCCCTGCCAATACATCAATATACGCACGCACGTTTTCATCAATAATGTTTGCACTTCGGCTAAGCCTGACTTAGACATGCGCTATTTTATTGCTGCTGTAATTCCTAGTGCTGCGTGGACTTTTCAGGTGTCGTCAAACATTGTTTTGAAACAATTATAGTTAGTACACGATGAGGCCTTACCATTCTGTGAAAAACTGAGATAAAATCAAATGTGCTGTTACTGACAAAACTGCTTTATGAATGGCAAAACATTAGCCAACAATCAGCATAGGCTCAATAATATGGTTAAACACCCCAAAGGTTCTTGAGAACGTGTAACAATGTCATTGCACACATGAAATGGTCTGACCTTAGATAAAAACACCCAAGGGACGATATTTTATCATTAAGTCACCCACTAACTAAGTCACACACATATGAGACAATAGGGTACACCATTTGACCTTAGACAAAAACACGCAGGGGACAATATCGTATCACTAATTCACTTTCTAAATTACACATATATGAGAATAGTCAGAAATGACCTTGAACTGGTCCATAGACTGCAAAATGATGACTTCAACTGGACAGCAAAATTTTATAACGCAACAGCTTGCTTTAAATCTTGCAGGCATACAATGTATGACAGTGGTATCAAGAAGCAAGGTAAAAAATGGGAAAACAAGATTGCAATTCATTTAAATGTATTTCCAGCCACTTACAAACATAGCCATACAATAACAATTTCAAAAGGGTTATAATTGTCTAGGCGGTGTTGTGATTCGGCTTTATCCTGATGAAGCACATGAAAAACATTGAATCGTAGACCTTTATCCGAACTTCCTGCAAGAAAACAATTATAAAAATCGGCTCAGCCAATGTTTAAATCCAGCACAAAACGTGTTTAGAGAATGGTGAAGCACGACGACTTTGACCTTTGAGAAAGTACAACTATGAATTATCTAACGTGCTTAGCAGTAGCTTAAGTATCCGCAATGCGATGAATGATGGTTCATTTATTCTGAAAAAAAGGCAAAAAGTGAGTTTTGGAAAAAAAAGAAAAAAAAGAAAATAAACTTGGAGCGACGGACCCGCCGATTGACCGACAACCAGACTGCTAAGGATTGGCCCATGATTTGAAGTAGCTATATTTCAAAACTCACCACAATCGATTGAGCTGTTTTTCAAATATTGAGGAAGACGTGTTAATCATTAAAGGGACGTTGATCTTTGCGGTAGAGCCAATATGATATGCCAGATACTAAGCGAGCTAATGTTCCCATGAAATTTGGTCAAAATCGGTTTAGTGATTCTTGAGATGTGACGTGCAACAGACCGACCAATAGAACGGTCGACTGACAATGTGCTAGTTCTGAATCTCGACTATTTCAAAGTATTTCCATTTAAGTCTTATTCAATGATGAATTTCGGGTCAGTTATTCTTGAGATCATTCAAAAAGTGTGTTTTGAACAAAAAAAGTCAACTTTGGGAGCGACGAACCGACCGACTGACATACTGACTGACAATTGGGATGCTACTGAAGGATGACACATGATTTGAAGTAACTATATGCCACAAAAACTCAACAAAATCGCTTTAGCCGTTTTTGAAATATGGAACAAAACCTGTTTAGCAACAAATGACTCCAATGACCTTGACCTTTGCAGTAGAGCAAAAGTGATGGCACGGGAGGCAGACCATTAAGTTAGGTCATGCTCCTAGGAAGTCTGGTCAAAATAATCTGTTCAGAGATTCTTGAGATGTGGCGTCCAACTGACCGAGCGACTGACAGTGATTCCCCCCTCCCCTCTCCACCGCTTATTTCAAAGTACTGATTAGGTAACGCTCTTATGAAGTTTGCTCAAAATCCGTCCAGTGGTTCTTGAGATATGGCTTCCAACGGACTGACACACAGATGACCGACATTTGGCTCGTTGTGATTCCCCGCTCCCCCTCCCCACCTCATCCCCACCCCGACTATTTCAAAATATTTCCAGATATAATATTATATTGATTGATTGATTGATTGATTGTTGCTTTAGGTCCAGCGGACTCTTCCGAGCCAAATCAGGACCGGACAACCCCCGATCCGCATAAAAGATCTGCCGAAACAACCCTAGTGGGAAAATTGAATGCCCTCCACCGGCCAGTCACTTTACAATAAAGACATCCCACGCGGGGGACGGCTGAGGGTTGACCTCAACTACGCGAACACCCCGGTTACAAAAACAAAATAGAATACAACCATCATTATAAATCATCAACAAAACATATACATATAAAATGCCTATAGTGCGAAATAATACAATCATAGGAAGCCCTAGTGACCACCCGGCAGAAAGCGTCCAACACTCCCAAGCTGATCCAACAGACCTCATACACAAACAAGGAGTCTTGTCCAGGAAGAGTTTTCAAGAAAAAAGGTAGGTCATTGATCTAGCGAAGAAGAAGAAAGTATAGCAGAGTGATAGGACAGATCAGGAATGGGAAAGAGCAAAATGATGAAGACAGCGACAGTGGGAATTTAAAGCACTAAATTTCCAGAAAGTGGGGATACTATTTATACTGAAACCCCCGGCACTCCAACGGGGGGAACTGTTGCCGCAGTGAATTAGTCATGCCTACAAAGGCAAGACAGGTTTTCAACTGGGGCTTTCACTGTTCCCTTTATAGGTTAGAACAATCTACAGTGACAAGATTGCTCATGACCCCAAGGGGTTCCAGATATATATGGAAATACACCGAAGACCAACGTGTGGAATACATCAAAACCATCTCATCTCAGAATCCCTTCATGAATATAGAAGATTTTCAAATAAATAAAGCATACAGCTGTGTGAACAGAACACATAATGTATTGCCATTTCAACCTGTAGGTTATATGACACAATCTTATAAATAACAATTGTTAATGTCACAGGAGCTTGTTTTAACTCTATCTAACATATAATAATAATAGCAACGTTTCGTATTTGGAAGCCATCATAAACAAAGCTGCATAGTTTATCAATGTCTTCGGTATCAGAGTTACATAAAATATCGCTTGGTTTTATCATTTGTATTTATTGATTGTTTTTAATATATCTTTCTTTTATCGTTATTCATTTAGAAAATGTGTGTATTTGTGTGTGTGTGCGTTTGTTTATGTGTGGGTGCGTTTGTTTGAGTGTGTGTGTGTGTGATAAAAGAGAAAGTCTCTCCCTTTCACTGTGTGCTTGTTTGAGAATGTATAGGTCAATTTCTGTGTTTCTGTCTTGCCTGTTGTTTTTTGTCTCTTTACGTGTTTGCGCGAGCTATTCTATTGATCGTGAGTTTGCCTCTCTGCCTCCCATCTCTTTCAAATGATAATAGAAGAGCATTTAAAGTCTTCGATTTTGAAACAAAGAACGCATGTGAAGTGTGTTTAAAATCAAAATCGACCTGTCCTTTTTGTTGATCTGAGGTTTCCATGACACAGACATAATATAAACTGATGAGCACTGTTTGATCCGAGCACTTATGTTATCTGATTTCAAATACTTGCAATGTGGTTTGTTTTTAATACGCGCCAAATCCATCTATTTCGATCCTCTGAAAGCAAAAATCTATATTTTATTTGTGTATTTTTTCCAAGCTGAATGTTCTTGTCAAAAATACTGCTTAGAAAGTGAACTAAAAGAAAGAAAAGAACTTGTGTATCCTCTATGAACAACGTTCTGTGAAAGTACTATCCATAAAAGATTACATTGATCTGAATATGGTATAACATTCCATTCTCTCTAAGGAAATTTATATTTTACATATTCCTTAGGAAGATGGGTATCGCCAGCAGTAAATAAATAAAATGAAGAGCCTATGTGATTAATCGTCTACCAAAATGAGTCTTTAACAGAAGAAATTAACTGAATACGTTTCAACATACTGATGCAACCGAACTCACATCAATTCCTAAACATCTGATCGATAGTGTGGACTTGTGGGTACAGTGAAGTTTAATACAAAAGAATTTATATTTCTTCTAAAATCGAATCAAGGATCGCCTTACAGTTTAATCAACACTTCGTATTATTCTCTGGGTCTCGTTACCTAAAATGTCACAGAAAGTGTGACTAGTTTTGACACATTTAAACAGTCACGTTCGCCGTGTCATTTGGATGTAATGTCGGAGGCAATATCAAACTCCGCGATACGCTTTAAGAGGTCATCATGCTAAACTCCTGTGGTTTTAAAGTGTTCGGAGAGGGTTATGGGAGGGAATATAGTTTAGGAAGAGAAAGAATAATAAATCACAGTGGTAAAATATCCATATTCATCTTTGACGTAAGAATTAAGGTCAGTTGACATCTGCTTATACTCCAAAATCATAGCGCTCTGTTATCGAACACAACAAGCTTAGTTGATACATAGTGGCCGCTTGCTAGTTTGGCCCTGACGTAAGAATTCAAAAAATGATTTTTATAGGGAAAGAAGAAAGACGGAGTTGGAGAGAGAAAATGTGCCTTCTCTTTACTGCCGCAATTTGTTACATAGCGTAGTTAAAACTCGCCGAGTTCCTCTCTCAAGAGAGGCAAACGTAGTATAAGTCTCGGCTAGTCTCAGCTGCGCTGTGTGGTTAGGTAGTTAGTATTCTAGTGCTAGGGCACGCATTGTTGATCAGAATTTGCTTCACACGCAAGCGCAAGCGAATGGAACGAAAAGCACAGAGGCACTCTTGTAAAGACTGTAAAGCTGGCAGAATAAAAGAGTTTCACAAAAAAATGAAGACAAAAGGCAAAACAAATCATAAACAATAATGCAGAGTACGACGAAATTAATTATTTCTATACGCATGTTCTGTGCTGCAGCCTCATAGAAATGGAAAATCTAACATGAAACACCCTCCCCCTCTCCACTACCCTCCCCCCCTCAACATCTCCCCGTTTTATTTTATAGTAAATTGGTAGTGACAAACAGAACCCTAATATTTAAAGTGAATCTGAGGTAATTTCTTCAAACTTTTACACTGGATAGTACAATCATAGAACGTTTAATTAATTTACTTTATTGATATCAAAGCTCTCAAATAAACGTGCAAGCAGCTTAAAGTGACATTCGGTTTCTCCATAACGTCACATCGCGAGTCTAGAAAACGACTCCTTAATACAGTCATTATGAGTCACTCAATAGGATAGGCACATAACAATCCCGTTTAGTTAATTTCCAATAATGCGATAATGTATTGAGCGCATGTGCCTCTATTTCAAAGTGGTTTTCGGAGCATGCCGCCTGGCGAACTGCGATATTAGCTATATTATTTCCAAACAATAATCCTTAGTAACCGGCAACTACTCCTACCAGTAGAGGCACCTCTCTTGTGTTTTTGGAGATAAGAGCTTCTGTGCCAAGCAACACGGGTATAATAATATTTACCGATCAGATGCTTAACGCCTCGTAGTGGCCGTGACAAGAGATAAACGTTATTGCAACAAACATGGCAACTATGTTAACAAGGAAAGTCCATTTCAGCTGATTCACCGAGCGTGTCTTAACGACCATGAATCGCACAAATCATTTGCCGTCATATTACTGTTTTTAAAAAAAATATTTCTTTCTCTCTCTCTCTCTCTCTCTCTCTCTCTCTCTCTCTCTCTCTCTCTCTCTCTCTCTCTCTCTCTCTCTCTCTCTCTTTCTTTCTCTCTCTCTCTCGCTCTCTCTCTCTCTCATTCTCTCTCGACATGTACACTGGCACTTCTCTCCTTCTCTCTCTCTTTCTCTCTCACTAACTCTTTTACCGAGAGAGAGAAAGAGAGAGAGAGATCGAAGTCGAAGTCGAAGCTTTAATAGGACAATAGCATTAGGCACTATGGACCTGTCTTACGGCTAGTCTTTAATAAACAATTCAGAACAAACATAATAGTTAACATATAGACAATAACAAGAGAGAGAGAGAGAGAGAGAGAGAGAGAGAGAGAGAGAGAGAGAGAGAGAGAGAGAGAGAGAGAGAGAGGGAGAGAGCAAGAGAGAGAGAGCAAGAAGTTTGATATATACTACTCAAAATAATTCAAGGGCCACTCTCATATTTCATTTACTTTAATTATTTTTTGCTGCTATCAATAATACCGCTTATATTGCTTATTTCAAAACTTATCCTGTACAGTAACATTCAAGACAATCTTATTCTGACAAGTAATTACATGTGTGAGTTTTGAACTTTCTGCACTGAGTTGAAAAACAAACCCAATTTTTACAACAAAATGACCCTAATTTACTGTTGTCTTGCTAATAAAGCAATATTTTCAACATTAAAAAGTAATTTGCACGCGAAGGCTTGCATTTTCTGAGTTCAGTTCAACAATCGGCGCTTTTTTCTGGGTATAAATGGCAGCGCTTTTGCTGCTTTTCTAACCATGCCCCCAAGGCGACGATTGACTGATGCGGATAGAGGCAGAGCTATTGCATGGCTTCAGGAAGGGGTGGGGGTGAGAGAAGTTGGCAGGCGGCTGGGAGTGTCCCACTCCGTTGTCCAAAGGCTGCGGGAGCGCTTTAACAACACTGGAAGCGTCCAAGAACCAAGAAGGTCCGGACGCCCCCGCGTTACCACTGCAAGATAAGACCATTGCATCACCCTGTCAGCTCTGAGGATGAGGTCCGCTGCAGCAAACACCATCAGAAGACAGCTTCACGCAGCCAGCAATGTTAACGTCAGCGACCAGACAATTCGCAACCGTCTACACGAGGCAAACCTGCGATCAAGACGACCAGCAGTACGGCCTTTGCTCACCCCAGCTCACCGTGCAGCGCGTTTGGCCTGGGCTCGGCGTTATTTGGTGTGAACTAGGCAACATTTGTCAAGGGTGCTCTTTACAGACGAGTCTCGGTTCTACTTGTCTTTCAACGACCGTCGAGTGAATGTTTGCAGGCGTCCACGGGAGCGTTTTGCTGATGCGACGGTGCGCGAGCATGACCGCTTTGGTGGTGGATCTGTCATGATGTGGGGTGGCTTCGCATTAAACTTCAGAACACCCCTGCTCCAAATTCATGGCAACTTAAACGGTATTGGCTACAGGGATGACGTTCTACAACCTAGGGTTCTCCCAGCTCTGCGGGCCATTGGGGAAGGTGCCATAAGACAGGACGATAATGCCAGACCCCACCGAGCGCGTATCGTCAATGACTTCCTGCAGCAACAGCACATCATAAGGATGGATTGGCCGGCTCGATCACCCGAATTGAACCCCATAGAACATTGGGGGATGACTTGGGTCGACAGACACGGGCAAACCTCCCTCCAGGAGCTAACCTTGAATTTCTGGCCCACGTTCTCCAGCAAGAGTGGTTGGCCATCCCAGGAAACATCCTCCATAACCTGATACGGTCCATGAGACAGCGATGCCAAGACTGCATTGATGCAAACGGTGGCCACACCCGATATTGACTCTATAGATTTTTGGTTTCTAAAGTTTTGATTTTGTAAATGAGGGGTATGTCCAGTTAAATTGAATTTACTCGAATTTTAAGGACTGATGTCTAAAATCTTTTTTGTTATTGATGCAGAAATGATTGCAATAAAATATGATGAACTAATAAATTGAATTCGTGTTTCTGATTTAAAGAGAGACCCATATGTCCAAGTGGCCCTTGTATTATTTTGAGTAGTATATGATAGGAGAGAAGGTGCGCTTCAGGATATAATGGATTCGTCGATTATTGAAGAGTCTCCTCTCTGAAAATCCTTATCGGGAAGAGAGGGGACTATAAATTGATATAACATAACAACATTGAACAGTACTCTGAGGCCTGATGAATATTAATCTAAGACGTAATTTGTTTCATGTGTTCTCCATACGCAGCATCGGTCGAAGTTTGTGTAGGGTCTTATTACAAAACAGAACTGAAAGCAACATGTTAATTGTATGTTAAATAAAGTCACTGATTATAAAACAGGATTACGTTTCTTACAAGTTGGAAAAGGTGGCATAGAAAAAAGTCAAGCGAATCAGAAATTCTATTTTAAAATTTAATTGTCTTTCCAAACAAAAAGATAAATAATATCGAGATCTCAATTTTGTCTGAATTGACGTTACCGATTGTAAAACAGAAAGACATTTGCAAAAGTCGAAAAAAAATTGCAAGAAAAAAAAGGTTTATAAAATCAAGTGAAATCAGAAATCCTCTGTCAAAATTTACTCGTCTTTTCAAACGATAAAGAAAACGCTTTGATGCCCATGAGAAACGATAACCTCTTACAACACTGGATCTGGGTTCTTCATGCGTTTATGTCGCAATAATAAAGAACGCTAAAATACGCTTATCACCTAACGATGAAGAAATAAACTTGAAAACAATAAACAATACTTGGACAAACAAAATGCTAAAAATAAAGAAAGAAAGGGCGCACTACGACGAAAAACTGCAATACAAACCGATGTCAGAGATAGATGATGAAAGAAAAATAACAAGACAAACAACAGAAATTCAGAAAGAAAGCAAAATAAAAATTATTATAGTACGTCACTGCCAGAATGGAAGGACAAATCAGTAACTCGAGAAAACTGATGTTTAGTAATAACAATCAAAGTCATCAATCATTCGGCTAATTTTCTGGTAACTTGAAACTAATAGCTCAAGGCCTCCAAATATCCTCGTTGTCAACCAAACACGCATCCGTCAACATAAGCAGCTCGAAGTAAAGCGATCGAGATTGAAACCGGAGGCGAAAAATCAAGAACCCCTGTCACCATAATAGGTTAATTTCCGCTTGTAGCGCAAAGTACCGTGTCTCATAATAAACCAAACAGGTCTCGGAACCGCGAGTGCCTGGAGGTCTAGATAGAATGAAAGAAGGGCAGCGAGCAGAAGTCTCACTGGTAGATTCCATGTTAGGACATACCTGTGGTGAACAGTAGTTACGAGACTACTGCCATTTAACTTAAACTGTTCCACGACCATCTAAAAACACACTAAACCATATAGCTATTATCTTAAAACCACCACTGACGTCAGCAATCGATTAGACCAACTTACAGCATGGCCTCCCGATCAGACACAAAAGATAAAGATATTTAATGGGATAAAACATACCTACCAATCAACCACTAGTACAAGCACAAACAATCCTCGTCAGGGGGGAAAGTAAGAAGATGAAACTAACTTCTTACCAACCAAAAGTGACTCGACAGAGCTTTTCAAATTCTTGTGACAGTGGCACCATGTCCATTAACACAGACTCAAATCTATTCTTCCTTCAAACGACAGCAGCAAATTTGATGTTTTATTCCAACCTGTGGGCGTTCAGACGCAGCGCGGTCCGCTTGGTGTTTGCTTGCAGCAGTAAAGTGAAGCACGAGCGCTCCGTCCTGTCCCGTCCGGCACTACAGTAGACCAACCTCACAGTCCGCACCGCTACTGTTTTGTGGAAAGCTTGTTCGCTCAATGGATGTTACAAAGTGAACTGAGAAACAAAAGCTATAAATAATTAATGGCAGAAAGGGCGACCTGTTTTATATCTGGGGTGTGAGATGTGAAACAGAAAAATGTAGGAAATGCTGACACATTTATGTATCAAATATTACTAAGTCACAATCAGTTGTCATAAAACTTCTGCTCTATGCAGAGCAGATGTATAAATTCCGTTACAAGCAAATACTGGAACCACCAGCTGTGTATGGAAACTGTCAAACTTAAGATTATAATAAATAATAAGAATGAAGGTGTTTTGTTTTTTAAATACATCTCGACAAACAAGATCCCAAAGCCTATAATTCGTGATTCTCAGTAGTTCGTTTATAAACGATTTTTTTTCTAATACTACAGGTACCATGATTTTGCTTCAAACATTTCCCTTCACCTAACGCACGAACTAGCTTTCCATAGTTGCTACTGGTTAGGCAGGCTCCCAGAAGCTGCCGGACGACTAGTGCTGTTCAATTTTACGTTGGATTGAGCTGCCTCTTGCGATCGATTGATGACAAAAGCTTGCAGACCTAGTCGTGTCCTGGTATACTTTGCAAGAGACTACATTTTTACTTGCTGACTCTGCAGGCAAAAATGTGGTAGTGATGCTTTTAGCACTGAGACTAATACAAGATACAAGATACAAAATGGTCTAGTGTTCCCATTTTTACAAAAGGAAATTTGACAGATGGGCCACATAATACCAAAATGAAGCATGACAAGGACAAGATTATAGTAAATAAATAAAACATCAAATATAACATCATCATTCATTCACATAAACATTCTTCGACACTCCAGCAATCAAACACTATTAAATAAGAAAATTAAAAAAAAATTAAAACAATAGAATATGTACAGTGCAGTGATACAAATAGCTTGCGACCAAATTATGAGGAACTATAACAGTTATATATGAGTTCAGACCTGGGGAAAAAACTTAGACAAGACAATTTCATTTACGACAGTTAAAGTTTCAATCAAGTGTAAGTGCTAAGGTGTAATATGTGCACTCCACATGTGTTATAACAAAGCTCACGTAAATTGACAAGAAGTACATCATCAAATACGCGTTATCTTACAACCAGTTGTATTGATACATATACAGAGTTCACCTACATTGTCAATAAATACATCATCCAATACACGTTATCCTACAACCATTTGTATTGATACATATAATAATAATAATAACGGATTTTTATATAGCGGGTACTCCAGCCTATGACCAGACTCACCACGCTTTACATAGTCATTACATATAAATACATGCACTCGATGAAACATCACTTTTGCTACAATACACCAAAAGACGGGACAGTAAAGGTGCAGACTATTTACAACTATGTACATAAATTACAAAAAAGACAAAAATAGACTATTTACAACTATGTACACAAATGACAGAGTATGGCATGTATTATATGGGGACACATATACAGAGTTCACCAACATTGTCAGGCAGTATATCATCAAATATACGTTAACATAAAACCAGTTGTATTCATACAAGTATATTTTCATATAAACGAAAACAAATGTTAATTTGAATTAATCATTATTGCTATCAACGCCCTCTGAAACATTTGACTCGTTTAAAATACCTGATTACAAAATAGAAGTCTGTGTATGCGATATAAAGACATAAAACAATCACTTAAAATGATTATGAGGTGTAAAATAATCAAACCTTTTAACTAGATAGTAGGATAATTTAAACAAAAATAGTAATCCACATTATGGAGGGGCAAGTTCTCAGATAAGCGCGCAAGCAGCTTGAAAAGACATGATGGTCCTCGATTGGGCAAGTCTAACAAAGACCTCCTTGGTACATGCATTACGTTTCACTCAGTACCACACGCACACAATACTTCCGCGTGTAAATTCACAACAACGTCTTGGAGCAGGTTCGTCACGCACCTCTGCGTTAATCTGTAAGGGCGCCTGTACCTCTAATGTAAGGGAGATAAGAAATGTACTACTATAGCAGACGACCTTCTGAACCCTTGGATGCGAAGTTTAGATTTAATTTCTCCAAATATTAGACTCATAAAATCTCCTAGTGTGATTAAACATTGCATAAGTTTTTGCGCAATTTTCATACAGGCTTCAGAGGCAGAGGGAGGGGGAGAGTGGGAGAGAGAGGGAAGGGGAAAGGGAGAGAAGTGGAAGGGGGGGGGGGAACATGCAGACAAACAGGGAAGCAGAGAAAAGAACGGAGAGAAAAAGAGACGAAAAAACACGCACACAAACATACCCTTGAGTAGAAAGCAACAACAGATCAATATAACAACAGATCCATTACAGAAACAGGTAGGTAGAAACGTCTAAAATAGTAAACTCATGTTTTAAGTAGTTAAACCTACGAATTTATTTTATTTATTACAAACCTTTCTCAACTAAAATCATGGACTGAATACAGATCTATGTGTTTTACTTTTGTTAAAACAGACATTCCTTTATGGTCGAATATCATTCAGTGTCAAAAGGCGTTAAATTAAAATTACCAACTGCTGTTTGGGAGAATGGACCTCGTAACAGGGTGCAGCTATATTGTTCACTGTTTTATTGGTCTGCCAATGACTGGCATGTATTATATGGGGACTCATTAGGACTGAATAGCTTAGCAGGGGAAGGTCCACAGTTCGATGTTCAGGGTGGTCGATCAGCAGTGGACAATATATAAAAACATCGCCTGTGTCCACCAAGAACTCGGCAGCACTTTTTTAAATGTAAGAAACAGTTAATTTTTTATTTATTATTTATTTATTTGTTACAGGCAATTTGATATAGCGCATATATCCAACAGCCCTATGCGCTTTACAATGATACTACATTCACAGATTCACAAGCAGTTTACTACACAGACTCACGCAAAATATAATACATATTGGCAATAACCAAAACAGAAAAACAAGAGAAAAAAGCCAAAAAAAATAGAAAGCAAGCACCCGCTCACACATACTCACACACACACACACACCCATACTTGTATTGATGGCTAAATGGGGTACTTTTAGAATGTAGGAGTCGGAAAGCACTTTTTTGACGGAAAGAACGCAAATTTCTTCTAGAAATGTAAGAATCTAAGTCAAAATTGGCTCTTTCCGTCAAAAAAGTTGACCTAGTTCGTCTCCTAGGAGCGACGAAATAGGTCGATTTTTGCTTCAAAGTTTTCCGAAAATTGGCTGGATTTTCTCCGTCCCGGATAGTGCACTCCTGTGTACTTAAAACACTCTCATGCACTACAACTGCACTCCCAAGCACTAAAAGAGCACTCCCGCGCACTTAGAACAAAATGGGTTCATGAAACAAAATGAGGTCACAGCAAATAAACCCACTTTGTATTCAAAAAGACGGTTGTGGAACCCATTGTGTCCTCTTTACAGGTTCACACACACACACACACACACACACACACACACACACACACACACACACACGCATACACATACATACACACGCACACACAAATGCATCTTCCATCCCCAAGAAAACGATTCACACTCCGAACTATTTTAGGAGTGCCATATTAAGTAAACACAGCAATATAAAATGAACAGTCCCATACACAGGTACAAACAAACCGAAAAATGATAATTAAAATTTATAACAATAAAACATACAGCATCAAAAGTTAAAACATTACATTTTAGCGCTTCGTCTTTGACTGATGTGTTCTTAACGCTATGAATTTTTTATTCTTTAAAATTGCGGGCTGGATGAATTGCACAAAATGAGGAGATGAAACAAAAGCACTTTGTATCACCCCTCCCTTAACCTCCCCATATATAATATGGACAAAAAGTGCGACATATTGACTTTCAATTTCATGTGCTTCTCCATTTGCCTAAGTAGCACACATTAGTAAACCTGTTTATTCTCACGCGTTTCGACTTTACTGATGGTGTAATCAGAGGATGTTTGGTCTTGAATGCTTAGAATATACTGAATGTAGTCTAGCATCCTGTATTATTATTATTATTATTATTATTATTATTATTATTATTATTATTATTATTATTATTATTATTATTATTATTATTATTATTATATGTACTGCCTGGGTAGTCACAAAGACACCCGTTGAGAAGATGACACTAGGAAGAAGCCAGTCACACATTGAGAACAACCCAGTTGCTAGGGCCGACAGATAATGACTTTGAAAAAGGTTTTCAAATAATTGTAAAATTAATAATAAATTCTCTTAAAATGACTAGCACCGTACAGCAGCCATTAAGGAGCAAGGAATAAAACAAACCAAGGGAGGCAAGTTGTTTTAAACATCAAGGAAGGTAATTATCCTGCTCTCAAAGGTGGACAAAAAATGCGACATGCTGGTTTTTAATTCCATGTGCCTCTCCATCAGCATAAGGAGTTCAAATGCAGTACAATTGCATTCATGAAGCGCTTTACCCAAGGTACCTGCTGGGTGTGTTCTTGTCACCGGCATCCACCCGTCTAGGACATGAGCGTCAGGATCTTTAAAGTCCGTTATTATGGGATGCATGCGACACAGACTAAACCTCGGTTTATACTCTCATCCGAAGGAGTAGGAAACGGGAGTAAAGTGTCTTTCCCAAGGACACAACACAATGCCCCGGCCTGGTCTCGAACTCGGGACCTTATATCCGTAAGCCAACGCTCTAACCACTCGGCCACCGCGACTCTCTATACCCAAAAAGGGCAACCTTCATGAGTGTAAAAATAACCGCACCATCAGCCTCATCAGCCATCCAAGCAAAGTCCTCCTGAAAATAATATTCAACAGGTTGAAACCCCCAAGCTTGGGGCTGCTGTACTTTCGAAAATGAAAGTGCCCGAATTTCACCTTGGTAATAATACAGTTGTTAAAATAAAAATAAAAATAAATAAATAAAGAGTGATGACAAGTGATTGGGTCCATGGTGTAGGCCACTCCCCACTCTGCCAGATCTTGTTACAGATAATGGTGAGGGCGTCAATCATCGCATCTCCTCCTGCTTGAAGCAATTCTGCGCGTATATTTTTCACTCCCGCTCATTTCCCATTCTTTAGCAATTGCACTGCTGCCTCAACTTCTTCTCGGAGAATTGGGAGGATTTCTTCTTCTTCTCTGTTCTGAGGGCATGCTAGAACTGATAGTCTCCGTTTGTGTGATTGTAAAGGTTAGAGCAGTACTCTGTCCATCTATCCAAGGCTTCTTGTTCTTCTATAAAGCACATTCCAGGCTTGCTTTGGATCGTGGAGACTTTGGGCTGTTTAAAACTTGTCAGCCGCTTCACAGTCTGGTAGGTCTTCTTGCTGATGTTCTTGTTCAGACTGTTCTCTATTTCCTGACACTGATCTTCTATCCAGCTCTCTTTTGCTGTGCGCATGCTTTTCGGATGTTGTTATTGATTCATCGGTAGGCATCAGATTCCTGTGAGGTGTTCTTTTTCTTTTTTAATCTCTCTTCGTTTGATACACAGGTCCAAAAGTTCGGGTGTGATCCACGGTTTCATCTTTGGGAGGTGCTTGCCAAGGATCTTAGTAACGGCATATGTCACAGCTGAGTTGAAGGTGGTGGGCATGGTGTTGACATCTACTTCACCCGCTCCCAAAATGAGCAGTGGTGCAAATTTCCCTCCAATTGTGGCTTGGAATATTTCTGCCATCCCCGCATCTTGCAGTTTGTCCAGGTCGAAATTCAGTCTGGTGCACTTTGCTGTCTTTACTCTCTTAAAGTGGAGCTGGAAAGACATCACGAGATCGTAATCACTTCCGATGTCTGCTCCTGGAAAAGTGTGGGTCCTGCCAATGTTGACGCTTGATCTGAAGCGTGTCTTGACCATGATTTAGTCAATCTGGTTATGATGCTCCTCACTGGGACTGTACCAGGTGGACTGTAACTGTAGATTGTTTGTGGAGACCAAACGTTTTTGCCAGTATCAGATTGTTGTATCTGGCAAACTCCATCTCAGACCTCTGTCATTTGTCTCGTTGTTGCAGTGGGGTCTCCAGTTGTGGTGCGCATCTTGGCCAACCTTGGCATTTCAGTCGCCTTGCACTATGACTATGTCCTTCCTCGGCACTTTGTCAAGAACAACCTGCAGATGTTCATAGAAATCCTCCACTTAGCTGTCGCCATTGTCTGATGTTGGGGCATAGGCCTGGATGATGGTGATGTCAATAGAGGCTACTCTCAGACGGATGGTAATGAGTCTACTGGAGACTGGGTGGCAACCCATGACAGTGGGTAGAATGTCTTTGTGGAACAAAAATCCAACGCCGTGTTCGTGCCTGTCATCTCTAATAAAAATAAAAATAATAATAATAATAATAATAATAATAATAATAATAATAATAATAATAATAATAATAATAATAATAATAATAATAATAATAATAATAACAATAATGTATATTTGATATAGCGCGTTTTCATACAAATGCTCAAGGCGCTTTACAATTACATCCAGTAACACAAACATACAACCCATAGGAAGAACTATAATTAAAACCAACATCAGCAAATAAGCAAAGCATATCCAAAGCAAGACATCAACAACATAGCCATATGCCATACATACAACGCGCGAAAGGACATACAAGCCGTACAAACAAAAGGTCATAAATACAAAAACACTAAAAACATACAAGCAAATCATAGTACAAGTGCATACAGGGCATCAGCAAACCAGGGAAGCAAACTCGAGGCTAGACATTACGATCAAGACATCAGCAAACCAGCAAAACGAACCCAAGCAAGACATTACAGTCTACCGCTGAAATAAAGCTTGTGGTTTTTTTCAGTCGTTGTTTCACCTAGGCCTTTCCAGAGCAGTTCGCTGATACGTACAATGTTCCATCGATACAGTGGTTCAGTTCGTGGGCCAGTTCTTATAATTTTTCCTCCGCAGTTAGGGTCCTGACAATCCAGGTTTCTATGATGATGTTGTCTCTCGTGCGGATCTTGCTACAGTAAGTTGTCCATCAGTAATGCACATATCAACTCCGTCCTGGTGGCCAACGGAAGGCGCGGTCCTTGGTAACCCGGGCGACCACCAATCCGGTATGGAGTGAGTGGTTCTTTTCATCATACGGTGTGTATTAGGCATGGTGGGGCCCAATCCTCTCCAGGCTGTTGGCCACAGCCGATATCCACGAGGACAGGGTGGCTCGCCTTTTGTCCCGAGCACGTGGTCGTTGAACCTATAGTAACGTGAGATTCCCCCGCCCTGGCCGGTGACTTCCGTGTAGAAGACTTTCACCCAGTGATGCCGTGCAGACATCATCCCTGTTAGTCGCCTCTTACGACACGCCGGGAAACGTTGGGTCTATTCTATTCATTGCCCGTACCCACAGGACCAAGAAAATAAATATAAAAGGGATATTACGGTTGGTCTCAGGAAACCAGGTATGCACAAAGAGAGAAACTGACACTGCCAATCAAGCTTCTTGGTGCTTTTTTGTGCATTGTCCTCCGTTGCCCCGACAACAATAACAACAATCCCGTCACCTCAGTGCTCCCCCATTGTCACGTCATCACAACCACCGGCAGATCCAACAACCTAACCTACCAGTCCAGATACCGAATGATAAGTTAGCAGCGAATGCTAAAGAAAGAAAGAAAGAAAGAGAGAGAGAGAGAGAGAGAGAGAGAGAGAGAGAGAGAGAGAGAGAGAGAGAGAGAGAGAGAGTAGAGGGGGAGAAAGAGAGAGAGAGTGAGAAAGAGGAAGAGAGAGAAAGACCTCATGTGCACACCATCAGATGGGAAGTCCTATGAGAAGGATGGGAGCTGTGATGACGTCCGAGCAACCAGAGGAACGGGGTAAATTCACATGGTTTTAGTCGTGTACATGAAAGATCAAACGTCAGCATGGAAAGTCAAGCTGCGAGGATGGCAGAGAAACAACAGTAGCTACATTGGTGACGGGGGACTGCCATCGATTATGTCAATTTTCCGATCACGCGCTACTGCCTGCCATTGTGTCCCATATGAAATATACAGCAAGAAAAATCCACGGAGCGACCTTGTAATGTACTAGCACCTCATGGAATTGTATTGTATCATCCGATGACTAGTTTCACCCCATCCTAGTTACCTATATAACCTGAAGTGGGTTTTTTTTTAAATTAAATTTTATTGTAGTACTATATTAAGTTTTGGCCAATCGATACATTGAGCATTTTTCCTTCACTTTGTCACCTTTACGATATACAAAAATTGTGTTGCGTTCAACCTTGCGGGCCGTGCTACTGCGAGGTGTTTGCAAGACAAACAAAAATGGTGTCGAATAGGCTTTCTAAAAAAAAATATTTTAAAAAATTCCGTTTAAAGCTATTGTGTGTGTGTTTGTGTGTGTGTGTGTGTGTGTGAGAGAGAGAGAGAGAGAGTGTGTGTGTGGGTGTGTGGGTGCGGGTGTGGGTGTGTGTGTGTATGTGTGTGTGTGTACGTTTTCAAATTATTCCGTTGGTGTTTGTGTTAACTCCTTTCCGTTTGTATAATAGTCCTATCCTATTCCTATCCTATCCCGTAACTCGTAGGTCTTAGGGGCACCACATATGATCGTTTAACCAGCGCACTCCATCTTTCTCTGTCCTCAGCAACCCTCATGGCTTCGCTCAGTGTCAAACCAGTCCTTTCTCGAGTGTTGTCCTCCCACCTCTTTTTCGGTCTCCCTCTTCTTCTACCCCCTGGCGGCAGGGATAGCTCAGTGGTCAGAGCGCACGACTTGTGTAAGTGCGTCTTGGGCGACGTGGGTTCGAATCCTGACTTCAGCAAACTATTTTGTGATTGCTGGATATTACGGGCCAGCGCCTTGAGAAGCTCTCTGAGCTTGTAAGTGCGCTATATAAGAGAAATATCTTTCTTTTTTCTTTCCTTGCACTGTGCCTCGCAGGATGATTTTTGCAAGGCCCGATGATCTGGTGACGTGGCCATACCACCAGAGTTTCCGTTTCTTCACCAATGTGAGCAGGTCATCGTGTTGTCCAATGGCTTGTGTGATGGTCTGTCGGACTTCGTCGTTGGTGATGTGCTGGGTATAGGAAGTGACCAGAAATTTTCTTTAGCACCTCATCTCCATGCTTTGTAGTCTTCGTTGTAGATCGGCTGTATAATAGTAGCTATTTACTCTTTTTACTGATGACTGCAGATCGAGTGATGAATCGGTTGTGGTGGTGAAGTTTTCGGACGACACTACCATATCTGGACTCATCTCAAATTGTGACGAAAGCGTTTATAGGAGGGAGGTGGAGCGGATGGTGAGTTGGTGCGAGGGAAGCAATCTTATTTTGAATGTTTCTAAGAAAAAAGAAATAGTAGTTGATTTTAGAAAAGTCAAACCCCCCACAACTTCACTTATCATCAACAACGACGTTGTAGAGCAGGTTAAGTCTTTTAAATTCTTGGGGACAACAATATCTGAAGACCTTACATGGGGGCCCCACGTGACGCTCATGAAAAAGAAAGCTCAGCAGCGCTTATATTTCTTGAGGCAACTTAAAAGATTCAGAATCAATGACACAATTCTTGTTAAATTCTATAGAACTATCATTGAAAGTGTACTGACATTTTCATTCACGAACTGGTATGGCAGTGCTACTGAGGAGGAGAGGGAGGAGTTGAAAAAGGTAGTCAAGACTGCTGCCAGAATCACGGGGTGTAAGCTCCCAAAATTAGACAAACTTTTTGAAGAGCGAATAATTCGCAAGGCCAAGGCCATAATCAAAGACCCCTCGCACCCGGGTAACCATCTGTTTGACCTCCTGCCCTCTGGTAGAAGACTTCGATCACTTAAAGCAAGGACAAAAAGAATGAATAGCAGCTTCTTTCCAATTGCAATAAGAGTGCTAAATGTAAATGAAATGACTGGAGTTGAGTGCTAAGTGTAAATGGAATGACTGCAGTTGCACAGTCATCGGACTAAACTATCTTAGATCTTTTACAGTGCATGCATACCGGCTATGAATTTTGATGTTTACTGTTAACATTTCATGTAAACATGTTTGGTTTTAATGTTACAATGTGATGTGTGTTAAGAATAGATGTGTGAATGTGCCAATACTGTATGCATGCTCGCTGACCAAGGCAAATTCCTAGTGTACAAATTGTATTGATTTGACATATGGCTAATAAATCTTATCTTATCTTATCTTATCTTATCTTATCTTATCTTATCTTATCTTATCTTATCTTATCTTATCGTAAAAGGGCAACCGTTAGCATTTGTGGAACGGTAGGTAGACTATACAATACAGTACTGCACTATAACAATAATAAATTATAGCCAACGATCTTACTATGCTAAATATGGTTACTGACTACATAGTCTGTCGATAATAGAGAAAAATAGAGTAATTTGTTTTACTGATGGCTCTGTGTGGAATCCGGGCAATGGATGGGTATTAAAGGTTCCAATTTATGGAGTATGTGCATTTATTACAAATGTCATGACTTAGCCTATTATATTGTTAAGAACCGATAGCCTTAACACATTTAGAAATCTGCGCAAGTTTTGATAATGCTCCCAAAACGAGAGTAGCACAGATAATAGTAGAACGATGTTCCCAAAAGAAAGTATTTAAATAAATAAATAAATCCAAAGCCGTAATGCGCTTATATATTACATGTATTTTGGCGGCATAAAACAATATGGTACAATTTTAAATGCTCACGCCACTAATAATTAAAAGTCCGGTTAAAATCTGCATTTCCCCTTCGTAGCGCTTATTTATAACATTTAAATTTTCACGCTTGCCTGGGAGTCTGCTTGTCGCTGTCAGTGTTGCTGATTTATTACAGGATGTTGGCAAGTCTGGTTGTCGCTATCATTGTTGCCTATTTATTACAGGAAGTTGGCAAGTCTGGTGGCTTTTAAATTTCAGTTTTGAATGCAACTGACAAGCTTTGTGATTAGTTACATAACTTAAAGCACAACATAGTCAAGTCCAAGACTATGTTGTTGTCGGATGCGATGAAAATATTATTAAGCTTGTTTTAGACACTAAAATAGTCGTTTTAAGAATATTTACTCTGAACAGAAACAAAGTCTGTTTGTCTATCTGCCTTTTCGTCCGTATGTCTTTCTGTCTGTCTCTCTGTGTCTTTCTGTTTCTCTATATCTCTGTCTCTGCCTCTCTTCCTCTCTCTCTCTCTCTCTCTGTCTCTCTCTCACTCTCTCTCTCTCGCTCTCGGTTTCTCTCTCTCTCTCTCTCTCTCTCTCTCTCTTTCTCTCTCTTTCCCTCTCTCTCTCACTCTCTCCCTGTCTGTCTGTCTCTGTCTCTGTCTGTCTTTGTCTCTCTCTCTCTCTCTCTCTCTCTCTCTCTCTCTCTCTCTCTCTCTCTCTCTCTCTCTCTCTCTCTCTCTCTCTCTCTCTCTCTCTCTCTCTCTCTCTCTTTGCAGGCCTATTATTATGACAACATTCCTATGTTTCGATAACAGTGTGACGGTATTACTAAACAATTTCGCACAATTCCATGTGTTTTGCACATTGCTATTCAGAAGTCCAATCTAATATTGAAAAGAGATAGGTGTGCGTGTGGCTGCATAATGCCCCCCAATCAATTAAACAATGCGTCCATCAATCAATGAAACCTCAGGTTTCATGCATGTGTATTAATGACAGCATTAGTCTATTGCACTTTGAATATAGTCTAGATTGTTCTCTCTTTGATTTTGAAAATTATTATTATTATTATTATTATTATTATTATTATTATTATTATTATTATTATTATTATTATTATTATTATTATTATTATTATTATTATTTTAAATATTTCTTTCTTTATTTATTTATTTTACATATACATATTTACTGATCTAATTTTCTCAAGGTTAATTCACGTTCAAACAAAAATGAAATGTCAATTGGCGTATTATATCTGAAGATTCCGATACACATTTTTGCTAGTAATATTAAATGGTTAATATAATTTATTAAACTTGTAGAAAGTCCTTCCTTTTTGGGGAATCCAATGAGTGCATTCTGAAGTGATATTGAAATTTTATAATTAAAATCTGAAGATTCTAGTTTGTTTTCTACTAATTTCCATATTTTGCTAATTTTTGGACATTGAAAGAAAAAATGTTCCACATAATCAACATCATGTTTACAGTGAGTGCAAAAATGATTGTCTACAATGTTCATTTTCATTAACAAAATATTAGTAGGATATATATTATTTAATATTTTCCAATGAAGGAGACGTAACCTAGTTTCTTAAGTACATTCCACTGCTCTCGCCCAGTCTTGTTTCTTAAGTTGTAAACCAAATTTGTTTTGCCAAAAGTGTACAGATACTGGCTCACACACTTCTTTGTCCACTAAATATTTACGAAACTGACGTTGAGTTGTTAGAGTGTTTATTATATTACCGTACCGTAAGTGAAATCTTCTGTATCCTCTACTGCCTGGCCCTTGAATGACCTTATAGCAGAATGAACTGCATTGTATTCGAACAACCTACGTGGTTTATATCCTACTTTGTCAATAACCTGTTGAAATGAGAACATATTATCATTTTGCATTACATCATTAACAAAATTAATGTCAGCCTTTATCCAATCTTTTAGAAACAGAGTTTTGCCTCTGTACTTAATATTTGCATTATTCCAAATACTCTGGCAATTTAAAGGGGCTTGTAGTGATTGTTTTAAATTAATATAATGAAATGAATCAAGCCAACATTGCAACACATTTGTCCAAAAGCGGTTAGTGATAAAGGATAATCCTTTATATTTTTGGGATGAAACATTGGCCTTAAAAATGAAATCAAATTGTTTGCCAAAGTTTGAATAATAATGCCTAGGAAGAAGTTTCCATTTTGCTTCGAATGGGCTTTGTAATTTTTTTACCCAAGCCAGTGTGAACGAGTTTTGCATATCTATTACATTTATCATTTTTAAACCGCCATTTTCAACTTCTTTGCATAATATTTTTCTTTTGATCTTTTCAAATGCTTTTTTATTTGAATGTCTTTTTTTCCAAACAAATCGAAACAATATCGTATTCAATGTATTCAAAATACAAGATGGCGCAATCAATGATTGCAGGAGATGTGTTATTTGTGAGAGAAGTAGTGATTTTACGATGCAAATTTTTCCCATGATGCTAAGGTTACGTTTAAACCAGGAACCTATCATTTCCTCAATTCTTTTAATGCGTGGATTCCAATTTTCTTCAATGTCTGAAGCACACATACCGCTGTTGAAATATACACCAAGAATTTTTACTGTATGTTTCCACGAAAGTCCTACAAATTTGTCATCACAATTTTTCATTGAGCCAAGCCATATGGCTTCACTTTTATGTTTATTCATAGCCAGACCAAAAAATTTGGAAAAGTAAGTTACCAATGTCAGCGCGTTCTTCAAGTCATCTATGTGCTCAACAAATAAGGTAATATCATCAGCATATAGCAATATTTTTACTGTACTATTTTCATCATTTTCACTTGGGAGTTTAATTCCCCGAATATGTTTATCATCTCTTATTTTTATCGCTAATATTTCTAATGCCAAAACAAAGACTATCGGTGAGAATGGACAACCTTGTCTCACCCCTGAATTAACATCAAAACAGGTAGAAATCCACCCTATATAGTTTATACAACTATTGGCGTTATTCATAAGTACTTGAATCCACTTGACAAATTTTTCTCCAAAATTAAACTTTTGAACCGACCAAACAACAAATTCTTTGGAGATCGTATCAAAGGCAGCCTTGTAGTCATGTGCAAAGAGGATACCTGGCTTTTGTTTCGAGTCCAAGTAATGAATTGTATCATCAGTTAATCTCAATATGTTGCTAATATTTCTTCCTTTTACAAATCCAGCTTGATCTTCAGATACTAAAGATTGAATAACTGAGCCTAGCCTGATTGCTAAAACTTTTGCTAAAATTTTGTAATCTGTGTTTGTAAGGGAAATTGGCCGCCAATTGTTTAAGTCATCTCTTGGTAAGCCTTTCCCCTTGTGTATTAATGTTATAATTGCTCTTTTCTGTGTATCGGACATTTCACCCTTGAGAAAGGCAACATTTATTGAATTAATATCCATCTTTTTAATTTTACTCCAGAAAAATTTAAGAAACACAGCTGTCAATCCATCCGATCCTGGAGCAGAATCATTGTTAAGGGATTTTAGTGCGAACGCTATTTCATTTTCACTTATGTCTGACTCTAATAGTTCTTTGTCTGTGATTGAGAGTTGAGGGATTTCTGTGTCTGAACAACATTCATCTGCATCTGCTGCGCTAAAATTTATGTGTTTCGCATACCGGTTAGAAAAAAAAGTAACTAGTTCTTTAAGAATGTCAGTTTGTTTACTGACCACATGTCCCTCATCTGTTTTTATTTTGTCCATTAATTTTGAGTTTGCTTTTGCTTTTTCAAGATTTAGAAAATATTTTGTTTTTTTTTCACCCTGTTCAATAAATTTTATCCTAGCACGAGTTTGTGCACCCTTGGCTAATGATGTTTGATGCAAATCTATTTCTAATTTAATTTTTTCTCTTTCATTTATTAAATCTGAATTACCTGGCTGAGTTGCCAAAATGTTTTCAATCATGTCTAATTGCTCTTGTAATTTTATAAATCTACTTTTCTCTTTACGTCTGTGGGTTATGCTATATTGTATACAAAATTCTTTAATTTTAATTTTACACAGGTCCCACTTTTCCTGATCATCAAATTTGCTATTTTTTGATTCAATATTGTCTATACATTGCATTTAATTGAGTCACAAATGCATCGTCATTGATAAGATCATTATTAAATTTCCAGTATGACGGACCACGTTTTACATTAGTAAGATTATACACCACATCAATTAATCTGTGATGAGATATTGATATAGAGTGTATATTGCAATCCTGAATGTTATCAAATATTGAGTCCGATGTTAAAAAATAGTCTAGTCTGCGCGCTATAAACGGCGATTTTCGTGACCATGTGTATTCTTTCATTTCTGGGTTGAATAGTCTCCATGTATCATTTAGTTCACAATCCGTCAATAAAGTGTTAAAACATGCCACATCATCATTTGAATGATTCTCACCACTAATTATATCATTTTCATTGTTTAACACACAGTTAAAATCACCACAAACAATATGATGAATACAATCTAACGAATTCAAATGATCACATAGTTTGTTAAATAATGTCACTTTTTCAGTTGATACTGAAGGAGCATATATATATACATATATATATATATATATATATATATATATATATATATATATATATATATATATATATATATATATATATATATATATATATATATATATATATATATATATATATATATATATATATATATATATATATATATATATATATATTTGTTAGGTATAGATCATGATCATCTAGTATTATTTTCACTGTTACTATTCTGTCACTCTGAAACACTGTTTTTAATTCAAATGGAAATTTTGCTTTAAACAGAATGATTTGTCCCATGCTATGATTACTCACAATAGAGTGTACTACTGTTCCACCCCATTCCCGTTCCCAATCGTCTTTGTCTCTGTCCGTAATAAATGATTCTTGAATGCATATGAAATCATATTTATTTCGTTTTAAATAGGAGAAAAATGATTTTCGTTTACATTTCCCTCTTAGACCTCTCGCATTGACAGTAGCTATTTTAATGTTGTTCATCACTCATAATAGTTTATGCATTTTCAACTCCCGATACTGACTTGATTGGAATCGATAAGAAAAAGTCGTAGTCCATGAGCGAGCCGGGTCTTAGACAAGCATGGCAGTCCGTGGCACAGACTATGATGTACAAGTCTCATGATCGCCATCGTCTTTGATGGTTTCTTCATGGTCGTCATGGCGGCTTGGTTGCTTGTCTTCATAGCGAGCATTTTTTGCAGCAGCTTCCATAGACTTAATGGGAGAGTCCCGGGATCGTTTTTCTCTTCCTCTGGATGGAGATCGGGCTCGAAGGGTGCCGAAGTTCAGTCGTGACTGACTGGCGCTAGGTCTCCCTCGAGAGGAACGATGAGATCGAGCGGTGATGGAAGGAAGGCCTACAGGCGAACTGTCAGCGATCTCAGAGGAGCTCTGAATAACACTCTCCTGTGTCTGACCAGCCTCCATCACGCCTTCGTTGTCATTATGATTGTCGTGAGCGTTCACTTCATTGTCGTTGTTATCGTCGTGAGCAGTCAAAGTGCACATGGGGTCACCGCTCTTATGACCAGGGCCTTTGCAGATTCTGCACACGATCTCCTTGTCGCACGTCGTTGCCCGATGTCCTTTCTGAAGACACCGATTACAAGTGACGTCTTTGGTGTTGTTTTTCTGTTCTTTGTGATAAAGCGTGGCTGTTGCTTGACCCAGGTTCACCTTTTCAGGGAGAGGCTGGTTAGGTATTCTGATATACAGGAAACGTCTTCCTGTCAACCAACGAGTCAGTCCTCCCTTTTCGTCTCGGTCACGTTCCATCAGAATTTTGGAGTGCGGCTCACACCCTAGTTGAATCAGCTTTCTCTCGATGTCGTCGTTGCTGTAGCTGATGGGCAGATTGCCGATCACTAATTTAGTGGTAGGCGCCTCCTGCTCACCAGATGGTGTGCGAACAATAAAGGGATTCTTATCAAATGGATTCACTGTAGTGTTTCGAATCGGCATACCACGAAGGAGAAGGGTTGCACGATTTTCATTGTTTTTGGGATACACACGCCACAAACTACCTATGCGCTGTGCTCCGATAATTGTCCCGTATCCACTAACTTTTTCTCCTGCTGCACAAATTTCCCGCACTGTATACATAGTTCCTGCATCATCAGGAAGGTTGCGGCTAAGAATAAAGACAGGAGGTGTCCCACGATCATGCGTGGCTTGCGTCGCCATTTTTCAAGTGACAAAAGTGTCTAGATCTAAGCACTGAGTCAATTTTGATTATACCATAGAACTACAAACACACCAGGACCAATTCCAGTCAAGTTGCAAGACGGTTCCTCTCGGTCTCCAAAACTGCTGAAATGGACCTGCTGATAAACTAAATAATATATAAAGAATTTTTTTTTTTTACTCTCCGGGATATCTTCTTGTCTTCATCACACGCCGGACGTGACGTCAATCCCATTATTATTATTATTATTATTATTATTATTATTTTTTTAAATTTTAAAAATTACTTTATTTTATATTATTATTATTATTATTATTATTATTATTATTATTATTATTATTATTATTATTAAAATCATCATCAATATCACATTTATTGATTTATTACTACCTCAAGTTATGCAGATTAACAACATAAGTGCAAGCAAGAGAACTTAACTCTGAACCAATTAGGGTCATTTGTGGTGTTTTTTTTTTTTTAAGTTTTGAAAAAAGTAGGGTTAACTGTTCGTGTGTGCGTGTGTGTGGGGAGGGAGGGTGCGCGCATGTGTGTGCGCATGTGTGTTTGTGAGTGTGCGTGTGTTTGTGTGAGTGCACTCGATGGTTCTCTGGTCCCGTTAGAGTCCAGCACTAGTTGTTGTTGTTATAATTATAATAATAATAATAATAATTATATATATATATATATATATATATATATATATATATATATATATATATATATATATATATATATATATATATATATATATATATATATATATATATATATATATATATCTTTTTTGAAGTAGGGGGAAGCGCGATTGGGGTTATGCAAGGGGGACACTGCAAAGGGTATGGCACCAAAGAAACATAACCTCTAAAAAACAAAAGTCCTGAGGGCGGGTGCATCAAAAGACGACCAGAATGAAAGAGCGGAAGAGAGAGTGGGTGGTGGTGGGGCGTACAGCGTGAGAACAAAACAAACTGGGAAAGTATTATAGAAATAAATCTCGCCAAACAAATATTATTAAATCTACAAATTAATACCCAAGAGCTAAGAATGTATTCCGGGGGAGGTGTGGGGTGGTGTGGAGTGGGGGAGTCTTAAACGCTATTCCTGGTCAGCTGACCTGATCATAATAATAATAATAATAATAATAATAATAATAATAATAATAATAATAATAATAATAATAATAATAATAATAATAATAATAATAATAATAACTTCAGGCAAAGACCAAATAAATAAGCCTAACAACAAAAAAACATTTTAAAAAGTAATATGAAGAAGAAAAAACTGCCTTATCTGAGTTGTGAAACACTAACCCTGTAAATCACAGTGTGTGTCTATTTTAACTCATCTAACTACCGACCATGATGTTAGTTACACAAACTATATATGACTGAGCTGCTAGCATAGCATAACACTTACAGCATACATTTATCTAATTGTTACGTTTGCGACGCGCCCGATATTATGTGTGAGACGCGCACGATAGATCCGATCGTTTTTTTTGCAAAGCATTCAATAACCGAGTGTATTTACCTTTGATTTGACTTTGCGTTGTTGTTAGAATAATATATGCAATATAATATTACCATTAAAAAAATAAAATACCTACATTGCAATATAATAATACTATAGAGAGCCCTAGTGACCATTTGGCAGAAAGCTTCCAAAATCCTCAAGCTGACCCAACAGACCCCATATACAAATGAGGAGTTTTAGGAGAGTTTTCAAGAAAAAAAGGTAGATGACTGGTCTAGCGAAGACGACAGTAGATTTATAGAACAGATTAGAAATGAGAAAGAATATATGAAAATGACAGAAACAATGGCAATTTAACGCACTGAATTTCAACAAAGTGGGGATACTATTTATACAGAAAACCCCAGCTCCCAAACTGGGGCTTACTTTAGAAGAGAGAGTATGATGATGATGATGATGATGATGATGATGATGATGATGATGATGATGATGATGATGATGATGATGATGATGATGATGATGATGATGATGATGATGATGATGATGATGATGATGATGATGAAGGAGAAGTGTTCAGTGCTGAAACAACGAGGTACAATCCAAGCTCGGAGAGAAAGAGAGAAAGAGACCTAGACAGACAGACAGACAAGTCAGAGAGAGACAGAGGCAGACAGAGACAGAGCGAGAGGAGGAGGGAGAGAGAAAGAGAGAGACAAACATAAAGAAAAAGAGGCAGAGAGAGGGAGAGAGAGAGAGAGAGAGAGAGAGAGAGAGAGAGAGAGAGAGAGAGAGAGAGAGAGAGAGAGAGAGAGAGAGAGAGAGAGAGAGAGAGAGAGAGATTAAGATTTTAGGCATATGCCTATTCTTACAGTCAGACCTTTTGTAATACGATAACATCAAGATTTACTATACCATTAAAAAAATCCAAAAAAAAAAAAAACCACCGAGAGAGAGAGAGAGGGAGGGGGAAAGAGAGAGAGGGAGGGAGAAAGAGAGGGAGGGAGAGAGAGAGGGAGGGAGAGAGAGAGTATCGGTGAAACAAAGCGTGGAGAATGGTGGGTACGGGACATCAAACGGGTTTCCTGTCTACGTCATTAAACATCGATCAGTGGGTAACAGTCAATGAGAAACACAGAGAATTCGTGGGCATGAACTTAACCAGTAGCAACGAATGATCTAAGAGATTATTCGTATGTGGCAGCGCACTTTCCAATTCAAAATGTATTCGAGAATGGACTGGCTTGACACTGAGCGAAACCATGAGGGTTGCTGAGAACAGAGAAAGATGGAGTGCGCTGGTTAAACGATCATCTGTGGTGCCCCAACGACCTCAGAGTTACGGGATAGGATAGGATAGGATAGGATAGGATAGTATTCAAGACGCTGCAAGGAGAAGAAGAAGTATGGGGGCTAAACACGCGTTTTTTTCAATCAAACTCAAAACGCTGTTTTAGCAGATTCCCAGGCTAATTGCTTCAGTAAGGAACCTTGAGGAACAGATCCATGTAAACATTTTAAACTATTAGTTGATTTCAGGAATATGTTAATGGAGCGTCATATATAACCACCAAAACCAGCAAAAATACCAACTCTAACATCACCCCAACCTACACCTCCACCACCACCACCACAAACAACAACAACAACAACAACAAAACATCAAGAAGGTGAAAAACAACGACAAGAACAATTCTTCTACCTCTACAACCACTACAACCGATAACAGTACTGACAACATCTTGTTGCAGTTTCTAATTTTGACTAAATCAAAACTAAAGTAAGAAAGCAAATCACAACAACAACAGCATCATAAACGACAACAACAGAAACATCATCATCAACAACAACAACAGCAACAAGTCTTCAAGATATCAACATCTTCTATTCGCTAAAGCAAAGATGAAATAAGAATGCAAACGAACGAAAGCAAGCAACAGGACTTTTGTACTTTAATTAGGACGGTGCGTTTTCAGACAGACCTTTTGCAAAAGTTGTCGAACCGGTTCCAGAGTCTGGTTCGGTAGGTTTGGTCTACTGCAGCGGAAAGGCTGAGCTGGGTCTCTTTCCAAAGACTCGCCGAGAACACTTATGACTGGAATTGTTCCAAACATCGCAGTGTATAGCAGGAACTAACTACGGTTGTTCCTTAAAAAAAATGAAGATGAAAGTGGGGGTAGGAGAGGGGGTAGAGACAGGGTGGACAGTTGCGAGCTCACATTATTCGCGTTTCCAATATAGTATCGACGCCATTTCCCCAGGGAAAAAAGAGAGAGACAGAGATAGAGAGGCGGACAGAGACAGAGAGCATGAAGGAGGGAGGGAGCGAGAAGGTAAGAGTAGAAGGAAGAGAGAGAGAGAGAAGGGAGAGACAGGGTGGAGAGGGGGATTGCTATAATAATAATAATAATAATAATAATAATAATAATAATAATAATAATAATAATAATAATAATAATAATAATAATGTATATTTAATATAGCGCCTTTTCATACAAATGCTCAAGGCGCTTTACAATTACATCCAGTTACACAAACATGCAACACATAAAAAGCACAATAATTAAAACCAACATCAGCAAACAAGCAAAGCATACCCAAAGCAAGACATCAACAACATAGCCATGCATACAAAGTGCGTAAGGACATACAAGCACACAGTTAAACCACAGTAGTACAAACAACAGGGTCATAATGACAAAAACACTAAAAACATACAAGCAAATCATAGTACAAGTAAACCAGCGAAGCAAACTCGAGGCCATTATTAAAAACAAGACATCAGCAAACCAGCAAAAATGAACCCAAGTAAGACATTACAGTCTACAACAAAACCATACATACAGCATGATATATAGGCCTATATATATAGAATATACAGCTAAATAAGCAAAAGAGCGTGACCAAACATATAATATGTAATACATAACAAGACATCAGCGCTCAAGCAAAACATAATCAGAGCAAGACAATTGAACAACATTTAAAATGAAGCCATACAAACAATTAGCATATCACACATAAATAATCACCACCATACATGACAAAACACAAGCAGGGCATACTTGCGGGCAAAGTAAGTCACTGAGATGCAGTCATGGGGGTGAGGGGTGGAAGGGTGCAGGGGGGAAGGGGGGAGGAATGTTTATGTGTATGCAAGTGGGAAAAGATGAGTTTTTAGGCCTGTGCGGAAAGAGTCAGAGGAGGGAGAGTGACGAAGACTGGCAGGGAAAGAGTTCTTATACGTGTTGCTATACGTGTAATAAACGCTTTTCTCCATAAAGTCATGTGAAGCTCCTGTTTGTTTCAGAGTAGAAGTAATTGTAAACAGGAACAAATGAGCTCACAAACAAGAGAACAATGTGTACCCAATACAAGGAAGGGGAGGCAGGGTGATGTGCGATGGGGTTGGAAGGGGTGTGGTGTGACCCAACATCACAAGATTTTTTTAAAAATATTAACATTTTTTTAACCAGTGAAGTTACGGGTGCAACCTTATTAATACATTGCTCATGCTGGGCTTAAGGGGCTTTCCTGCAATTTGTCCTTCAGATATAATAAATGTCGGTGTTTGAAGAAATTAAGATAAAATTTGATATCTTAATGTCATAGAGGGCCAGTTTACCACCCTAAGGGCTATAGCTGAAGTCATACTGGTAGTGAATGAATCAACTTTGGAACTGTTGTTGTTCTTCTTGTTCTTCTGGATGATGTTTTGTTTTTGTTTTAAATTTTATGTAACAATTTCAGTTTAATTATTTATACTAAAAAGCTTAATAAACTAACCGAGCTTTAATTATTATAATGGGAGGAGAGGGGAGGATGAACATTCTGATCCGTTGTGTTTAAACCCTCCATTCATTATTTGGACTTAATTTAATCTCGCTGCAGTGATTTTTCAGACTGCCATATTACTCAGTTGGCATAGTTAAAAGAAAATAACTTTTGTTCTTTCAGTATTTCTTTCAGTAGTTTTTAGAGCACAATAATCTTTTTCAAAATAGGTGAATTTAAACCAACAAAATATGCATTAAAGTTGTGTGAGGTTTTTTTAATCGTGCTCTGATTTAAACACTTCAGAAAAACTTTCGTGCTTTTTGTCTCTGTTATACGCTTTTAATTTGCACTGCGATGCATTGACTGAGGTATCGCAGTGTGGGACGAACCCCTTGCTTAGAACGCGCTTTGAACTGAGACCACTATTATTCTTTAGGACGCTTTATTGTCACTTCATACCTGTTTTACTTTATTTTATTTTATTTTATTCTATGGTTGTTTGTTTGTTTGTTTGAGTGCATTTTGATTTTCAAATTCCCCTCCCAGCTTGTAGGTTAAAAAGTCTTCTGGGTTTGGAGTCTGAATAAACTTTGAAACCTTTAAAATCGGGATCTGGAATACAGTGGAATTATAATGCTTCTTTTAATTGGGGTCAAACGATTGCTATTAAAATCACACAGTCAAAATACCTGTGCGTGGGTGTGCTACGGATTCAGTCAACTATGTCCGATCAATAGTATATAAAGGGTCATCATTAATTGAATCTGATCTGTACAACATACGCCTACGCGTAAGTCCGTATTCTACAGGGAGAGAAATCATACAGCATTGCTGAGACTTGAAGAGGTTTGTTCTCTCTCTAGCCAGATAGACTGTAGAAGAGGTAAGTTAAGTCTGAGCTACGCTGTATGTGGGGAAAGTTTTCCACACGCCTTATAAACTGCATGTTAGATCCGGTTGTTTCATTTAAGTCCTGTTCCTAATATTATTGGAAAAATTATTGATTTATGATTTTATATTTTGGAGTATGGGAAAATCCCCCCCCCCACTCCCCATGCTTCATCATTATTATCGTCGTCGTCTTCGTCATATACTCATCATCATCTTGTTCTTGTCATTGTCCTTCCTCCTCCTCCTCCTCCTCCTCATTCCTCATCTTTCCCTTTATCTCTTTCTCTGCTCCTTTCTTCCTTTTTCTTCTCTTTTCTCCCACTCCTTCCTTCTTTCTTCTTCTTAAATTAATGGAAGCTTCGTGATTGCTAGTGTAATAACTCCAAATACATAGTTTTAAATGAAGCCTTCGAGATTATTTAAGAATTTATTTTCTCATTTAGAATTACAACAAAATATTTATCCAGTTATAGCTCACATAGAAGTCATCATCATTTTATTCATTACGCAGCATCCTAAAGACTGCGTTTCATTTCAAATTAAAATAAAATTGTTGCTCACTTCAGTAATAATTAAACATACTGCTACAAATAGGTCAGTGCGTGTCCAGTTCTACAATTACACGACCAACTTTAACAAACTGATGACTAACCACCACACAATGAGGTAAGCCTGGAGACGTTTTGTTGCTAAACTTCTTAAAGTGTATAAATATTCACCGGAGCTAGAGAAACACAGCAGACAATCTCAAGTAAGATTCACGTCGAAGTATCTTAGGAAACCATGATTTCCGATTACCTTCCTGGGTCAGGATACCCAATGTGCTAGTGACGACAAAGGAAAGCCAGTGGCTGGTTCTAATTTGAGAGCGTCTGCGTGTGCGCCTCCCTATGGGTGACGACACGGGAATTCCCTCTCTATACAATGTGTAAGGCGAGGTTGAGGTTTAGCTCGCGGAGAACTAGATGACACTGACAGTGACTAGATTAACCTTTTTGTGTATTAGTGTGCTTTTGTGTGCTTGTGTGTGCTTGTGTGTGTGTGTATGTGTGTGTGTGCATGCCAAAGTGTGTTTGTGTGCATGCAAGAGTTGTGTGTGTGTTTGTTTATGTGTGCGTGCGTGCATGCGTAGACTATAAATGTGCTGCGTGCATGTATAAGAAATATTCTCGGCATGGATAAAAAATTGATATCGCTATCATCGCCACCTCTATCGATCTCTATCAGTTAAAGATTTTACTATAACTTTCAAAAGTATTTTTTGAGTCGGAAATGCTCGCTTATTATTATTTTTTTTTAGTAAGGGGATCCTAAAGGTAAAAGAAAAGGTCATGTGCGCAACCTCCCACTCATGTGAAATCAAGGAATTTCAGAACACGTTTCAAAAACCTTTTATACAGCAGCCAAGTCACCATGTAAAAATAGAAACGGACGTCTGACAGTTGCAAAATAACACTATCGTGGTCATACTAAAGATCCTACGCTTTTTTGGCTCCACCGAATAATAGTAGGCTATAAATAACAGTGTCCGACTTTGAAGTGCGTTCCACTTTTACCATTTATGAGCTTCTCTGAACATCCGTAAAATAAACGGGGGGAAGGGACGGAAAGTGCTTTAAACGAAAGCTATTGCCGCTTGTTGACAGTTTTAACCCAATTTTCAGTGAGAGAAGATCGGCGAAAAGTAGTTCAACTGAGACACCAGATTCTAAGACTTGATATACCTAAACGGATGCTGTGTTGCTGTTACTAGTGTTCGACTGATTTTTTTTTCTGATTGTGTTTTCAAGTATTGACGAGAGGAACATTTTTCCATTTTATTTTAAAGGTTAGTAGTTTTATATTAGGGTTGATTTTGTGTAATACCGATTTATGTGTGTGCGTTTTACTGGGTTTTCAAGCACTGATTCCTAAAGGAATGCTTTTGGTTTAGGTTAATAGCCTACTTTAATATGAGATGGGTTTCTTTAAAACACCTGCAACTGAATAATTTTGAGTTACCCTGCTATTTGTGTGTTCTGTGTTTCCTTATTGAATAATAAAAGCCATGTGATAATTTATTCTTAAGGTTGATACTTCAGAAGAAAAAACTCGGATTTATTTATTCTTTGAAACAGATACAGATAAATACTTTTGTAGTATTCTGATTCTACCACCTTCCACGTTTTTGCTTTGTTTTTCCAAGTAGTCTGCTACATTTGAAAGGTACTGAATTCATTTTTTAAAGAGATTTCAAAATATATAATTTAAAACAATTATAGCTGAATTATTTTGTACTTCGCCCCATCCCCACTGGTTCTTTATTTCAATGTTAAGTATTTTCACCCGAGATTTATTGCTAATTTGCAATTCAGCGTACAACTTTATAGGATTAAGGGCTACATGTAAAAAAACCGCACTTTTTCGGATATTCCACATGCGCACATTTATTTTTTTCCAAATAAGCACTATTTTCCATATTCATATGCGCACATTGATCACTCCAAATGCGCACACATACCCGGGGTACCCATGCCACACACATACACAAACACACACATACACGCATTATACTTTGATCGTCTCTCCAAATTCAACTCTCGAGCCTCGAGCATATCAGCGCCTCTGGTGTTTTAGATTTCCAGACGAATCAGCTTCGACAATCTCTCGTAAAACGTTCCTCTGCTATCCATGCTTTCTGCCATTTTGACGGAGGTTTCGGACCGCAAGGTCTTTGTTGTCCTTTTCTATGTGATCGAGGGTGTGTTGATTTGTTTCTTCGTTGTAAAATTATATTAAGAGTTCCTATAAAGTCTATGTATCCTACGAATAGAGTTAGAAACACATAGACCTAAACAACACTTTAAAACAGTAAAGATAAGCACTTGGCATTCACATCATAGTTCTTATAGTAGTTTTAAGGACACATTCTAGCATATTATATTAATTAATTAAATATATGCAGGAATTCAAGGATATATTGTTTTGACTGATCGGATGTTGACTTTGAACGCTGCTCGAACGCTCGAACCGGATGTGCACAAACAGATTGTGATGGCACTAGGCAGTACCAACATTCTTTCCGACTTTCATGGCAAACAATTTTTATGTTCCTCTGACAATGGATGAATGAAAATAACAGTTCGGGTTGGGCCGTCTTCTCATGGTCGTGGTCCAGATTAAGGGAGTCAAATACTCCGCTCGGCTACACATATATTACAATTCCCTTAAAAATTATAAATTAAGTATCATTATACGTGACTCTTCCCTTGAAGATACTTAGTGGAAACAAAGAACAAGAGAGAATTTCGATAAGATCAGTATTATCTAAGTTTTTATATTCTACTGCGCATTACCTCGATAGTCGTTCAAAGTAGTCGACTGATTAAGATATGTTTTCGATTGTTTCGCAGGCACCATATAGGCCACAGGTCAAACTGATTCCTAAGTTTGCTTTTGTTCAGTAGAAAAGAGAAAGTCAAGAGAATGTTCTTTTACGAATTGTACCTTTTCGATTGCATTGTAGTTATTCAATGTCGCTAAATAATACATGGACTAATTAAGTAATCAATTGTACGTTTTGGAGTGTTTGGTAGAAGACTTATGTTTAATTCAAGATTCGTAAATTCACATTTGTGGAAGTGAAGGTCAATAGTCCGATAATTTTGGCCAACATTGTTTTAATAGTGTGTAACGCCACTGTATTAGTAGTATTGGTAAAAGGCCAACAAGCTAATTGAATAACATGTTCTATTGTTTTGAATGGGGGGCGCGCAATGCGTTTTTTCTTTATTTGAAGCTCATGGGACAGATGAATTTTGTTCTTGTCGGGTCATTATTTAAGAGTAACTCCGTGGTGTGAGTATGAAACGGTCAACAGACTAATTGAATAATGAATAATCCCAATTCTACGAATACTCATACTATCAACTGACATAATAGCGTACCGGTTTATAGGGATATTTTTTTTACAATTTATGAACAAGAAAGAAATGGTTCTGTTTATTTGGCAGTTGACATATTAGCCCTTACAGCACTAGTCACGGAATAACTATCACGAAAACATGAGAAAACGTGAAAATTAAGATCCTAACAAACCATACCTCTGTAATTAGGATCTTAAAAACCATACCTCTGTAAATTGCTAATACCTTATACCTCATGCCTTATGATGGGTATCGGGAAAAAAATAATTAAAGATCCACTTTCAGTGAAGACCTATCAAAGCAGGGATGTCGTTTGGGTCGGATCTTCGGCTTTTAGCCGAAATTTTTATAAAAAAGCCGATAAACTGTCCGTCATGTCGGCTCGCCGAGCCGAAGTTTTCACGGGTGAATCGGCTCGGTTTTGTCCATTTTTGTTATAATTATTCCTGTGCTTGTAGTTTAGGTGAGGATTCGATAAGTACTAAATTCTGTTTTCCTGAAAAAGTTGCACTCAGCGAACAGACCCGTATTAGTCATAGCCCGATGAAGTCCATGATAAAATGGACGTCAATAGTAGCCTACGTACGTCTCCTCTCTGAAAATCCTAATCGGGAAGAGAGGGGACTATAAACTGATACACAGACAGACAGCCTACGTGAAGCCAGTGACGTACGAAATAAAACGTCACTTTCTCATACAGGCATTAAGAGTGCTTAAAAATCATTTTAAAAATTCCTCCGAAAAAGAAATCGAAATTGTTGGCCGGACAAAGTATACTGTCGTTTGGCGAAAAAGAAGTACAGTGGATGAAGTTGAAGCAGGTAGTGGTGGCTCAGAGATACCCACGGGATAACATGCTTGAGCTCTGGCACCTGATTGGGAAGTTCCATTCAGAAGACTTTCCGAACATGCTGAAACTTGGGCATGCCGGCATCTTGCACTGACCAGCCCTGTCCACACTGCTGGATGCTAACGAGGGTTTTCAGCACAGAACCTGGTACTGACAGCCCTCAGGAACAGACTAACTGCTGAAAATCAGGACATGCTGATGAGGGTGAAACTGCACGGGCGCAGCATTGACCTGAATAGAGCTTTGGCTGCCTAGCGTCAGGCTAAACTCAGAAAGCTGTAGGCCAAACAGAAACTCTGACAGTATTGTGGTCTGTCAAGGGACAGTCTAAACTTTTTATTGTTTTTGTGTCTAAAATTTAAGAAAATAAAATTTCCTTTCAATGTTCTTATTCTACTCTTAAAAGTATGTTTTATTACAAAGATATGCATCTACAGAACACCTTTAATATATGGAGGTGGAGTGTGCACGTTAACGTAGTGAATCTAGTCAAAAAACTTGTGAGACTACTTTCGAAGAGAGAGCCTAAACTTTCTGTAAAAAGCCTAAAGTTTCACGGCTGTTTCGGCCAAATCGCCGAAGAAAAAATTTCCTAGCAACATCCCTGCAAAGAACTGCTTTTTCAGCTTTTGTTGTAAAAATACATTTGCGTCAAAATGACTGCGTTTTCATCATTACATTACTTATTATTATAATTATTACTGAAAAGACTAGCATGCATTTCATTTTACAACATAAATCCTATGGTAATTAAATTCCAGTACTTCACATCAATCCTGATCATAATCATAAGTTTGTTGTAGACTGTATGAAGGTGGTTTTCGTAAAGTCTGTAAACATATTAGGCTAATCTAATAGAATCGTAATTTCAATGTAATCGGTTATTTTGTACTTGAAGACTGGTTTCTGCAAGTTTCGCCATTGACATACTGGCATAACAGCATCATAATCATTATATCATCCATTTTGTACCCGTAGATAACTTTTGCTGAACTTTGTTGATAGTCCTAAGTATAGTCTATAATATTTGCAGACCAGTCTAAATAAAGAGTACTATTAATAATAGTATTATGTGGACCGCTTGGTTTCCTTCCTGTGTGTTTAACACAATGGAAACAGTCTCTACTTTTTCTTGCCATTGAAAGTGAACTTCAAATGAACTCTCTATCGCCCCTCCCTTCCCCCTTCCCCCCCACCCCCCACTTAATACGGCGTCAGGGTGAAATTAACCTATCATTTGAAATAAATAGTCTTTTTAAACAAGACCTGTAACACTCCTCTACCGGTACCCCTACCCTTCCAAACACACACACCCACTGCCTACCATCTCCCTCCTCATCACTAACAGTAACAATGGCTTTTTATTCTTGTCGACCCACCCTCTCCCTCTTCGCCGGCTTCCCTTACATTTCTCCTGATATTTTTCATCCACGCTCATCTTTCTATTCAGCATGTCCCAATAGTAATTATCTTATTTTGTTGTTTTTGTTGGTCTTCTTCTTCTTCTTCTTCTTCTTCTTCTTCTTCTTCTTCTTCTTCTTCTGCTGCCACTGCTGCTTCTGCTTCTTCTTTTTTCTTCTACTTTTTCATTGGATATATGACCAGTCACTTTCCCCCCCCCCTCCCCGTTTCAAGTTTCAACAATTTAAACACCACGTCAGAGACATAGCAAAATACAGTAAGATCCCCCTCTGCACCCATCCCTTCTCCGCTTACCATTTCACCACCTGCTGCCCTATTATCCGTTTTTTGTTCCAATTAAATGTCCTCACCGACACTTTAAATCCTAGTTCATTCCAATGAAAGTTATCCCTATTCATTCCCGAACCTTACATCTTCCGATAGTCATTTTCTTAATGAGAACTTTCTCCGTCCGGTGTCGCCTTTTGCTTTCAAGAGAATTTCCCTACTTTCCTTATCAGGTTTTGGCGCTAGTAGGCCGTCATACTTTCCCCATCTCGGTGACCAGCATCCACTACACTAGCAACTTTCTTCACTGAAGGACCAGGCTACTTCTCTCTTCCTCTCGCTCGCTTGTATTAGTTCCGTCTTGAACTCATACCCACCAACAATCTATAGCAGTCTTTAAATAATTTTTTTAAATCATTCACATCGCAATTATAGGAATTGAATTTTTGCAATCTATGAACATCTGAACGACAAGCCCGCCACCAGCAGTCGTTGCTTGTAAATCTAGAAGCGAGCACTTTTTCTAATGAACTAACCACGCTTACAGATTTCACCCCATCTAACCCACCCCATTCTCTCTCTCTCTCTCTCTCTCTCTCTCTCTTCCTCTCTCTCTTTCTTCCTCTCTCTCTCTTTCTTTCCGCCCTATCCAGCCATCTGCAATTTTAATCTATACCCCTATCCCTGCTCTACTGTCTACGTTCCCCTCTCCCCTCCTCTGGCTTAAAGTGGCTGCCTCCAAACCCACTTCTTCCACAGGTGTATATGTAGCGGGTGGGCTCTATATAAAATTGATTTTTTTTCTGACCGCGTGGTAGTAAGTCTCCTCTCTGAAAATCCTTATCGGGAAGAGAGGGGACTATAAACTTATACATATACCGCGTGGTGAGTCCCACCGCCGTAGCTCAAGCGGTAGAGCGTTCGCCTGGCACACCGATGACCCAGGTTCGAATCCCGTGGTGGGCGATATAAAATGTGGCCATTTTCACTGCCCATTTTAGCAGTATGATTGCTCTGGTGGTTTAGTGCTGATTCAGGTCCCTACCCCTCTTTCCATGGGATATGTATCCCCGCCTTCTCTATCGCCAATGGTGGGTGTAGACATTAAACCTCAATGTTCATTCGTTCGCCGCGTGGTGTCATTTTCCATTCTTTCTGATTTAAGGACGTCGTTGTTGTCGACCGCTGCTTATACCCTTCACGAACTTTGTGTGTGTTGACCGGACTGCGGTGAGAAGGAACCCGGAACTTGTGAATCGCATTTGAAGGCACACACCGCAAAGCAAAGGATGGCCGTTCATCGGTCTGTGGTTTGTTTGGTGAGTCGATTTCATTTTAGTTTGTAAGCGAGTGAGGTCGTTTGCTGTTTGCTTACTTGCCTGCTTATTTACTTCTTAGCCTACTTATTACTATTATATTTGTAAATGTGGTTTTGACCAAAATCATAGTAGACAATACTTTGTGAACATTTCCATGTCAAGCTGTTGAATCAGTATATGTATCCTCACTAGTTAAGCTGCAACCTTTAAAACGATAAATACGTCGGTGTGCGAATTTGAAAAGGTCAGGCATTTCACATTATAAAAATACCTTGTGACAGCAAATGCTCATTGGACAGTGGCCTTTTCTGTTATAGTGGGAAATAAGTGAAACTATCAAAAAGGCTTATTTTGCCCGATGTCCGCAAATCGTCTAGTTTTCAGTGATATGGGAATTAATCTTTTCATCTTTGTGTGTGCACTTTAGCTAAGCACTTGCTCACAGTCACACTATTTACACAGAAGCTAAAAAATATATACATATAAATAAATATATACATATAAACAAATATAGCTAACAATGAAGGCATTCATAAAGAAACAAACATTTGTTTACCATATTGTCGTAAAAGCTGTCTTCTTATATACTGTATAAAAGATTATTGATTTTGTCCTGATTCATTTTAGTTTGTTATTATTATTATTATTATTATTATTATTATTATTATTATTATTATTTGTTCACCTCCATTGTCGTAAACCTGTTTCTAGATCCTATTTTGATGAGGTCAATAACATTCACTTTAGGCTCCATGCTTCACTGGCTACATGACTATGATACTAAACTAGTGACGTTAAATAAAGCTATTATTAGAATTTTAGCCATCTTGTTTTCTTTAGAATTGTATGTCTCTTTATTCATTCTCACCTTTACCGACTTTGTTTGCCTCCTTCTTCAGGCTCTATAGGTTCAGATTTAATTTAACTTAGTTGAACAAACATTAGACCGTAGTTTTACTATCTACGGGTTTCTTCGGCCACTTGTTCTGTTAAGCTAGAGCAATTATGGAACTTAGGCGTGTGTGGGAAGGAATGAGATGGAAAGAAACAGCTGACACTCTGGCAAGTTGGGTTGCGGAATGAGGAAGTCGGTGTTAGGCGTGGATAAAACGTCTTTTTTCATTGATTAACTTTACTGTTTGTTCTTCGTCGCCTTCCTCTCGAGGAGGTAGCCGTTTTAACGTAATCAGTAAGGGTTCATCTATAAGTCGCACCCTATTTAAGATTCCTTAGTAATTTTTGTGCTTCAGTCGCGTCGGTCTGGTACATGGTGGTTATTTCCGTGCATAAATGTTGTTGTTGTTGTTGTTTGTAGATTATAGTCACACGACACTTTCCCATATAGGTGACTACTGGACCGATTTATACTGACACCAGCGGGCCAGTTGTTGGTAAAGGGGAAAATAATATGATCACACGTTGATCAATCCGGGATTCGAACCAGCGACCTTTCGGTTACTAGCAAGACGCTCTTACCAACTGAGCTACCCGGCCCCTCTGCATAAATGGTTTGCTTTACGCGTTTATGAAGGGTTAGCGAGTAGCCTATGGCTTGGTCAGCGCTGCTGTGAAGTTTCTGAGAAAGCGGCCAGAATTGTGCCCACTTGTACAAGTTAAGGATCACTAAAGGTGAGACGATTCATGAAATCAATATGCGGCTTGCTATGTAATCTCCAAATCTTAAGACATACAAAAATTTTCGTCCAAAAGATCATTAGGAAACGTTATTCGCGGCCATACAAATTAAAATGACAAGAATGAAAGTGGTAACAAAATCGTTATAAAGCCAGTTCTTTAAATAATAACTGGTCACTATTTAAAAAAAAAACAAAACAAAAACAACAACGTTTGTGATGGTGACGATTCGATGGAGACGACGACAATGACGACGCCGATGATGATGTTAATATTATTATTATTATTATTATTATTATTATTATTATTATTATTATTATTATTATTATTATTATTATTATTATTTAATTTTAAGTCTAGTTATTTAAATATTAGGAATCAACATTGCAGTTCGTCTACAGTCTGTATTTAGTTAGGCCTACTTATTATTTTATTTTGTCTGTTACAAGTAGGCCATAAGCACAGGCGTTTGTATCAGGACACGCGAACGCCTATGTCTGTGACGCGTCTCCCTTTGGCATAGGCGCTCGCCTGTGATGCGTCTCCCTTTGGTTAGTTATAGATAACCAAAGGGAGACGCGTCACAGGAATAGGCGCTCGCGTGTCCTGATACAAGCGCCTGTGGCCATAAGAAGGGAAACAGTAGTCATAGCAATAATGAACTAATTTCATTTTTGTTTTGTTTCAGGCTGCTGCTACCACCTTCTTCGGACTGTTCTGCGCGGTACTCGTAGGCCTGTTAGTATGGCGCGAATTCTAGTGAGTTGTTTCTGTCTTTCTATTCCTGATTTGATGATGGGCCCGCTTGGTGCACGAAGCCCAATCCCCAGCCTGCGCAAAACGCCAGTTTGTAAGCTTTGCATATAATAATGTAGCTTAAGCCTCCTGCAAAAAGACTCTTGATTGTAAGTTGTGTATATATGTAGAATAGTCTCCTGCTTGGCGCAATTTTATAATTGAACGTTTAAATGTCGGTTTGATTGAGGTGTGTTGTGTGTGTGGGTGTGTGTGGGTGTGTGCGTGTGTTTATGTGTGTGTGTCCATAAGATATATTTGACATTTGAAATTATATTGCCTGTAATTTGTGTGCGTGTCTGTATTTATGTCAGTGTCGGTGTCTGACCGTCTGTTTGCACCACTGTGTTGACGTTTTTATTCACATCCTATGCGTATACCTGTGCACGCTTTCACGTTGCTCTCTCATATTATTTTGTTTGTGTGTATATTTTGACTTATTTCATTGCCTTCCTGCCTGGTTTGGTTAATGGTTTGCTTTGAAATTGCTTATGTGTTGTTTGTTTTTTTCGTAAATGGGGATGGTTGTTGTTGTTGTTGTTGTTGTTGTTGTTGTTGTTGTTGTTGTGGGTAGAGAAGTTCAGATGATTCATCCCATTCAGATTCGTCTCTCTTAAAATTCAACATGATGTATCTCCAACTTTATTTATTTATGTATTTATTTATTTTATTTGTCTATCTATTCATGATGATGATGTAAGGCCTTGTAAGGTGCAGCTCATCCATGCTGGCAGCATGCTCAGGGCGCACAGGAAAGTGGGGAAAAGGGGTAGGGATTGTTGGTGCAAAGAGGAAGGATGGTTTGCTGATCTGCTTGGTGCTTGTTTTCTGCCCGCTTGGTTGGGTTTTATTTGATTATTTCTGTTTGTTCTTCGTTCCCGTGTATTGCTTGAGACAAAACAAAGTGCAATCTAAACTGTATCCAGCTGTTAAGCACATAAACGCTGGAATTTCAATGGTCGTGAATGTTTATTGCTTTGGTTGCTGCAGGCCTGTACTGCCATTCTTTCACAGCTTCAAGTGCACCAGCTATTAACATAAAAGTTTGCATGGTTCTACTGAAAGGTCAACACAATTCTTAACAGGCTTGTTTTCCCCTGGCGTTGAATTTAAATTGTCGCATAACCATTGCTGTTCGCTAATTGTACAAGAGACACACAGTGTTTACAGTGTTTACTGCGATCTGGCTTTGTTCATAACGTGTAATGACAAAAAGAAAGCAAGATGTTGCTAAATATACTATTTTTATTACTTCTGATACACAAGACTTACTGGTCAAAGTTGTGCGCATTTTAACCTTGTTTAACCAAGAGAGTTGTTAGTAAACTGGAAGTCTTGGTTTTTATCTGCTCTTGCTTTCTGCTGCATAGAAAACACCAGACCTGCCTTCACTACGAAGTGTAAAGGTCAGGTGTCCTTAGATTGCGAGATCAAACCAAATAAATCATCGAAGCACAACCAGAAAAAGATCAAGATACAAATTGTCCATTTACAAACGCAAAAAAACGGCGCAAGGCTTCTTTTTCTTTATTTTTTTTTACTTTTTAAAAATTTTGTTATCACGGCAACAGTACTTATCTGGAGCTCGGAATACGTAAGACACCCCCCACACTCCCGTCCCCATCCTCCTGCCCTTCCCTCAACCCCCCTCCCTAAATCTACGAATTAATTGGCGTTGTCAAATTAAACTAACAGAAGACTGGAAAATTGTCTCTTTGTTTAAGATCGAAGACAATAAAAGTTCTTATCTTTGTTGTTAGCTGATGGAGAAATTTTTGTTGAGTTCGCTGCTGAATGTTCCTGTATAAATTAATCGTCCCAATTGTTATATTATAACTTTCTTCCATCACTTTTTCATTTGGATGGTCGATTGGATGGATAATTGGTTTATAAAGCAACTAATTTACCCTTCCCTGAACTAAAACCTTCAAAAATACAAGTACTAATACCAACCTTAGGAACGTTTCTTGACACTTCCCACTATCGTAAAGGTGTAGAGATTACAAGAAATGCAACAATAAATTGTATTGTGTGTCCAATATATTCCAACAACTAAATTTTGGCACAAGGAATATTGATAATTGATGATAATGGATAGGGGTGGTGTTGGTGTTGGTTAGTTAGTTAGTTAGTTATTCATTGCTTACAGGGTCCAGCGGACTGCAAAGAGCCGAATCAGGACCACAAAATCAAGACCACAACTTCGCTGAAAGAGGACTCACCCCTGATCCGCATAAAAGATCTGCCGAAACAACCCTAGTTGTGATACTGAAGGCCGGTCACTTTACAATAAAGACATCCCACGCAGGGGACACTGAGGCTGTACTCTAATGTATCGAACCCCCGTTTACAAAAACTAAATAGAATGCAAACATCATTATAAAATATGAACAAAACACATACATATAAAATGCCTACATTGCCAAATAATAACACCATAGGAAACCCCAGTGACCATTTTGGCAGAAAGCGTCCAATATTCCCAAGCTGATCCAACAGACCTCACACACAAATAAGGAGTTTTGTCCCAGAAGAGTTTTCAAGAAAAAAGGTAGGTCTAGTGAAGAAGAAGAAGATAGTATAGTAGATTGATAGAACAGAGTAGGAATGAGAAAGACAGCGACAGTGGGAATTTAAAGCACTAAATTTCCAGAAAGTGGGGATTACTATTTATACTAAAACCTCTGGCACCGCCACTGGGGAGGTGGTGATGGTGGCGATGGTGGCGATGATGATGATGATGATGATGATGATGATGATGATGATGATGATGATGATGATGACGGTGACGATGATGACGATGATGATGATTGATGAGGGCTGCTGCTCACTAACTTTCTATGTAACTAGATGTTTGATGGCGTGCTTATTTTCCGACAGTGTTGACAGAGCTGACGGCCAGGATACAGATAATCGTTTATCGAAGAATGCGACCATCATCCGACAGATGTTCCCAGGATACTTCAGAACAGAAAACGAGCAAGAGGCCATTGAGAGACCATCCGAATATTTTCCTTCGGTAGGTATTCACCTTCTTTACAACAAATATAAACAGTTGGCTCAGTGGTACTCAAAATGTCAGGCAATAACATCGCAGCCTGTACAGGCAGTGGTTCAAACTCGTTGACAGCCTAGAGTAAAATAATAATAATAATAATAATAATAAGAAGAAGAAGAAGAAGAAGAAGAAGAAGAAGAAGAAGAAGAAGAAGAACAAGAACAAGAACAAGAACAAGAACAAGAAGAAGAAGAAGAAGAAGAAGAAGAAGTAGTAGTAGTGGTAGTGGTAGTGGTAGTAGTGGTAGTAGTAGTAGTAGTAGTAGTAGTAGTAGTAGTAGTAGTAGTAGTAGTAGTAGTAGTAGTAGTAGTAGTAGTAGTAAAATACATAAATAAATACAATGAAATAACAAAAGTAAACATGAAAAAATTACCCTGAGACACTGCTCCTACTCCTTTGGATGAGAATATAAACCGAGATCTAGTCTGTGCACGCTCTCATACCATCGCATAGGCTTTAACGCATAGACTTTAAAGATCCCGACGCTTGTGTCTTAGACGGATGAGTGCTGGTGTGACGTTCTAAATGACTCCCTTCCACTTTTACTCCCAGGAATAGTTTCAGTTTAACTCCCCGAGAGTTTTTCTGGTTATGGCCTATAATGACCCCCTCCCCCTTCTTTTCCAAATCAGTCCCCACCAGTATAGTGGAACCTCCGGTATACGACCGTCCAAAATCTGAGAAAAAACGACCTTATAATAGAGGTGGTTTTATACCGGAAACAAGGGGTGGGTGGGGGGAGGGGGGTCAGGCTCGGAGGGGTATGTAGTCATAATTTTCACACTCACAAGCATGTATTCTCTGACAAAGGAAACTGTAAAACATGTTTCATTTTTAGATTTGTCTTTTATTCACAACTTCAAAAATAGAAAACAGTCGAACCACTGCCAGACGCGTTCATCCAAGTCTGTCAGTGCAGAAGCTCTCAGTTTCGATGTTTCCCTTTTCGCCACTTTCTCCACTCTCCCATCGTAGTTTCACAGATTCCTTATCCTTTATGATGAGCTGAATTTGGGTCTTCCCAACGTCTAAACTTCTTGCAATAGACAAACAACTCTCCCCATTTTCACTTCTTTCAATCACTTTCATTCTCTCTGCCAAACTCAAAACGTTCCTCTTGCGCGACGCCATTTTGACAGCCAGTGTAGGCGAGTAATGTCCCTTATTTGCGAACCGGAAATAGCAGACAACAGCAGGCGTACACTAACATGAAAGAAAAAACGAAAGGTACAAATATAGCAAATTAACTGATATCTCTTTTAAATTGCCCTAAGACGGTGGTATAAATGGCTTAAGACACGGTCGCTGGTCGCATAAACGAGGTTGTCGCATACCAGAGGTCATTTATTATTGGAAGTGAATCCGTCAGAAGTTTTCAGGTCACATAACGGAGGGAGTCGTATACCAGAGAGCCAGATACCGGAGGTTCCACTGTATAACTAATACGCTTCTACTCAAAATAACCAGTCTTTCGGAAGTTACAACATAACAGTTTCAGAATAATCCCTTTCCCACACAATATGAGAGTTAAACTAGGACTAGTCCAAATAAGTGCAGAGAAGACCAAAATGATGACCAATAACACCAATGGCATCAACATGGACATCAAAGTCCAAGGCCAATCCCTCAACACAGTGCATAGCTTCAAATATTTAGGAGCCAGTGTATCAGACAATGGGTCACGACAGGAAGTCCTCTCCAGGATCGCACAAACAACTGCTGCCCTGGCGAGGTTGACGCCCATTTGGAAAGACAGGACCACCAGTCTACATTCCAAGGTAAGGCTGCTATGCTCCCTTGTCATCTCCATCTTCCTATACGCTTGCGAAACATGGACCCTTAAAGCAGATCTCCAACGAAGAATACAAAGCATGGAGATGAGGTGCTACAGAAGACGTCTAGGCATTTCCTATACCCAGCACATCACCAAAGACGAAGTCCGACAGACCATCACACAAGCCATTGGACAACACGATGACCTGCTCACAATGGTGAAAAAACGGAAACTCCTATGGTATGGCCACGTCACCAGATCATCAGGTCTTGCAAAGACTACCCTGCAAGGCACAGTGCAGGGAGGTAGAAGAAGAGGGAGACCGAAAAAGAGGTGGGAGGACAACATTCGAGATTGGACTGGTTTGACACTGAGCGAAGCCATCAGGGTTGCTGAGGACAGGGAAAGATGGAGTACGCTGGTTAAACGATCATCTGTGGTGCCCCTACGACCTCCGAATTATGGGATAGGATATAATAGGATAGATAGTCCAAAACAGGCCACAGGGGAGTGTAACTGGGACATGGACAGAAAAGTTCTCACCCCAACCCACCTATAAACCACCACAGAGAAGTAAAACTGTAACAAATCCAGAACATACCACTAACAACTATATACATAGAGTTAAGCTGGAATAGGTCCACAACCCCTATAAAACACAGGGGAGTTGAACTGGGACAGGTCCAGGTCAGCCCCAAGCACATTACAAACACAAATGCTAAACAGGCGAGTTGAACTGGGGAGTTAAACTGAGACAAGTCCAGATCAATCCCTGACTTTTATTGGGACAGGGTCAGAACAGCTTCCCTCAATCCCCTCATAACACACAATATGGGAATTAAAGAGGAAAGAGTTGAAGAGGGCCAGATCCAGAACATCCTCCCTACACACCTGTGAAACACTACAGTGGAGTTAACCTGGAACAGAGCCAAAATAGCCAACCAACACATACACACACACACACACATTCACACACACACACACACACACACAGGCGTGTACGAGGTAGAAATGGGGTAAATTAACCTACTTCGCGCTCCTTAGGCGGCGAATTAGGTCAAGATTGTTAAAAAACACGGCTAGGATAAGGAATTTTACTCGACGATTAGGGTAAGGCACCCGCCTCGACGGGTAGGGTAAGGCACCCCTTCAAGAAAAGGGTTAGGGTCAGGGCTAGTTGCAACGTCCTTTTCTGGAGGAGACTGGTTATGACTGTGTGTGGAAGACGCAACATTTCCAGAGTTCAGATTCGTTATGCAAAAATGTAGCCATCTCTTTAAAGAATAACTTTATACTGACATGGAAACAGTCTCTTGACGAAAGCAGCAAATGTTTTTTCTACAAAAGTGTTAAATTACAGTTTGATCGTGAAAAGTATATATCTCAATTACCTGATATTTATATTCATACTTTGATAAAATTTCGTTGTTCAGATCATAAGTTACAAATAGAATTAGGAAGGCGGGAAGGTGTAACAAGGAAAGAAAGATTTTGTAAGGACTGCAATATGGGTTCAATTGGGGATGAATTTCACTTTATTTTTGAGTGTCCAAAACACAAGCATATTCGACAAATGTTTATATGTAGTAAATATTTATCGTGCAAGTCAATGTTTAACTTGTGTCATTTGTTTCGGGAAAGAAAACATGTGTTACTAAAATTGAGTAAATTTATAAAATTAGGAAAGGGCGTATACTAATAATATTAACAATATTAGCAAAATGTTATTGTTGTAAATGTTAAAGTGGAATGTTAGTAATGTTGCTGTTATTTTTATTTTATTTTTATTTTTTTTAACAACCGCTTTATGATTGTTATGCTTATGTTTTTGTATCCTCCACACCCCAAAAGGGGCGAGTAATGGGATTAAATCTTGAATCTTGAACATTATAGGGGAGTTAAACTGGGACAGGTTCAGAATAACCGCCTCCCCCACACATCTCTATAGCACTAAGGGGGAGTTAAATTTGGACTAGTCCAAAACAGGCCACAGGAGAGTTAAACTGGGACCAGTCCAGAACATACCTCAAACACCTATAAAACAAAAGTTAAGCTGGGATAGGTCCACATCCCTTCTAAAAAACGACAGGGGAGTTAAATTTGGACAGGTCCAATTCAGCTCCAAGCACATTAAAATACACAAACGCTAAACAGAGAAGTTAAACTGGGACAAGTCCAGAACAACCCTTGACATTCTTAGAAAACATAACACGGGAGTTTAACTGGGACAGGGCCAGAACATCCCCACACCCACCCTATAGCACACTATAAGGGGCTTAAAGAGGGAACACAACAGGGAAGTTGAAAAGGGCCAGATCCAGATCAGCATCCAAACACACCTGTAAAACTCTACAAGGGAGTTAAACTGGGACAGGGAAAAAAACAACAACCCCACCCACCCCTACCAACCCACCTCCAAACACACCGTTAAAATATTACAAGGATTAAAACTGGGAAAAATTCAAAACAACCACCACCACCCTCCCCCGCCCGCATACACATACTCACACAACTATTAAATACAACAGGGGAGTTAAATGGGCCAGGTACTGAACAGCCACCTCCCCTCCCCCATGCCTCTATGACAACTATGGGTAGTTAAATTGGGACAGGTCAAGAATATGCCCCCTCCCACACACACAAACACACCTCTATAAAACATTACAGAGGAGTTAAACTGGGACAGGTTTAGAATAGTTTCCCTGCCCCCACACACACCTATAAAACACCAAGAGGAAGTTAAACTGGGACGAAATGGAGTTATAACTGGAACAGGTCAACAACACCCCTTTCACCTCTCTCACACACACACACACACACACACACACACACACACACAAACACAACCTCCATGAAACATTACACGGGAGTTAAACTTGGACATGTTTAGAATAGCCTCCCCACACACCTATAAAACATTGAAAGGGAGTTATTACACGGGGACAGGTTCAGAACAGCCCCCCCCCCCTCTCTCTCTCTCTCACACACACACACACACACAAACACACCTATAAACTAATACATGGGGATTTAAACTGGGACTTCTTCTGGACAGCCCTTCCTCCTCTCTCGCCTCCCACCCTACACACACCTAAACAACACTACAGGGGAGTTAAAAATTGGACAACACCGCCAGTAAAATTAACAAGTTTGGAAATGCGTAGTTTCCGGCTAGGTTTGTTAATGTCCGGAAATATTTTTAATGGCTTGCCTTTTTTTCGCTTTTTTTCTTTCACCAAATCTGAGTGAAATAAAATCTTCCGGAATCTCCTAAAACTTCATGACTTTCCTGATAACCAGATGAGAGTGGTCCTGGATGGAGAGGCATCAGAGGAAGTAGCTGTCGAATCCGGAGTCCCCCAAGGCACAGTGATGGGTCCTTTACTCTTCCTCTGCCACATCAACGACCTGCCGGACACAGTAAAATCAACAGTGCGACTCTTCGCAGACGATTGCCTACTCTACAGAGAGATCCGCTCCTTCCAGGATCACATCACACTCCAATCAGACCTCAAAGACCTAGAGAGATGGGCCAAGCAGTGGGGAATGCGATTTAATGCGCAAAAGTGCTACGTTCTCTCCACCAGACACAAGTCACAACACTTCTATAGCCTTGGAAACACTATACTCCAACAGACTGATACTACCCCCTACCTAGGCGTCCAAATTTCTGCGGACCTGAAATGGGCTAACCACATCACAAGCGCCTGCAAGAAAGCTGGATCCACACTGGGCTTCCTACGCCGAAATCTCCGGAACTGTCCACAAGAGTGCCGACGCCTAGCCTACATCGCACTTGTTAGATCCACTCTCGAGTATGCCGCAGTGGTGTGGGATCCTTACCTCCAACAAGACATCGACAAGCTGGAACGCATCCAACGCCAGGCTGCACGGTTCATTATGAGAGACTACAGATCCCGGGACCCAGGATGCATTGGCAGGATGCTTCACGAGCTCCACCTCCCACTACTTGCAAAACGTCGCCAACAACTCAGGCTGACCATGCTCTACAAGATAACCAGAGGACTAGTTACTGCCCTCCCTCCCAACACCTTCCTTACTGCTGCAAAGAACAAACGGAAAATCCGCCCCACCACCTTTAAAGGATATGACACACAGAACATCATAGAGAGGCAGATAAACAACAACAACACATGCTTTATCTTACCACCCTCATCATCAGATCTCTACAGAAACTCCTTCTTCGTAAGGACAGTAGTGGAATGGAATAGCCTTCCCGATGACATCATCAACCTATCCTCACCTAGCTCATTCTCCTCTGCAATCGGGAGGTACAGGGATGCTGACAAGTTCTTATAGAGTCAACATAATAGAACAGTGATTTTAAACTTTTAATTGTACACATATCACCAGGCTTCCACAAGAGGAGCCCTTTTAAGAATATAATTAAATAAAATCAGAACTACAATAGGCAATATGAAGTTAGTACAAAAAGAACTATGAAGCATAATTTTTTTTTCTTTTCTTTTTTTTAAAAATCAAATTAATTAGCGCGCACACACCACCACCACGTTAATAGCCATCTATGGCTCCTGTGGTGTTTTCTGCCAACAACATCATCGGCAGTATCCAGATCCAGATCCAGAGAACAAAAATCAACTGTAACACAAATGTATTACTACCTACCCTGTTATAAGAACAAGATAGCTCAGTCCGTTCAGCGTTCATCTGTATTTCAATGGTCGCGGCTTTGACCCGTGTTGTTTCCCGATTATGATCTGGCGTGAGGACTGGCTCTGTGGCCGCTTCATAACCTTTCTGGTGGTGGTTTTTGGTGTTTAGACGATGGGGAATCGGTGTAATATTTTAGCCTATGTTCTAATAAGGTCGGGTTGGGATGGGGAAAAGTGTCGTAATTCTCTTCAGTACTGACCCTTAGCACCATCACTGCCATGCAATGATGCCATTCAGTACAGAATAGATCGAGGAAGTAGGCCTCGTCAGTCTATAAAGATACGCTGTCCTGTCTTCGTGAATGTTCAAAAACGTTTTTTTGAGGTTCTGAGATCCCGAACCTAGGTTCCTAAACTTTTTTTTTTGTCCAAAAGGTTCAGCAACTTGCGTTCAGGATCTGAGAACATCGAAAACATTTTTGAATGTCCACGAACCATCCACTAACATTACACGAACCTTCCGATTAAGACAGGCAATTAGGCTTGGGTACTACTAAATGCACCGGTGCGCCCCGTTTCGCCTACTCGCTTTTTGCCTATGTGTTTTATAAACGACTCGCGTTTCGCCTACGTCCAGTTCACGTTGTCTTTAAACGTTCATTTTCGATTTTATATACAAGAGTTTCATTGTAGGCGAAACGAAAGTGACTGTTTAGACGAAAGGCCTCTGCCAAACTAGCTCTGGAAAAAGGTACATTTACGAGAACAAATGGTAGGCAAAACGAATAGCACCCAAAAGCACGATGTATGAAGTGTTTTTGTCTACCGATTATTATGGGGCATCTAGTAGATCAACTAAAGCGCTTAGAGCTAGATTAATAGGTAAGCGCTATATAAAAAGGCCTGTAATAATAATAAATAATAATAATAATAATAATAATAATAATAATAATAATAATAATAATAATAATAATAATAATAATAATAATAATAATAGTATGAGTCCTAGCTTTCATTTGCTCAACATTTTCGACATTCCAGTTTTTGCATGGTGCTATCCATTTATGCTTGCTTTGTTTGCTGGATTCTAATAATTCATTCTGACCGGGCTGCAACTGAATGTCTAGGCTACTTTTACACAGATGGAGAGCGTGTCAAACGTGTCGAAACGTTACGAACAGTGTTACGAGGCCACAAACTGTCCTGACACCTCCACTCTGGGACCCTATTCCGACACCACTACGTACACCAACCCCAACATTACCGTTCAAGGAATCAACAGGAGGAGGAGACAGATTAGCACCCAGCCTGACTGCTCGTTGGATGACGATGACCAGTCTAGTTTGAGATTCCATGCATGCTGCATTTCGTGAGTTAATTCACATAATTCATAAAACTCTTTGTCTGCCTATCTACCTGCCTACTTACCATCCATCCATCCCTCCACGCATCCATCCATTTATCCCTCCACCCATCCTTCTATGTCTGTCCCTGTCTTTCTCTCTCTCTCTCTTTATCTCAAAGGTCAAGGTCGCTGGGGGCAACTCCTTGCTAAACACATTTTTTTAATATCTAGAAAGGGAAAAAACGGCTTAATGTATTTGATGACTTTTGGTATACAGGTATTTCAATCATAGGCTGTCCGTTCAAAACACGTTTATATTACGCTATTATATATATATATTTTTAAATACCTGACCGATTTTAATGTTTATTATGGAGATACTTTTAACTACTGCTCAGCCTTTTTATGTAATTCATATTTGCTCTTTCTCAGCATCTGGTGCTATCTCGTATGTACTCCACCTCAAAGTTAAAGTCGCTGAAGTTCATAATTTTCTCAACATCTTTCACGCTGTATCTCAATATTGACTAAGTCGATTAAATAGTGCATATTGGCTTATAAATAGTTAATGAGTGATTATTCATTCCTCGTGCTAATTTTGCTTCTGTAGGATAAAACCGAGATAGAACACGTCCACGAAAATTAAATGATTTAAAATTATTTTTATTTTTTAGCTATGCGTGTCTAGGATACATTTATATGATGTCTTGCCATCTTTCCTTAAGTTTCTCGATTTTAAAAAAATGTTTCTATTATTTCAGGTCCATCCACTTCGAGAAGCCAAACTATCTGTCTGATATTACCGGTAAGCAGGTTCAGATAGCACAATTCCCCAGTATGGGACTGTCTCAATACTTTGAGGTGCATGAGTGTTGCCAAGCTGCCAAATGTAACTTCTGCCAATGCTCTCAAGCCTACACGCACACCTCAGCTGTTACCGTCGACCCTCCAAACTCAGGTAAGCGAATTGTAGATGACGATGGGAAAGAGAAGATCGAGAAGGAAGAGGAGAAGGAGAATTGATGATAATGAGGAGGGTCTATAATGATGACGAGGAGAAGGATGATGATGATGATGATGATGATGATGATGATGATGAGGAGGAGGAGGAGGAGGAGAGAGGATAAGAGAGAAATAGGATAGATAATTATATATTTTATACGATGGTATTTACTATTCGACAGATTGACTAGTTCACATAAATGATAAGGGTTAGGGGTCTTCACTCCCTCTTAGCATGCTCAGTGCGGTTTGAAATGGTTAGTGAAGATGGATGGATGAATTGATTTATTGGACGATTTAATTAATATTCTGTCCTATAATTTATATTACAGGTATCTTGAAGGTGAAGCTGGTGCGAGTTCGTGGCTGTTGTCAGTGCTTCAACATCACACCGTCTTGAATTTAGACTTTTAAATGAGTTCGTTTGGTAGTTCGTTTGGTGTTCTGTTGTGGTTGTTTTTTTAAAAAAGACACTCGTCCTGACACAGGGGAAGTACTAGTTTCCGCTCTGTAATATTATTTATTTTATTTTCTTTATTGCTGTTTTACGATGTGTATGGGCAAAGGTCAATTTGAATTAACCAGCCAAATTTGTAAGTTTAACAGAATTTTTTGAGGTTTACTTTTGATTTTTTATGTCTTTTTTTTTTTTAGCCGGGCTGGGCTGCAAAGAATTTCTGATCATTACGATACTTAGGCCTCACTCTGTTCTCTGTTATGTTTAAATTAGCTGTATGTAATAATTTGATATATACTTTTCAGATCCCTTAAAGCCTATAATCGTTAGACGCAGCATTAAATTCTCTAGTAGAATATATAAACTTTATTTGTGATTTATGTAGCAATTTTAAAGGAGAGCGTGATGTTTAGAATGGCGCGAGTTTAGAGTTGTGAAATGCTTAAGAGCAGCAGCCAACTCCCTCTTAAATTGCGTATTATTTTTATTTCGTAGCAGATAGGCTAGGTCCGATATTATTATATCAGTAGAAAGGTAGTATTTCCGCGTTTCCGCCCATATATAATTTGTATAGTATTCGTTAGCGTTTCAAGCATTATATGTAAAATAAAGATTAACAACTAAAACAAATTACCGCGAGAGCCAACATTCTGTGGCGCACAGCACGCGTTAAGCAGTAGTCTCAGTACGGTCCGCGCGCACTTATAAAAGCACGGACGTGCAAATATTTCGGGTAGAGGGGCCGGGTAGCTCAGTTGGTAAGAGCGTCTTGCTAGTAACTGAAAGGTCGCTGGTTCGAATCCCGGATTGGTCAACGTGTGATCATATTATTTTCCCCTTTACCAACAACTGGCCCGCTGGTGTCAGTATAAATCGGTCAAGTAGTCACCTATATGCGAAAGTGTCGTGTGACTATAATCTACAAACAACAACTATTTCGGGACACACACACACACTCGGGAGAGCAAGAGGCACAACACAGCACAACGGAGCACAGGACACAACGCAGCAGATAAGGGTTGTTCGACTCGAGCATTGCCTGTTGCGCTCTCTTAGTATGATGCACTTCGAGAAATAAAACTTTCCACGGTCATCAACGAACTGGCGTTGGGGAGAGAGAGAGAGAGAGAGAGAGAGAGAGAGAGAGGGAGAAAGAGGGAGAGAGAGAGAGAGAGTTCTTCATCACCCTAGCCTCCACCACCTTAACTTCTTCTTTCCAACATCCAACACCACTACATTATAATATATCAATCTGTGAACTATTATACTAGTATTATGCCCTCGTCGTTGATGTATACTGTACATATACAAAATGTCTCTTTTTAATGTGGTCGACATGCACTTTGTTACATTTTTAATTTGCTAGTATTTTGCTTATAATTGTGTAAGACAGAATGCATTGCAGTGAATGTTAATAGTTCTTTATAGTGTGTGATTATAATTTTGATTGCTGTATACTCACTCAAACTGATATTTTGACTACTGAATGATTAATGTTGTTTACCTTCCGTCCTATTGGCGCGCAATGCTCACTTATTTCAAATTACTTAATTTGATAAATCTGGAAGTTTTCAAAGTTGTATTTTTCCCTAGTAAGAGTGCAACAAAAACAAAAGATAAATATTTATGTATGTTTTCTATTTATTTTTCTTGTCTTTTGGACCAAGCGAAATGTTCACTTTAGGTTGTTCAGGCTCTACTAATTAGTTACAGATTATTAAGATGCATTAAACATTTCCTTTTTCAAATGGCCTGTGTGGCCTGAGACATGCCCCCTCGTTTGGGTAGTGTTGTGCTATAAGAAAAGAAAGCTAATTATACATTTAAAATCTTACTTATATTATTGCTCTTATATAGCGCATTTCTAGCTCAAGAGCTGCTCAAGGCGCTGGCTGATACAGGATCTAACTCGAGCCTGAATGTATATACATTTTTACAGCAATGATATTATTAACATAAATCCTCGTAAGCATTTATCATCACCGTGCATTTAGGAAGAGTAACTTTATTCATCTTCATTGTCTCCCTCCACTTTCCCCCAGTCCATCTCCACCCTTACCCCCAAACTTAACCCTCATCCTTCTTAATACAACCGATCCCAAAATGTCTCTTCTTTTTATAAAATAATCATTTTAGTTTGGGCGGATTGGGAAATTACCCCTTGGGGTCATGAGCAATCTTGCCACTGTAGATTGTTCTAACCTATAAAGGGAAAAGTGAAAGCCCCAGTTGAAAACCTGTCTTGCCTTTGTAGGCATGACTGATTCACTGCGGCAACAGTACCCCCGTTGGAGTGCCGGGGGTTTCAGTATAAATAGTATCCCCACTTTCTGGAAATTTAGTGCTTTAAATTCCCACTGTCGCTGTCTTCCTCATTTGCTCTTTCCCATTCCTGATCTGTCCTATCACTCTGCTATACTATCTTCTTCTTCGCTAGATCAATGACCTACCTTTTTTCTTGAAAACTCTTCCTGGACAAGACTCCTTGTTTGTGTATGAGGTCTGTTGGATCAGCTTCATGCTTGGGAGTGTTGGACGCTTTCTGCCGGATGGTCACTAGGGCTTCCTATGATGTTATTATTCAGCACTATAGGCATTTTATATGTATGTGTTTTGTTGATGATTTATAATGATGTTTGTATTCTATTTTGTTTTTGTAACCGGGGGTTCGAGTAGTTGGGGTAAAGCCTCAGCCGTCCCCTGCGTGGGATGTCTTTATTGTAAAGTGACTGGCCGGTGGAGGGCATTCAATTTTCCTACTAGGGTTGTTTCGGCAGATCTTTTATGCGGATTGGGGGTTGTCCGGTCCTGATTTGGCTCGGAAGAGTCCGCTGGACCTAAAGCAACAATCAATCAATCAATCAATCAATTGGGAAATTATAGGTCCATTATACAATATTATAACTTTTTTTATTTTTATTTACTGTATTATTTAAAAGACATAATTAAACCAAGCTGATCTAAACCGACTGATGGTACATGTAGATGTTCAGTATTTCCTAGATAAATGTTTTGTAAAATCAAAAAAAAAGTCTGTTTGTGTTTTTAAAAAAATTCCAAGTTATGAAAATACGCGTGCTTGTGATATAGTAGCTTCTTGTCTTTAAACATTTTAAATTTATTTAAACGGAATTTTAATTGAAATTTGTTTAATTGAATGCCTCTTAATAGTACAAAAATAATTTTAATTCTAACTAAAATCTTTTCTCCAAAATGGATTTTCTATGAAGGTTGGATAATTTTCGTTTTTATTAAAATTATTATTAAAATTCACATTTTGTGTAGCAAATAGCTATGCCTTTCATACATAGACTATAAGGTAGAATTCAGAGCCGTTGATATTATTCCTATCACGGTTATCACTTGGACATTTTGTCCACGCAATTTTTTTTTTTACCTTGTGCATTTGACCATCACATAAGCCATTGGACAACACGATGACCTGCTCACCTGGTGGTGAAGAAACGAAACTCCGATGGTATGGCCACGTCACCAGAGGATCAGGCCCTGTAAATACCATTCTGCAAGGCACAGAGCAAGGAGGTAGAAGAAGAGGGAGCCCGGAAAAGAGGTGGGAGGACAACATTCAAAAATTAATGGACTGGTTTGACACTGAGCGAAGCCATGAGGGTTGCTGACGACAGAGAAAGGTGGAGTACGCTGGTTAAACTATCATCTGTGGTGCCCCTACGCCCTCCGAGTTACGGGATAGGATAAGATAGGATTTGAATAATATAAAATGTTTCTGCATTTTGTACATCTATAAATTTAGAGCAGTCGATGGAGTCCATTTAAAATAATAGGGTATAAGTCCATGTGCCTACTTAGGGTGAAATCCATGTCTAGATTTGAATCTGAACTTAAGTCTTTTAATGTAGATTTCATCACTGTCTATTTTGTCACAATTAAATTAAAATTATCACTGCTTTTTTAATTTTTTTTAAAATAAATTCATATTTGACTGCATTAATCCATTAGAGGCTATAGATCTCTATTTTGTTTTAGGTATGTATTTTGCTTTTTAGTTACTGTATGCACTATAAACATGCCGCAAGGCATCTCAGGGTACTCAGTAAATATCTTTTGTACAAAGGTTTTTCCATGAATTGTTGACAAAAAAATGACAATTTTGTATTATTATCAATTAGATGTAAACAAATGTTCGAACAGAAATGTCAGTTGTTTCGGTGTTTTATAATGCCTCCATTCGTTTTTTGATTCATGTACTCAAATCACTCATAGGCCTATTAAAGGGTTTCTTCATTTTAATGTTGAACAATTGAATACATTGTTTTCGTTATATTTTCGTGTTTTGAATTTATTATTATTTAGTATAGTGTACTTCTCTCTCTCTCTCTCTCTCTCTCTCTCTCTCTCTCTCTCTCTCTCTCTCTCTCTCTCTCTCTCTCTCTCTTCCCCCGTTGGGGTGCCGGGGGTTTCAGTATAAATAGTATCCCACTTTCTGAAAATTTAGTGCTTTAAATTTTCACTGTCGCTGTCTTTCTCCTTTGTTTTTTTTTATCATTCCTACTCTGTTCTATCAATCTACTATACAACCTTCTTCTTCGCTAGACCAGTCATCTACATTTTTTCTTGGAAACTCTTCCGGGATCAAACTCCTCATTTGTGTATGAGGTCTGTTGGATCAGCTTGGGAATTTTGGACGCTCTCTGCCAAATGGTCACTGGGGCTTCCTATGATGTTATTATTTGCTAATGTAGGCATTTTACATGTATGTGTTTTGTTGATATTTTATAATGATGTTTGTATTCTATTTTGTTTTCGTAAATGGGTTCGATAAATTAGAGTAGATCTATAGCCTCAGCGTCCCCTGCGTGGGATGTCTTTATTGTAAAGTGACCGGCTGGTGAAATGCCTTCAGTGTTACCACTAGGGTTGTTTCGGCAGATTTTTTATGCGGATCATGGGTGAGTCGATCCTCTTTCAGCGAAGTTGTCGTAGGCTATCCTATCCTGTCCAGTAACCCGGAGGTCGTAGGGGCACCACAGATGATCGTTTAACCAGCATACTCCATCTTTCTCTGTCCTCATGGCTGATGGCTTCGCTCAGTGTCAAACCAGTCCATTCTCGAATGTTGTCCTCCCACCTCTTTTTCGGTCTTCGTCTTCTACCTCCTTGCACTGTGCCTTGCAGAATGGTCTTTGCAAGGCCTGATGATCTGGTGACGTGGCCATACCATCGGAGGTTCCGTTTCTTTACCACTGTGAGCAGGTCATCGTGTTGTCCAATGGCTTGTGTGATGGTCTGTCGGACTTTGTCGTTGGTGATGTGTAGGGTATAGGAAATGCCCAGAAGTCTCCTGTAGCACCTCATCTCCATGCTTTGTATTCTTCGTTGTAGATCTGCTGTGAGTGTCCATGCTTCGCAAGCATATAGGAATATGGAGATGACAAGGGAGCGCAGAAGTCTTACTTTGGAATGGAGACTGATGGTCCTGTCTTTCCAAATGGGCTTCAACCTTGTCAGGGCAGCAGTTGTTTGTGGGATCCTGGAGAGGACTTCCTGTCGGGACCCATTGTCTGATACAATGGCTCCTAAATGTTTGAAGCTATGCACTGTGTTGAGGGATTGGCCTTGGACTTTGATGTCCGTGTTGATGCCATTGGTGTTGTTGGTCATCATTTAGGTCTTTTCTGCACTTATTTCCATTCCATAAGCTGTAGAGGTGGTGTCAAGATTCTGTACCAGCTGTTCAAGTTCTTGTTCCTCTCCATCCAATCCATCAATGTCATCCGCAAAACGAAGATTGGAGATTGCTCTACCCCCTATGCTGACTTTGCCTTCGTGATCTGCAAGGGCATCTGACATGATGCGCTTTAGGAAGATGTTGAAGAGTGTTGGAGAGAATAGGCATTGACGCACACCGATTGTTGTTCCGAACCAGTTTCCGATGGCGCTGTTATGGAGGACTGCACTGGTAGCCTTGTCATACAGGCTTTTGATGACTTCAATAATTTTAGGGCTGATATGTTGTACACTCTCATGGTTGCCCATAGAGCTGCATGCCAGACTCGGAGCGAAGTTAAATTGTGGTCTTGATTTTATGGTCCTGATTCGGCTCTTTGCAGTCCGCTGGACCCTTTAAGCAGTGAATAACTAACTAGGCGGCAGTAATAGCTCCGTGGTCAGAGCGCACGACTTGTGTACGTGCGTCTCGGGCGACGTGGGTTCGAATCCTGACTTCAGCAAACTATTTTGTGATTGCTGGATAGTAGTGGCCAGCGCTTTGAGCTTGTAAATGCACTATATAAAAGCAATCTTTCTTTTTTTAATTCTCTCTCTCTCTCTCTCTCTCTCTCTCTCTCTGTCGCTCTCTATCTCTCTTTCTCTCGCTCTCGCTGGCTCGCGCGCCCAATCGTGATGCCATTGTCCATATATTTTCTTGTTTTGATTGACTCGTCGTTTAAAAGCCTATTACGAATACATTGTTCAGTTCATTTCAGTTCTCTCTCGCACGCATTTTATGCTTTATGTTGCTTTTGCTGCTGCTGCTGATGATGATGATGTGGTCGAAGCAGATCTAACCAGGCCTGTTGACAATGATAAGTGGTGGCGATGGTGGTGGCGGTGAGGGTTGTGGTGGTAAATTATTTTATTGATAATGGTAGGATGATACGAACAAAACCAACACAGACGAATTTTAATATGCACTCAAATAATCATAGTAAAATAACAAGAAAAAAATAATGCGTTCTAAAAATGGGGAATGTATGCATGATGAAACGGACAACATTCTAATTTCTCTGGATGAAAATAGCAAGTAATGGCATTGGAATCGGGGTTACTTCATATAGGCAAAGATCAAGGTCTTTGATATACATGTAGATCAGTGGAATGGTTAAAAATTATTCAAGGGTAATTACTCTTGTTCATAAAGCTTAAACTTCCGGCTAACCATGACCTATAACTTCCGGTTTACACCGTGTTTGGAAACCCACGTTACTGCCGGTAAGCATTCGAAAAGACTGTGCAATATATTGCACATCTGGTTACAATTTTTTTTTGTTTAAGTTCATAGTCTATAGCCTGGATTTTAGTTTTCGACTTTCTTCGAACAGAGTTCGGTTCTCATTCGGCTTTCCTTCAACAAGTTTGTGTCTAGAAGAATGGACGATGTCGACGATCCTAATAATTCCTACATTATTTTATTTATTTATTTATTTTTTTAAATAATCAATGAATTAACTATTATCTTGGGAATCTACCTATGGTTTATTGGAATAACCATACGTACTGAGGAATCGGAATTCCAGTCACCACTGGGAAAATATTGTAATTTGGAATTCCAATTCATCTAGAAATAGTCCTAGAAATAGAATGAATTATAATAATCCAAATTATTGCGGTGTAAGATCTCCGGTGGGCTGTAAGCAACCAAACGCTTAGAAGACAGACAGGCTGATCTATCAGCCCAACCTGTCTGTGCCATCTTGCTGCCTGATGCACACCATCTAACACTCCGGGCATTGGGAGTAACCCAGAATGGTAGATCTAGATGGAAGGGGAAATAAACCTAGTGCTAGCTGCATGCATCGTTGCATCTGGCACTCAACCATCTAGAATATGAGCATGAGCATCAGTGCAGTGGAATGCAAGTGTGCACAAACTAGACCTTTGTGTATATCCTCGTCCAAAATAGTAGGGACACTATACTGCCATGTGGTCTTTTACTCGCCATGCCTAGTTAGATATTATACGTTGTCAGCATGTTTGGCTGTCGTTTTCATCCCCCATATCTATCTGTTTACTTTGTCTTCAAAGCGTTTTGCTTTGACAAAAACAACCACAAAATGTATTACTTTCACAAGTTTCAGAAGTAAAGCTGTACAAAGTCCAATCATGCCACCCAAAAAGAAGGAAGAGGCTGCCAAGCCACCACCATTGATTGGTCGGTTGGGGACAAACCTCAAAATTGGTATTCTCGGTCTTCCTAATGTTGGGTAAGTGAGTTTCTCCTTGCACATTTGATCAGAATCTATTAATATATTTACTAAATATATTAGATGATCAGAGTAGGTTTAAATTGTCATTCAATTTCAAATTATTTGTATTCAATTAAAAAAATTATCCAGCTGCCAACAAAAACCAAAATGCCTTTCAGTTGTTTGTCAGTTAAATCTATAATAAAAACAAATATTGTTTTAACTTTTGCCAAAGTGTTTGGTTAAATTCTGTAGTTCAATTCAATTCAAACAACTTTATTTATCCAGATTTGGCAATTACAATGGGGGTATGAGTGCTCTCTAATTTAAAAAAAAAAATCACAACAATATCTGATATACAGGAGGATGTCTACAAACAATAACAACTTGCACAAAACACAGCGGCAGCCCCCCGACACCATCCGCACATACACACTGCCCATGCACACACATACATGTATCCAGTTCATAGACATTTACCCAACAAAAGGCATATATCACCAGCAGCACTCACCACAGACACAGGCATAAAAATAACAAGGTAGAAGATTCATTAAAGGAAAAAGCAGCTAAGATTAGTTATTATCAGGCTAATTGTTTTACTTTTAGTTTTATGCATTAATTGTTCTTACTCTTGTTCATCAACTGTATTGCATGAGGCACAAACGATTTTAAATACCGATTGGTCTTGCACTGTGGCATTTTAAACCTCCTCCCAGATTGCATCAAAACAAATTCCTCAGCTAGCGCATGATGTGGCATAAAAATAATCGAAACAGCCCTCCTAAGTGTTTGTTGATCACAAAAGTACTCAGGTCTCTTTGCCTATCACCAATTATTTTTGAACATATAATTACTATTGAGTGCAGACTGTTCTTATCATGTACAGAAAGGCTGTGAAACCAGCAGACAAATGAAAAACACAATAAGCTTTCTATGAAAGACTGATAAAAACGGCTAAGAATAATAGAGCTAACAGAGAAACTTTTAAATTTATTACATTCTTTGTTGGCCTTTTTTTATGATGTTCGCAGTGTTGGCGTCCCATTTTAATTGACTATCAAAAACAGTTCCTAAATATTTAAATTCATCCACTTTTTCAACAGGCTTGCCATGAATTGTACTACTCACATCCTCATCTTTCTTCCTTCTAAAATCAATACACATTTCTTTTGTTTTTAATACATTTAACTCTAAAAAAATTGTCATCACACCAATTAACAAATTCTGCCAAGCTCTCTGTATGACTGTTTTCTTTACCTATAAGGAGAGACAAGGCTGCATCATCAGAAAATTTAACAAGATAAGTTCCCTCCCTTGAGCTTCTACAACTGTCAGTATACAAAATGTATAAAAAAAAGTGACAGACAACATCCCTGAGGTGATCCAGTGTTTGTTATAACAGTATTAGAAAAAAGACCATTAACATAAACACGTTGCTGTCTACAAGTCAAAAAATCTAAAATTTGTGAATTTTTATGGGATCTACCGACTACTGCCAGTACTGGATCACATCTGAATTTCAGTCTTTCTTATTTTACTCTTCTTTTTTTTTTTTTTTTTTAAACAGCTTACATCATCGATTCATATGTTTGACTTTGAGTACATTCTATAAAAGACTATATGCTAGTATGGTGTGTTTCAGTAAATCAACATTTTTCAACGTGCTGACAAAGAATGCCATTCCAGCAGAGAACTTTCCTTTCTGTACTATAAACCCTAATGAAAGTAAGTTCCCTGCATCCCGTCTTTATTATTATAATATTTAATCATTGGTTCTTCAAGTATTTTATTATTGTATCAATGTATGGCATTGAACTGTAATGCCACAAATAGTCAAAAGTTTCACTTTTAGCGACCCAATGAATGGTCAGTATTCTGTGAATCAACAGATTTTTTAGAGCACCTGCGATGATTAGCATGCGATGTCCAGCTGTTTTATAAATTGTAATTAAATCCTCTAAAGTTTGTTTTCGTGTAGCTGTTGTTGTTGCTGCTGCTGTCTTCTTCTTCTTCAAATTTAAATGCAAATTGATCGTTTCTTTTTATTTTGCTTTTAGGTAGAGTTCCAGTGCCTGATAAAAGATGGGAATTCTTGTGTGAACATTATCAGCCATTGAGGTAAATATGTAGCATAAAGAAGTTAGGATCCTGTCTTTTTTCCTAATATTCTGATTGTTATATTTCTCATGCTGTGTACATACATGTATTGATGAGCTGTTGTCAGTTATTGCTAAATACTAGGTTCAGTTGTTTTTTTTCTCTTCATAGTTATAGTTGCACACAGTGTATGGCCATTATGGATTGTATGTATCAATGAAAACAGTTAAAATAATGCCTATCCTATCCCGTAACTCAAAGGTTGTAGGGGCAACACAGATGATCGTTTAACCAGCGTATTCCATCTTTCTCTGTCCTCAGCAACCCTCATGTTTCACTCAGTGTCAAGCCAGTACATTCTCGAATGTTGTCCTCCCATCTCTTTTTCTGTCTCCCTCTTCTTCTGCCTCCTTGCACCATGCCTTGCAGGATGGTCTTTGCAAGGACTGATGTTCTGGTGATATGGCCATACCATCGGAGTTTCCATTTCCTCACCACTGTCAGCATGTCATCGTGTTGTCCAATGTCTTGTGTGATGGTCTGTTGGACTTCGTTGTTGGTGATGTGCTGGGTATAGGAATGCCCAGAAGTCATCTGTAGCACCTCAACTCCATGCTTTGTATTCTTCGTTGTAGATCTGCTGTGAGGGTCCATGTTTCTCAAGCGTATAGGAAGATGGAGATGACAAGGGAGTGCAGCAGCCTTACCTTGGAATGTAGACTGATGGTCCTGTCTTTCCAAATGGGCTTCAACCTTGCCAGGGCCGCAGTTGTTTGTGCCATCCTGGAGAGGACTTTCTGTCTGATACAATGGCTCATAAATATTTGCAGCTATGCACTATGTTGAGGGATTGGCCTTGCACTTTGATGTCCATGTTGATGCCATTGGTGTTTTGGTCATCATTTTGGTCTTCTCTGAACTTTTTTCCATTACATAAACTCTGGAGGTGGTGTCAAGCCTCTGTACCAGCTGTGCAAGTTCTTATACCTCTCCAGCCAATCCATCAATGTCATCGGCAAAACGGAAGTTGGAGATTGCTCTACCCCCTATGCTGACTTAGCCTTTGTGATCTGCAAGGGCATCTGACATGATGCGCTCTATGATGTTAAAGAGTGTTGGAGAGAATAGGCATCCTTGACGCACACCGATTGTTGTTCTGAACCAGTTTCCGATGGTGCTGTTGTGAAGGACTGCACTGGTAGGCTTGTCATACAGTCTTTTGATGACTTCAATAATTTTAGGGCTGATGCTGTAAACTCTCATGGCTTGGGAGGATGATGGTGCCGTAATTTTCACACTCCTGACGATTACCTTTTTGGGGGAAGAGTGATGACAAGCGACTGGGTCCATGGTGTAGGCCACTATCCACTCTGCCAGATCTTGTTACAGATAATTAATGGTGAAGGGCGTCAATCACTTCCCCTCCTGCTTGAATCAATTCCGCAGGTATGTTGTCCACTACTGCTGGCTTCCCTTTTTTCAGTGAATGTACTGCTGTCTCAACTTCTATTTGGAGAATTGGGAGGATTTTGTCTTCTTCTCTGTTCTGGGGATATGCTATAACTGATGGGTATCTATTTGGTGTGTGGTTGTAAAGGTCAGATCAGTACTCTGTTCATCTATCCAAGATTTCTTGTTCTTCTATAAGGCATATGCCAGACTTGATTTGGACCGTCTGGTAGGCCTTCTTGCCATTTTTCTTGTTCAGACTGTTCCCTATTTCCTGGCATTGATCTTCTATCCAGTTCTCCTTTGCTGTGCGCATGCCTTTTCGGATGTCATTGTTACTTTTTTCGATAGTCGTCAGCTCCCTGTGAGGTATTCTTTTTCTTTTTCATCTCTCTTCGTTTATCACACAGGTCCAAAAGTTCAGGGGTGATCCACGGTTTCTTCTTTGGGCGGCAAAAATAAAATAATGCCATGAAATTCAGTTTAAAGAGTGTCTCACTTTGAGACATACAAAGAAGAGGCTCTGAGCACGTGCAGAAAACCTCACCCTTTGTGATCTGGTGAAGGGCTTCCCTTTTTTCAGGGTATTGAAGTCATACTTTTTGCATTTGGGTTTAATTGCTTTAATTAACAAAGATAATTTCTGAGTAATAATGATATAATGTTCTTTTATAAATATACAACCCAGATCTTTATGAAGGTCACAGTTTACCTAAAGATTATGTTGAATGATAATTCATCAAATTGTGTGTATTAAAATTTAAATTGACCCTCATGATTTATTTCTTTTTCTAGGCTGTGAGTAAAATACAGAAGTGTCCAACTTTAGTTCTACTTATATAAAAATATGAAGAGATAAGGAAGTGAACAGCTGGGTTAAGAGCTGCAAGTTTTGTTATGTACGAAACCTTTCTCAAGTAAATGTAAGGATTGTCTGTCTTTAATATAGCCTATTTTAAAAATGTATGGCAACTTTATTTTCATATATGTATGATCAATATGCTGTACAGAAGAATGCAGAATGTATTGTGCCATATGTTTGCAGTAAAGTTCCAGCCTATCTGAATGTAGTGGATATCGCGGGTCTCGTGAAAGGTGCCCATGAAGGCAAAGGACTGGGTAATGCTTTCCTCTCCAACATCAACGCCTGTGATGCCATGTTTCATGTCGTCCGTAAGTTTGCTTATTTGCACAGTTGGGCACACATTTGAGGTGGAACTTCAGCGCACTGGTCATGTTGGTGGTCATTGTGATTTATTCATCAAATGAACTTACAACACACATACTTTACCTGGATACACAGTCAGGATGACTTGCACCTCCCAGATTATTTTCATTTTTACATGACTAATCGATTACGTCTGAACCAAATGCACTTTGTGTTATGTTTCAAAATTGCTCTAGTTCTGCACGAATGTTTCACAAATCTGCCTTTCCTCAAGTAAATGAATTATATTTTTTGTTCAGGTGCATTTGCTGATGAGGACATTGTGCATGTAGAAGGTGAGGTGGAGCCACCTCGTGATCTTGAGATCATTCATGATGAACTCCGACTGAAGGACATGGAGTACCTGAAGAAGCACCTGGAGCCCCTGGAGAGATCCGTTGTCAGAGGAGGAGCAGACAAAAAGAAGAAAGAAGAATATGTGAGGTTAATTACTTGCATATTGTTGTTGTATCAATTTTCATTCATCAGGTTAACATAAGTTGTACTCATAAATATTTTTTGATAATTGATAATTTTTTTTATACATGTTGGGAATGACATTGATGTGTGTAAGGCATAAAGTTCCATGAGCTGTGGATATACCATGTTTGGCTCAAGTTTTTTGAAGCAGTGCTGTGTTGACTCAGATCAATGCTGAAATGTCTCTGTTTAATGAGAATCATTCTTTTTTTCTTATTTTTTAATGAAAGGGCACAGGAGAGGATGAGCCATCATGTTTTGCTGCCATAAATGTCACATCCTCATTATTCAATGTCAGTTTCATTTACCATTCAAATACACAGTACACAATGTGTAAGTGAAATCTGTGTATAAATTAAGTTTTATGCCACTAATAAGGGATCTTGAACAGATAAATAAGTTTGGGGGGAAAAAAAATTGATTCATGCAATACGTTTGCTCTTTGTTTTCAGGATGTGTTGAAAAAGGTTGATGCCATGTTGGAGGACAAGAAGTGGGTCAGGCTTGGTACCTGGGATGCAAAAGAGGTTTGTTTATCCTGATGAGTTTAGCATTGCAAAACAATGTTTGTACTTTGTGACATTCTTATTTCTCTTGTAATCCTTCTGATGAGAGTATAAAATGAAGTAGTCTGTGCATGCGCACATTCCATCACACATATTTGATAGATCCTGATGCTTGTTTCTTGTTCCTATATGGGTCAGTGCTGGTTACATAAATTCAACCAGCAAATGCCCCTGTTTTTCCATGTTTACAGTGTTTCATGTGTGACCATGTTTAAAAAATATTGTAGCTAATAATGAGTTTGCGTAAACTTTCAGTGCATGTGCAAATGAAGTAACCAAGTGGCAACACATCACACAAAGGGTCCAACTCTATTCGAATCTGACAAGGCGAAAATCACGCATGTACACAAATCTGATTCACTACCATGTTGCAATTTGGACAGTGAAATACTTACTAAATATTACCATCACTTCGGCGATTGCTATCACGTCAGCAACAAAGGTTAATTGTAGATATAGTCACACGACACTGGAACATATAGGCAATTACTGACTCCAGCGAACCAGTTGATGGGGAAAATAATATGGTATCATGTTGACCAATCTGGTATTCGAACCAGGGACCTTTCGGGTTACTAGTAAACCTCTCTACCAACTGAGCTACCCACCCCCTTATCAGCAACACAGCTACATATCATTTACCTTGAGCCATCAAGGGACGTAATTCCTTTTTGACTGTACAGTTTGCACAACTACCAAGTAGTAGTCAGGTCATAATTCATTAGCAGTTTTCTGTGTTATTTGCAAGGAACTGAAAGCATCTGTTGTTAGCTGTTTCAGCTATTCTAGTATATAATATGCCTGTAAGTAAATTACGCAACATACTGCATTAATTTATTTCCTTTTTGTGTGTTGATTTGCTTGCTGGCATGCAAGAATTTTGTGACTGCAGATTGAAATTCTCAATGAGCATCTGTTCCTGACTGCCAAGCCTGTCATTTACCTCATCAATTTATCTGAAAAGGATTATATTCGCAAGAAAAACAAATGGTGAGTACATTTATTTTATATGCTGTTTTTAGCTGTTAAAACTAGCAGGTCTGACGAATAATGTTTTTAGTTATTCAATAGTTTCTGGATTTAACAAATGCCAGTGTTGGTTGCTGATTATTGGATTAATGAGAAGTTGTAGTGATTTGTGGGATGTGTAAATAGTAGCTACTTCCTAGAGAATATTTTAACCTTGTGCAATCAATACTAAGAAAATGTGAATTTACCAGCTGTGTCAACAACATCAAGAAGATGTACATTGTAGTTCTGCTGATTCTAAAAAAAAAAACACCTTAGATCAAGCTAATTGCCATTTTCCAATCTTCACTGCAGCTATATGTTGTGCAACTACACTTTACAGGTTACCGAAGATCAAAGAGTGGGTAGATGCGAACGACCCAGGGGCTCTGATGATACCATTCAGCTGTGCACTTGAGATGGCGTTAGCTGACATGCAGACTGATGAAGAGAGAGAGGCTTACCTCAAGGAGAGAGAAACAACGAGGTATGCAATGAAATAAAATCATTGAATTTAGTATACCAGTGCATGAGAAGATGATGACTATAACTTAGATACATGTTGTGTTTTCATGCATAAAATATACCTCATTTGTTTCGTTTTGTACTCGCATGGGGGAGAGGTGAAGAGAGGAGAGTTTCATAGTATTACACTTTGTTGTCCTCAGGGAAACTAAAATGAATATTACTGCTGCATTAGAATTGTAATTGTTACAGCTACATATATAGCATGGTCATGATTGTTAGGTTTATGAATTTGGGGATTGTGATGGCCATTTTCAACATGTCAACTTGCAGTATTTACCCTGGGGTTTGTTAAGAAATGTAAAAACAAATGAATTAAAACATTACAGTAAAATAAATCCAATTATTAATTTATTAGTAATCAGAGCCACTTTGCCTGTGTTTGAAAAGGGTGTATGTGACTTTGTGGTACTTCTGAGCTCAAAGGAATATGATTGAATGCTTTTGAGAGTACCGTTTTTTTAATTCTTCAGTGCTTTGGAGAAAATTATTGTGAATGGCTACAAGGCCCTGAACCTTATCTACTTTTTCACCAGTGGAAAAGATGAAGTCAAGGCTTGGACTATACAGGTATGGCATTAAAAAATTTGCTTCTTTACTTAGATCCTTTGTAAGAGGAGAGGTCAGTTGTAAGTTAATGTCAGCACTTTTGCCCCAAGTAGGATTTATTTAAAACCTTTCCTGAGCCACTGTGTATTTCTAAAGTAGGAAGAATCAGGATGAACTTCCCTTGTAGATAACAAAAAAATTGCTTTTCAGGTGATAAAAAAAAGTTAAAAAAAAAAGCTTTTTCTGTAGCATTATTTTCCAACTTTTTTCTAATTGTTGTGTCTCTGTTCCTTTGTCAGTGTATGTATTGACCATCTTAAAAAGAACTTTGTTAAGAATTACTTTGCTGTGTTTCATAGATTTGGGATTTGCAAACGTCATCTAAGATTTAATGACGACAATAAATTATGTTATAACTTGTGTCATGCGTTAATACCTTTTTTTTCTTTTTTTAAACTTGTGCCCTTTAGCTTTGCACATCTTTCTATTAATTATTATTATTATTATTATTATTATTATTCTTTCAGGTGGGCACAAAAGCGCCTCAGGCAGCTGGGCGTATCCATACAGATTTTGAAAAAGGTTTCATTATGGCTGAAGTCATGGCTTTCGAGGACTTCAAAGAAGCAGAATCAGAGGCTGCCTGCAAGGTACATTGACTTACTAATGTTTTTTTGGGGTTTTTTTGCTGTCGTTGAAATGTATTTTATAATTATCAAATAAAGCTTATTGGACACATGAGTTTGCTCACAGCAGTTTCAACTTTTTTTGCAGATTATCTCCCTTTGACCTTCTAGTTTGTTCCTTATGTTTTTGTTTTGTTTTGTTTTTCGTAAAAGAACAGTAGCATGTTATTATTTCCCTTTATCTGCAACATTTTGCTTGTTGTTGGTCTTACCCTCCCTCCTCCTCCCCCCCCCCCTTCCGGCCCAGAAAATAAAAATTCACATTTTTGCAAATCAGTGCGAAATGAGTCCTAGATAATCCAAAAATATTTGATCTTTTTTTGGGGGGTCCGCCTGTCTGTCCGCGATCTGGACGTGCAAAACTTGCAAGTAGAATAATATCTCAGAACCTATTTCAACTATCACAACCAAACTTGGTAAGATGGTGTATATTCATAAATAATCAGTGAATGAATGACTTCACTTCAAGGTGAAGGTCATAGTGTCAACAAAATTTAATGTTAGTCAAAAAATGACAGTTTTTCACAAACTTTCACTTTTTTTAAAACTGAATTTATGATTCTTTGATGCATGATAGATATCAATGAGATACACATTCTTTGCACATTTGGTCAGTCTCACTCCAAGATCAAGGTTACTGGAGCTGTCCAAAGTCAGTTAGTATTGGTACTTTGAAGTGACCTTTACTTTATATGAGAGGTAGAAATTTCAAACTTGTATTTAGAGATGATAGATTGATCTTTCATATATGTTCCATTTTTTGCATTGATCTTGAAGATCAAGGTCAATTTAAGGTGGTGGTAAAGGTGGTCCCATAGCCTTGTAGCCGTAGGGGAGCGTGATGTTGGAGATCACACTTATCTTGGGTCAGCGTAATAAGGGTGATGCCCATCTCTCTCCCTCGCTGCTTTACCTTCCCCACCCTTAAGAGAGTAGGTACTCAATCACAGTTGAGTCAATTGGGGGCATTGTTATTTGTCGCTTCACGTTTTGCGGTCACCCATCCAAGTGCTAACCGCACTGGACGGTGCTTAACTTGCAACACAGTAGCGAGTGCTCCAACAACTGCGCTATCCGACACCCCTAGGTCAATTTAGGCCTTGCAAAATTTTTTTTTAAAAATAGGTCAGTCATACAGTGGAATAATTTATTTAACCCATATTATGCAAACACATTCGGTTATTTAATCATACATGAGCATGAGATGTTACATGAAGGTCAAGGTCATTCCATGGTCACTGAAGGCCATTGTCGTCCCAAGCTCACTGTTTTTTTGGCATAATACACACAGCAGCTCGACCAAAGCTTTTCAGATTTTGAGGTTAGGTCAGCCAGGCTAGCTATAAATAGCTTCGCCGATACTTCCTTTCACTGGAAGGGGGGGTGCAGGCAAGCTATAAATAGCCCGCAGCAAACGCGGAGGCACTGAAAAGTGCTGCTCGCATAGGAATTGAGCTGATGTGTACAACTTTTACTGTAGTTTTATTTGATTTTACATGAGAGTATTTGTAGTTGGAGGTTAAGGTGAAGAGCATAGAAATATCAAGTTGGTATTATTTTGCAATTTAATGCAACTGTTTAATTTTGTGTTTTTCTTTTTTTCTGGGCACTCATTTTTATGTTAAACATTGGAAGTTTTATAAGGCGCATGTGAATCATGTGGGCTTTGTTCTTCTAGTTTGTTTCTTTTGTTTGCTTCTTTCTTCCATTTTATATCATATAAATAGCTAAAGTCGCTTTTATTTTCTGTTGTGTAGGCTGCTGGCAAATACAAGCAGAAGGGCCGAGACTACATAGTGGAGGATGGTGACATCATTTTATTTAAGTTTAACGCTGGAGCCGGTCTTGCCGGAAAGAAGAAGTGATGCTGTTGTGCTTAGAAAATCACAATGACTTGAATAGTCACAAGCGTTCTCTTTCAGCATGGCAGTACCCCTCCCATCCTTTTATTTTGGGTGGAAATACAGTGTGTTTGCTAACCTTCATCGACATTTCATCATATGCTGAATCTTTGGACACGCATAGTAAAAAACAAGACCATAGATAAACATCTAAATTGATGTTTTCCAGGCTACCATTGTCATATTGGATAAATAGACATTTAAAAAAAAATTAACCCTTGCTAGGTAAACATACTCAAAATTTGAATATTATTTCTGTGACATCAGTATTCACTCCACATTTATAGCTAAAATGTTGTGCAGTGAATAAAAATGTCTTAAATGACAGTGTTTGTGGAGATCACATGGTAAATGCTTGTTTGGGTTTGCAGATTAGTTTGTGAAAATTCACTGATAATTAAGCTACTTATTAAGAAAAGGGGGTATTTAAAAGTTCAGTGATAATTAAGTTTTTGTCAGCTATTTCCAAATATCACAAATTAGTTGAAGGTAAAGCAACGAGGGAGAGAGATGGGCATCACCCTCATTATGCTGGCTCAAGATAAGTGTGATCTCCTCTACGGCCACAAGGCTATGGGACTACCTTTACCTTTTTACTTTCTAGTTGAAGGTGTGGGGTTGAGTGTTTTTTTTTTGTCCCACTCCACATCTGTGTTTTTGTTTTACCAAGCAGTTAGTTACAAAAATGCTGCACCTTAATTCCCAACATCTATTGTTCATGATATTGGTGCATTTTAATTGTTAGGTGTACACACTGCTAATATTATTTCCCTCCTAAAGATGGTTTTGTATGCTTGCTCTTAATCATGGAAATTTCAGCTTTGCTGCTGCTTTCCCTATGTGCCTAGTTATTGGTTGTTTGAGAGTGTGTATGTTTCCATTACACATGAAATTAAACCAACCTAAGTTTTTCTCTTCTCTTCAGGTGTGTTATCTGCGCCAATACGTATTATTTATAGAAATAGCTCCCTTACATCTACACATTCTGTATCTCAGTTTCTACATTTCTTTCATTCTTCTATATATCAGTCTCAATTTCTTTTCTTTTTTTCTCTCATTCTCTTTCTCTACCTCCCGCCTACTTTCCCTTTCTCTTTCTCTTCTCTCTCAGCTAGGAAAGTGCTATTTAAGAACTATATATGCATCAGCAGCTGCAACAATGACACAAGCAAGCAAAAGCGAAGCTTTACCGTCCCCGGACACATATTATAGGGCTTAAGGCTAAATGACACACAGAACACCACCACATCAAGAACAATTACAGAAGTAACTATTAAGTGGTATAGTGATAATAAATAGTCGTTATCGTTTCTCTCATCTGTGACATAGCTATTTGCAATGTGTTGAAATTTATACCGACCTAGTAAACATTATTTAGGGATGTTAGTTGCAAATTCATAACCATCGCTGATGACACATAGCCTGCACCAAGGAGGCTCAACTGACATGGCACAGACAAAGATCATGGATAGACTATAGTATCCTATCCTATCCTGTCCCGTAACCCGAAGGTCGTAGGGGCACCACAGATGATCGTTTAACCAAAAGTTACTCCTATTTCTGTTGCCAGTCAGGAATGTTTTTTTAATTTTTTTTTCACATCTGTTTCCCCCTGAGGACTTCTGCCACCATCTTCTCGTGTGTTGGAAAATCAGTTGTCTTTTGCAAGGCTGATGACTGACGAGTGAGAACACAAAGAAATGGACATTTGCAAAGTTCTGTGTCGCAATTCCAAGCAATGGCAGCATGAAGAAGGGAGATTATCATCTTGAGGACTATGTCAAAGACACTATCAAATTGGCCCAATTCGAAGGCTTTGCTTTGGAAAACTGATTTCTCTGGAATTGCGTTGTTTTTAGATCTGATGAAAAATTGGGCTTTGATCAAAAAGCTAAAGTTTTTAATTTGAATTTAAGTTCGGCCAGGGAATTATTTCTGAAACGGCTTGATCCTATTTCTGAGTGCCATGCGGTTTTTTGTATTTTGGAGTGCCTGGGGTTTCACATAATTAATGTTTTGGAAGGACTCTTCCGAGCCAAATAATGGACAACTTGTAAAAGATCTGTTGAAAAACCCTAGTGGTAAAACTGAATACTCTCCACCAGCCAGTCAGGATTACAATAAAGACATCCACACAAGACGGCTGAGGCTTCACCCCATTATCAAAGTTTGGAAAACAAAATAGAATACAAACATCAATTATCAACACACATACATAAAAAATGCCTACATTTGCAAAGTTCTCATAAATGTCCCACCTCGAAGGCTTTGCTATCCAAAAAAACACAAATGGTCTTGTCCTCGAAGAGTTTTTAAGAAAAGGTAAGAGACTAGGCTAGCGAAGAAGACCATAGTTAGTTGATAGAACAACAGGAATGAGAAAGAGCAAATGAGAAGGACAGCGACAGGGAATTAAAGCACTGTTTCCAGAAAGTGGATCCTGTTTCTGAGTGAACTATGCGGTTTGAAGTATGTATATTTGGTGTCTGGGGTAAGGTAGGATCTATTTTATCAACCTAAAACGAAAAACCTTACGAGCAATTGTTTTTACGGGTTCTGTCCCTTATGTTGGCTAGCCCTTGCTATTAAAAGGGGTTCCGTCTCTTACCGGTTTTGGTAGTTGCTATTTTTAGCTCCAAAATGTTGGCTTGCCCGTAGGCACAAAAACTACGGAATTTATTCATTTAAAAAAAATAATATTCTTTCGAAAGAGTTATTTTTGGATGTAAGCTTCTTTTTTCAATTGGGCAACACTCACTGTGATTGTTAAAAGGATCTGTCGAGGGGGTTTGGTCAAAGTGGGTCCCTTTAAACTGCACTTCCATCTCTTTAGTCGTGACAACTACGTCTTCTTTTTGTCTATCTTATAATGATAATGGTCTCCACATTGAGTGATAATAGTCTTCCCATAACCAGTAATGAAAGTCTCCATAGCTCATCACTCTACCAGGTGAGATTATGAACTAGATATTCGTGCCATTGATTGTGTCTTTGTTGCTGACACAGGACTTAACACTCTCTGGAGATAAAGTCTAATCTGTCTTTGTCAGATTGTAAATATAAGTAGCGACTCGACTACAGCGTCTGTTTCTGTTCATGTTGCTTTGTAAACAGTGTGTCTCTGTGACTGACACAAGACGTACACTAATCAGTAGAGATGGAGTCTGTAGCAAGACAAGTCGCTCTGTGTCAGCGCGATAGGCGTGAATCTGGCTGAGGCCAAAAGATCGATAAAAAGGTGGCTAGAGGGGGTGGAACAGAATGCGATCGAATGTATGCAGAGTGTCTGAGACTCATGCCCGTGCATTGATTGTCTGAGAAGTGAGCTGCCCGCTGACGCTACAAGCATAGAGCACAGAGGCGTTACATGCTGAAAGTGCATGGATCCTCAATAACAAAGCGGTAAATAATAACAACACAAGGCATCTTTCTTTATTATTATTATTATTTATGTATTTGTAGATTATATTAAAAGCTGATACGAAGTTCGGTATTAGATCAGTCCCAAATTGACCGTCGAAGTGACACACATAAGTACACGTTGGGGGCTGACCGACTTCCAAGTCGCTGATTGTAGGATTGTGCCCGTAGGGGTATCCCCTTGAGCCTCCTACCTCCCATCCTCCTTTCCACCACGCCCATTTTCTCATACACTGCCCCCCCCCCCCCCCCTACAACCTCTTACTAAGATACCGCGAAGGGCACGAATCCTGTAGATTCCACAAACTAGCCCGTTGCTTATTCATCAGCTCTTTGCCGTCACACACAGACACATACGTACAGTTTCCGCGTAATTCGTGTAATATTTAATTGTTTCGGTAGACAGCAGACTGTTCAAGGGGAAGTCAGATGTTATAACTATGAGCGTCCTCTTCCGTGTCCGTAAGCCTGTGTGAGATTCTTTATAACAAGTTTGCCTTCTCAAGGAAACACACACAAAATAAATAGACATAACAGGATGGCAAGACTATCCTATCCTATCCTGTCCCGTAACCCTGAGGTCGTAGGGGCACCACAGATGATCGTTTAACCAGCATACTCCATCTTTCTCTGTCCTCAGCAGCCCTGATGGCTTCGCTGATGGCAAGACATTCAAAGGTATTTCCAAACACTCACACACATAGCCGAAAATAAATGTTTTTCAAAAGTGTTAAGTTTCTTGGCGATGTTGTGACTCGGCTTTATCCTAACGAAGCAAAAAGAAATCATGTCTGAACTTTGGGCAAACACAAAGTTATCCAAATCGCCTCAACCAACTTTTAGATACAACGTTTTGAAAATGGTACGTGAAGCACAATGATCTTGACCTTTGAGAAAGCATACATACTATTGGAATTATATAACACGCATAGCAATAGATAAAGTATCTACAAAATAAAAATGACGAATTTAGGTTTAGATCTAGTTATTTTTGAGATGAGGCAAAAAGTGCCTTTTGAAAAAGAAAACAAAAAGTGAAATTCAGAGCGACGGACCGACTGACTGACCGACAGTCCAACTGCTGGTGAAGGATGGCCCATGAATTGAAAAACCTGTATACCAAAACTCAACAAAATCGTTTCAGCCGTTTTTTCAAATATTGAGAAGAACGTGTTAACAACAACGTTCCAATGATCTTAACCTTTGCGGTACAGCGAATATGATGGAACAAGAGAGAAAGGCCAACAACCTAGTAGATAATGTTCCTGTGAAGTTAAGTGGTTCTTGAAATATGGCGTCCAACTAACCGACGACGGACTGACAGAACGACAGACGAAAAGACCGATATTTTCCTCGCTCAGATTTTCTTCCTCCCCGCCCCCCCCCCCCCCCCACTCACCGCCCGGACTGGTTATTATGACAAAAAAAAAAAAAATATATATATATATATATATATATATATATATATATATATATATATATATATATAGATAGATAGATAGATAGATAGATAGATAGATAGATAGATATAGATAATAGATAATAGATAGATAGATAGATAGATAGATAGATAGATAGATAGATAGATAGATAGATAGATAGATAGATATTCCATTGATGTTTATGTGTTGAAAGTGTTGACATTTCTACCAGATATAATCTCCCGGGTGCAGCTAGCTGATAAAACAAAACGAACAGCACAATACTCCAACTATGATTGCAGGTTGTGTAAGAGGTTTACAGCAAGCGCCTATGGCTTTTATTGACTGCACAGGAAGCCGAGCGGGAATGAGCGAAGGGAAGTAGTCTGGGCACGATGCCTATGGGTGGACACTGCTGTCTGCTGAGGGCAGATGAAAGATTGATTTTAGAAGGCGTGGGCGTCTAAAGAAGGAGGGAATCTCTCTCTCTCTCTCTCTCTCTCTCTCTCTCTCTCTCTCTCTCTCTCTCTCTCTCTCTCTCTAAAGAAGGAGGGAATCTCTCTCTCTCTCTCTCTCTTCCTCCCTCCCTCCCACCCCCTACCCTCTCTCTCTCTCTCTCTCTCTCTCTCTCTTTCTCTCTTCTTACACATACGCACACTGTATTTGAGACCATAGAGCCAAATCCGTGTTTGAGTCTAAACTTTTAGGTGTTTTAGCTAAATTTATTTAATAGTATTTATTTAACATCTTTTATGTAGCGCAAAAGCAATAATTATAAATAATGATGGTTTAAGTATGCGCGATGTTCCAACATATCGGCTGCGACAAAACAAGACAACCATAACGCAAACTAAAAAGACTTCATGCTCACAATCTGATTTATTTCTGATTTAGATTTTTTAATTATATATTTCACCAGCTTCGTTGCCTGTGGTCTACTGAACAAATGGCACTGGAAAACCAAATTATACTGTTTCAACCTCTCGCTGACAATAGCGTTGTTTTGACGTCGTATGTCAAGACTGATGCGCGGTGAATAATTATGTTTTATCACAGATCTACTAAGTACCAAAAGTGATAGTCTGTGCTAGCAGCCTGATAGGAAACACTATTTCATACTGTATCTGCGGTCTTTTGCGCATATAATTCCTGACAGTGGCAGAATAATTATGTCCGATTCATTATTCCTCTGCTCTTTGTTATCACTGATAGAATAGTAGATCTACCTACAGTCTCCGTGCTAGAGCTAGCAGATAAATAGGTTCGATCTTTGTTGTTTTTAAATTATTATTTTTAGTTCGCTTTAAACAATTTTGTCTGTTGTTTGTTTGTTTGTTGTTGGGGCCGGGTAGCTCAGTTGGTAGAGCGTCTTACTAGTAACCGAAAGGTACCTGGTTCGAATCCCGGATTGGCCAACGTGTGGCCATATTATTTTCCCCTTACCATCAACTGGTTCGCTGGTGTCAGAATAATGTGACCAGTAGTCGCCTATACGCTACGGTGTCGTGCGACTGTAATCTACAATTACCGACTTTTGAAAGCTCCGTTAATTCTACGAAAGTGTCTTTAGCATATCGAAGTAGCTCAAAAGACGACTTTAATTATTGATTGAACGGGTTGAACTTGTGAACTGAGAGCCGCTCAACCATGACTGTGACAACTGAAGTCTGTTTTGAAGAATGAAACAACACACTCACACAGACAGACGAACACACGTACACACAAATAAACAAATACACACTTACGTACACACAAATACGCTAGTGCAGGCACTCGCAAACACACGCACGCACACACAATCACCCCCCCCCCACACACACACACACACACACGTAGTACTACCAAGCGAGTGCAAGAAACGGTTTTTGCTATTTGTGGCGAGGTTTTCTATAGTATAGCCTAGCCTATAATCTCTTTCACCTCCTTTTCCCAAGATTGCCGCACCCCTCTTTCCTTCCCACCGGCACCAGCCCGCCTTCCCCGCGCCCTTCTGCCGACCCCCCGCGACCCGCCCCCTCTTTGTTCCTCCACCCCTTTATCATATGGCTTCGGCTCTTGTGGGTCTACTTTTTTTTCTTCTATTTGTTTAAAGGTCACTGTGCTGTTTCTTTTGCCTAACCATCTTAGTACAGCTACGCGTCGGTCTATATTTATTTAAATGCAGTTTTTGTATTGAAGTGTGTGACAAGATTGAAGCTGAAACGGTGTAACACACTTTGAAAGTGTTTATTTATTTATTTATTGGTTAAGTGATAAAACTGTCAAGCTAAGTTATGCAGGATCGATTTTTCTCCTTCTCTTGCTTTCATTCGTCGTGTGCCTGTGCTCACGCTGCAAAAGGTCACGCAGCCATAGGGGGCTGTGTACAGGAAAGCCATCGAGATTACTATGCCCAGCCACTGTTTGAAGCAAATTTTCCTGCGTGCGGCTGGCTATTTGAATGCTTGCAATGTAGTAGGCCTATTTCATTTGACCTCTTTCTTCCCATTCCACTGTTGTGAGTCTTGAGAACGTAATGACGTCAATGTGCACTGTACTGGCCCGCCCCCACGGACAACGCCCTAACTAGGGCGTGTCCCGTCATATGAAGATGCCCCATTGATGGAAAACAGCCTTTTTTTACTTTTTTTTTTCTTCTCCATCCCTAACTGTAATTATCGGTTTTGTACTAAGCAAGGCGAAGCAGCAGCAGCAAACTGATTTTAGGGTCTTTGGGAAAATTATTAATTCACTCGCGGTAATTTATAAAGCATGTAACAGTGTAGTAACAGATAGCGTTAATTATATAGTATAATGAAAATGGTAAATGTTGACATTCATCGTTATTATTGTGGTACAATAATTGGGTCATAAGAGGCCGGATACATAAATATTATCCTGCAATACAACATGTACGGACAATAAATGCCCGAGCACAAAAATGTGTGAGGGAGAGTGGGTGAGTGAGAAGAGTGAGAACTGGCACATGAATTAATAAGTAGTAATTTCAACCTTACATTACATTGCATGATTATTGCTTTAGGTCCAGCGGACTCTTCCGAGCCAAATCAGGACCGGACAACCCCCGATCCGCATGAAAGATCTGCTGAAACAACCCTAGTGATAAAACTGAATGCTCTCCACCAGCCAGTCACTTTACAATAAAGACATCCCACGCAGGGGAAGCTGAGGCAATACTGTAATTTATCGAACCCCTGTTTACAAAAACAAAATATAATACAAACATCATTATAAATTATCAACAAAACACATACATGTAAAATGCCTACATTGCTAAATAATAACATCATAGGAAGCCATAGTGACCACCTGGCAGAAAGCGTCCAATATTCCCAAGCTGATCCAACAGACCTCACACCCAAACAAGGAGTCTTGTCCCGGAAGAGTTTTCAAGAAAAAAGGTAGGTGATTTGTCTAGCGAAGAAGAAGATAGTATAGCAGATTGATAGAATAGAGCAGGAATGAGAAAGAACAAAATTAATGAGAAAGACAGCGACAGTGGGAATTTAAAGCACTACATTTCCAGAAAGTGGGGATACTATTTATACTGAAACCCCCGGCACCCCAGCTGGGAAATTTCAACCTTACGCTGGACATAAATTGAAGGAAACAAATTTGCTGTTTTGTTTTGATAAGGGAGGAATGAGATAAGGCTGCTGCGCTCCCTTGTCACCTCCATCTTCCTATATGCTTGCGAAACATGGACCCTCACAGCAGATCTCCAACGAAGAGTACAAAGCATGGAGATGAGATGCTACAGATGACTTCTGGGCATTTCCTATACCCAGCACATCACCAACGACGAAGTCCGACAGACCATCACACAATTGGACAACACGATGACCTGCTCACAGTGGTGAAAAAACGGAAACTCCGATGGTATGGCCACGTCACCAGATCATCAGGTCTTGCAAAGACCATCCTGCAAGGCACAGTGCAAGGATGTATAAGAAGAGGGAGACCGACAAAGAGGTGGGAGGACAACATTCGGGATGGACTGGTTTGACACTGAACGAGGCAGTCAGGGTTGCTGAGGACAGAGAAAGATGGAGTACGCTGGTTAAACGAAAATCTGTGGTGCCCCTACGACCTCCGAGTTACGGGACAGGATAGAAAGGGAGGAATGGGGAACGTGGATTATTTTTTCGTTTTTTAATTTTCTTTTTGGTTTGTTTGTTTGTCTGAAACTAGCATTATTAGGCCTATATCCTTCAAAAAAGAAAGTGAGCTGATCGAAAAGAAGAAACGAGAGAGAGAGAGAGAGAGAGAGAGAGAGAGAGAGAGAGAGAGAGAGAGAGAGAGAGAGAGAGAGAGAGAGAGAGTTTAACATATGATGGCACGGTAGTTAGTCAGTTATTCATTGCTTACAGGGTCCAGCGGACTGCAAAGAGCCGAATCAGGACCACAAAATCAAGACAACAACTTGGCTGAAAGAGGACTCACCCCTGATCCACATAAAAGATCTGCTGAAACAACCCCAGTGATAACACTGAAGGCAATCCACCAGCCGGTCACTTTAGGCCTACAATAAAGGGGACGCTGAGGTTATACACTAATTTATCAAACCCCCGTTTACAAAAAACAAACTAGGCGCTAGCCCAGGTAATGTCTTTCTTGCGATTTAGCAAAATGTGTTCAATACTGGTTCTTGAGATATGACGTGCCACGGACCGACCGACCCAACGACCGATGGACCGACATTTGGCTCGTTCTGATTCCCGACTTTGTCAAAGTATTTTCACACAAGTTTGAAAATATACAAAATGTATTAAAGGGCCCCAATTCGAAGGCTTTGTTTACTTTTGGCGTAAATGAGTGTAGCTGAAAATTCGCATTGTTATTAAATAAAACAACGATATAGCGGGCTTTCGTTGCACAAACCAACCCTGACATTTGAATTTTCCGTTTCTTTTCTGACTGAGAGTGATTTCCCCTGTTTAACGGTTAGGCTACACTCTAAGATTTACTATACGATAATTTGTAGTGCTATGTCCTATTAATAGGCACAAAAACTACAGAATGTGTTAATTTAAAAAATATTACGCTTTCGAAAGATTTTTTTTGGGGGGTGTGGGAGGAGAGAGTGTGGGGGGGGGGGGAGTTGTTATTGTTTCTGTTTTTTTATTTGTGCAAGCTATTATTTGTTTTCAGGAGGGGTGTGGGGGGGGGTAGGTAAGGGTGGTGGGAAGAGGTGAGGGGTGGGGTGGGTGGGAAACATTTGCCATGAATGTTAAACGGAGCTGTCGATGGGGCTTGGTCGAAGTGGGTCCCTTTAACAGTGTACAATAATGGGTTGTAACTATAGTATGAACTTATTCATTTGATTCATCCCCTCTCCTTTTTTTCTTAACTTTGAGGTCTGCTCACTTCTGTCCTAACACTTATTTGCTTGACCCGAACCATCATTCCACTGCAAAACCTTGTACCGTCAACGTCTTAGACCATTTAATGAGTTTTCTCCATAGTTTCATCCGTTTTACTTCATTACAACCTTTTGCACGGTACCATTATTATTTTTTTGAAGTCTACATAGTTATTGCTGGCTAAATTTTGGGAGACAAGCAAGTTAGGTAAGTAGCAAACAGTAATTCTTGCATCATCAATGTCAAGATGGTATACTGATCCTTTCACCGACGCTGTAGTAAGCTTCCAGTTACAGACTGAAACATGGACAGCCTAAAAATGTGGCAATATCCAGATATATACTCCCCTTATCCTTGTAACGGCTCCAATATCACTTGGCATTTAATATTTTTTTAGTTCTTTACATTTTGTTAACGGAAAGAAGGCCATAATATACATGAATATACATTGCAGACAATACAATACCTTCTTTCGTCGAAAATATGTAACTATAATATCCTCCTATCCTATCCTATTCCATAACTCAGAGGTCGTTGGAACATCACAGATGATCGTTTAACCAGCGTACTCTTTCTCTGTTCTCAGCAACTCTTATGGCTTTGTTTAGTATCAAACCAGTCAATTGTCGAATGTTGTCCTCCCACCTCTTTTTCTGTCTCCCTCTTCTTCTGCCTCCTTGCACCGTGCCTTGCAGGATGGTCTTTGGAAGGCCTGATGCTCTGGTGACGTGGCCATACCATCGGAGTCTCCGTTTCTTCACCACTGTGAGCACGTCATCATGTTGTCCAATGGCTTGTGTGATGGTCTGTCGGACTTCGTTGTTGGTGATTTGCTATGATATAGAGGGGAGTATATCTGGATATTGTCAAAAGTGTCAACATTTGGCTTGCATGATTCCTACATATCTTAGATAAAACATGATACTAGTAACTTTTTATGCAAGTTGAACTACTACTCGAATGTAAGTCTATGATTTTGCTTGGTAAACGTCATTGGTTGCCTGGAACTCTAAAGTGCTATAGTAAACGTTTGGAGTCATTACTGTTGTTAATCTCATAATAACAGCTAGAGCACTATTCAAAGATATTAGTACATCAAAATGATTGATGACGTTACATTAAGAAACCGTGATAAATTTCTGGAACTGTAGCTAGTAATTTCGCTATTTACTGTTCCTTTATGCTAATTAAGGGTCAAAAGTTAGTAATTTCATAATATTTATTCTACCAAACAAATCCAGCTATTAGACTAAAGACGATACTTTGATCACCTAAGACATAATATAACTTCTTTCACCTCGAGTACAAACGTAATAACGGACTACAGCAAATGATAATTTAGATTTTTTTTTAAAAAACCAAATAACGGAAACGAATTAGCTTATTCATGCATGAGTAATAACGACTATTCGTTGACGCTCCCGTAAGATAGAATCATTACGCAAAACACAAGTGTGATGATGGGGGGTTGTTGTGGTGTGTGGTGGTCGTGTTCGGTGATGGTGTTAGATGTTAAGGGTGGTTTGTTAGACCATTGTCCGGAGTCACACCACCCATTTCACCAAATACACTCACAAACATAAATAAAACACGCAGGCTGGAAGGTTGTGCGTTTTAGCAACTTTACTGGACACAGGCACAGAAAACACTCGTTACTAACTAAATTGACAGTCTTCACAAATATATATTTAACTCTTCTACAGTTCACACACTCTCTATTTTCTGACTACAACATTTGTTTCTACTTCCCTACAGTCTATGTTCCTGGTTTAACTAACTCTAACTACACTCCATGTCTCCTCTCGGGACCGTCCTATAGTCTTTCTATCTTTCTTTTCTGACCATCTCTCTATCTAATCCTTTTCTGACTACTTCTCTTCCTAATTCTTTTCTGACTACCTCTCTTCCTAATCCTCTTCTGACTACACTTTATGACCTGTATGTAACATTAATGCTGACAATATGGACAAGTACAGCAATCAAAAATCACACACATAGTCTATATGGAGAATGGACAGAAACCCATATACTCTTAATGAGATACGTGATAGAGTCACAGAAAGAATACAGAATATGCATCACATCAACTAGCCTACATTCATTATAATACAATATAGCTTGCACACATATTCATAGCTTGCACAATGATTACATTCCTAACAAAAGAATATCAATTACTGGTTAAAAGAACTCTATAAACTTATTAACTAAACATGTCTCTTCATTCATTGTTATCATTCTAAGGTTAAGTCTATGCACCGAATGCCCAGAGTGAGTCTAATGCGAACATCATTGTTGGTAGGACCGTCTGTCAACTTATATTTGCAGTATCATGAGCTTGCCGTATCACGCCTTACCATTCGACATTCTACAAATTCTCTGGACTTCCAGTTTCCACAGCAGCTACTAATCTGCTGTCTACCTCTATTTACTGAAAGGTGAAAGATATGCTTGAACCAGTGCTGCTCTCATTGTCTTCTCTGTCTTATAGCCCTTAGCACCTGGTCAATTATCATCTACGGGACACTCCACTCGGATCCGCCCTGCAAATAGTCTATCCTAATAAATATCTAACACGGTAGGGTTTATTTAGATGTACGTAGCGTGTCTCAAGGAATAGCATCAGTGATAGAGCAAACATGCTTATTAATCAAGGCTAGGCCACTGATTACACAAGCATAAAAAAACCGTATCATAAATATAATTCACTTTTATTGACCGTAATTATTAATATTGAGAGGACCTTTGGGCCACAAATTGTGTATGTTCATCATTTGGATTGATTATATTCAAATGGTCGATTCCTTCCGTACTCATTGGGCGTTCAAAACTCGGGTATTCCAAATTCTTGGTCCAATTTCATCTGAATTTTCAGTTTTCTTAACGCATCTAAATCTATTCTTGAGTGAAGCGTTTGACCGCTGTAATACGTTTATGCAGTAAACGACTAAAGAAGGAGAAGAAGAATCTTGAACACGGGACCCCTTTTTGATGCCACATTGATTAGCATATCATCAAAGTATTACTTCTACCACTATTATTACTAATTCTGCTACTGCTACTCCTCCTCCTACTACTATTATTTTATTTAATCAATCTTATATAGCTCTTTTCCAACTAAAGAGCTGCTCAAGGTGACGGTCGCTACAAATAATAATAGGGCCTAAAATTAATAACAACTGAGAACAGAACTGATTCGTTTAGGCTACATAATGATTATTTTAGTCGATTGCTTGGTCCAGTATCCTGAATTTAGTGCGTACGTGAATTAGGCGGACTCCACGACTTTAATTTCATTCCACCTTAGTTTGTTAAGATGATGATGATGATGATGATGATGATGATGATGATGATGATGATGATGATGATGATGATGATGATGATGATGATGATGATGATGACGACGACGACGGTTTTTATAGCGCAAGTATCCACGGACAAGTTTCACTGAATATACCTGGTTAATTAATGTAGGCCTACTATTCTATCCAATGTTGTGTGGACTCCACTAGGTCTAGTACTACTGTGACATAATTTTGCAAACTCCGGGAGGTTAGCTATTAAGCTTATTATTGTAATAGTCTAGTCCGATCTGATTTTATGACAGTTGGTGTAATAATAGTCTACTAATTAATACTCTGCTCCCATTTTATTATTCTCAAAGAGCCTACAAATCCCGACGCTTCTCTGAACCGACTCCATTCCGCTTGCTAGATATGGATATAATGCCGCTCCGCCTCCTCCCTCCCCTTCCCACGACTGATCGAGGCGGCCAGACCCCCACTCCTCAAACCAACGCCCATGACCAACCCAAGGCCAACACCCCACCTTTTCAGTTTTTATATGAATGCCAGCTAGGCTTTCAAAACTGAAACTGAAAACCAAACTAAAACAAAAACTTTCCTCCACGTTTGACTTGAACCATCCTTGGTCGCAAGGACGCACCGAGCCCTCGCTGTTAATCCATTTTGTTATTTAAGAATAATTATGGAAATAATGCATTGCGTAATAAGCCATTTATTATTCGTAAGAAAAAACACCAAAGTAGCGCATTTGGCATCACTGATCATAGGTGATCTCTTTCATCTTTCTTCTTACCTACCTCATGAGCTCACACCCCAACTCCACGCCGGTTACTTCATCACAATCGGTCAGTGTATTACATAATTATTCCTTTCTCCTAATTTTCACCACCACCCTATGTATTTTTCTGAGTATTACAACTTTCCTGAGCATTGGCTGTCGTCCTTGTAAACTGAATAAGCATTAAATAAATTGTAAACGTTAATTGTTGATTAACAGTGAAGATTTGCCACACGTAGGCTACATCTGACAGAATGTAAATTGGTTATTTCATTTAACACTGCACTGTGGGGTTGGGTGGAGGATGCAATGGGGGTGACTGAAATAAGAATATGCTGCTATACGTGTTTGCTTGAGCCAGAGCTAAAGGATACGACCAGGTTTTAGTAGGCTCTAATATAAACCACACAGCGTTGTTGAGACTTGACGAGGGCTTCTCATTGAGAGAGGGATCAATTCTGGTTTTGTGTAGGCCACGCTGTACAGCTGTATCCCGTACGGTACGAATTTTCAGTACGATACAGTACGCTCCACCTCTTCCGTTATAATATAGTGTCAGTCTCCGGCGGATATTTTAATTTAGAGCGTCATGCAACTTTATAAAGTACAACCCAATACATGACCCACCGCCGTAGCTCGATTTAGTGGTAGAGCTATTCGCTTGGAACACCCATGACCCAGGTTCGAACCCCGGCTGTGATGTTATTTTCACTGTCCATTTTAGCAGTATGATTGCTCTGGTGGCTCAGTGGTGATCAAATTTAGGTCTCTTCTATGAAATGGTTATCCAAGTCTGCCTTATCGCCAATGGCGGGTGTCGACGTTAAACTTCAATGTTCATTCATTCCTGATGATAGTCTGATTGACTGGCGAGCGTTGTGGCCAAGTGGGCCAAGGCGGGACTAACTTGCCTTGTCCACAGGCCAGAAACCAATGGCGCCTGACAGGTGTGGGTTCGATCCTGCATCGGGGCGTTATGTTTCTCCGAATATTATTTACTTTCGACTCGGGCAACGTCTCGGGGGTTTTCTCCGGGTACTCCGGTTTGCTCCCCCAGCAAAATTTTGAAAACAATTTCAAATATTTAAAGAATTTCTACATTTCAAAAATCACAACTAATGTTAGGTAGGTTGGGTTTGGGCGCGCCACAGGCTGCGACTACGCCTTCCACAGGGGAGGCGGCCCAGAATTTCCCGATAAAAAGGGACAATAAAGCATTAAAATCTAAATCTAAAATCTAAAAAATCTGGTAAGTCAAATAAACATATTTTTCCTTTTGAAGTGTTAGAGCCTTTTTAATTCTTCATATCCTATCATATCCAATCCCCTAACTCGAAGATCGTTGGGGCACAACAGATAATCGTTTAACCAGCGTACCATTAACATAAAAAAAAAACAACCTTTATGTATGCTATGTAATTATGACTGTTTGCTGAAGTCACAATGAGTGACGACCCAGCTGTACTCGAGCTTTCGCAAATCACCATGCAATGTGGAATGCAGCCCCTTGCAGTCAGTGTCAGTAAAAGCGACGGAGTAGATTTCGACACAGACAGACTGCCACATTTCACGAAAACTGTGCTACTGGCATACTTTTGCGTCTGACACTAACAAACACTGTTTCGAGGTAGCACATGTTCGCAGTATAGACTCGCATTTCCTCGCCAGGCGAGTCCCCCCCCCTCCCCCCCCCCCTCGCCATTCGCAGTGACTATTTGTAAACACGAAAGGGGCAGATTTTTTTAAGGCAATAGCCTACTTTCTTTGATGGCAATCCATTGAGAAACGGGAAACTGCCACGCCTTCCATCTGCACTTTTCCCGACCCACTGTGTGGCCTCAACCACGTGCTAGACCTCATTTACATACCGGTCGATGGCTCCAGCACGCGGGGGTCGTCTATTTTTAGGATAATTTTCGATGTGCTTTGTAGTGTTGTAGGCCTAACTAGCAGGCCAGTGCTCTAGAGGTCACATACTACAACAAAGACAAAGAAACCCACGGACAGTGCTTTGTTTGTACTATTTTAGAGAGCTAAGAATCGAAGCAGTAATATCAAATGGACATTAAAGTTCTCAAGATACACACTCTGATGAAAATGGGGAGGGCATAGGGGGGAGAGGCATTTCTTTCATCTCTTTCATGGGGTGGCGAATCTGTCAATCAAGCTGCAGCGAGCACAGGCTGTAACACTCTCTTCCTGTCATGTCATGCGCGTCAGAAAATAGTTCTACAATATGGCTTGAGTTGGTTAGTAAAACGTTTCTTTGTTAAGTAATTTTAATACGGAAATTTGTTTACGATAATAACATCTTTTCAATTAAGGGCATACATGTTTTAATTGTTCAATTGTTTTTGTGCGCATTAATATACGACTTTGGGGAAGAAGGAGGGCCTCAACACTAAAAGGAGTGCTCGGTCATTGTAGCGAAGACGCGGTTTAGGATAGGTGTGTACTTCATATTTCTTCACATGTGCCTCCAAAAATCCTTTCCTTTGGCCCAGGATACGTATTACAAATGAGCTCCAGTAATTCCAAACGATCAAATCAAGAGTATGTAACTCCATCAAGTTCGAACCAGGTAAGCGATTGTATTCTGGAGTAAAAAATATTTTGTTAGTCAGTTTCCGCGTTCGTTGTCCGCCATGATTATTAACACCCCCGCCTTATGACTCCGCCTTTCAGGATGCCCAGCCATCTCCCCTGGCGTTGCTGGCCGCAACTTGCAGCAAGATCGGTGCTCCGGCCGAGGAAGCAGGAGGGGGTGCGTCTGTACGCCTAATCGGGGCGGGGCAAGGTAGTGGTGATCTTGTATCCCAGGGGTGGATTCAGCTCCACAACGGAACCATCGTGGACGCCAAAGGAACCCCGGTGACCAGTTTGGCTGGATCTGTGGCATCAGGAGTTGGTGCTGCAGCTGCCACTCTGGCAGGACAGTTGTTCCAGCAATCGGCGGCTCCCCAGATCGTGGCCACAGCTGGCCCAAACGGACAGATTACATACAACATGATTCCTGGAGCCATGCCAGCCTTCCAGACTGTGATGATTGATGGCCAAGAGGCCCTAGTGCTTGGGGCAGGTAATCCTGCTGGACAAGCCTACTTGGGAGGTGCTGGTATCATGACTCCCCAAGGGCAAATCATACGTGCACAAGGACTTGGTGGTGCAGGTGGTCTCAACTTTGGCATGGGGGCCACGAACATGGGGGCCAATGTGGTCAACATTGGTGGCAACCTTGTCAGCCTGGCTGGAATGCAGCAAGCTGTGCGACCATCCAATAATACTGGCATGATGCAAGGAATGCAGGCATTGGGCAGTGTCCAAGTGCAGCAAATACCAACTATGATCCAGATCCCTGTGAGCGTCAACGGACAGACTGTAATGCAGACTGTGCAAATTCCCATGCAAGCATTCCCCAATCTTCAGCAAGCCACATTGTCAAACGGAGGAATTTTATCATTCAATGCAGCAGGTCAGGTCACTGCATCAGGGGCACAAGGCACCACTCTCAACATCCCTAACATTTCTTCTGGCATGGAGGAGAACAATGGAAACAACAAAACACCAGATAAGACAGACAAGAATGGAAACCAAACTGTTGCAAATGCCATGGCTGCAGCTCAGGCTAACAGCCTGCTCAATGCTCAGCAAGCTCAGAACCTCCTGATAAACCAGGCCATCAACTCCAACACCTTAGGCCTGGCACTGCAAGGAAACCAGGGTGGCATGACCCTCATTCCAGTCAATGCAGCCAACTTCCTAAACGCACCTGGGGGACAGATGATTCTCACCTCCCAAGGTATGGCCATTACACCTTTCCCTCAGTCTATGACCACCTCTGTCAGCACCACATCATCGCCAACGACCACCACAGCATCCCAACAGAACGCTGCGATGACCACCATGTTGCAGAACCAGCAGCTCTTGGCAAGCCAGGGCTTGCAGGGTCAGCTTCTCCCACAGAATTTCCTGCAGGTGAGTTGTTCTTGCAATATTTATATTGCTAATAAATCAATAGATAGAATCATACATAATAATAAATAAATAAATCATCTAAAGAAATGTGTCAAATCGGATTTGAATCAAAAGATTGTTACCATTTTTAAAGAAAATGTAATTTGTTGGCTTTTTCTTTAGCTTTTTATATTTCAAAATACACATGTATTCAAATTTAAAGTTATATAAATTTGTTTATGGATTATGAATCATCCATGTCTGTTGTAGCTTTTAATATATTTATCATTATTTATCCATACTTTACCTAACTCGATAACTGTGTTTATTTAAAAATTATAACTTTAAAGTTTAATAAAAGTTTAAATAATATACATCTTTAACGTTATGATTGTTTGATTCAATTTATAATTGATATATTATTTATTAGTGTTCTTCAAACTCTTGAAATAGTAAATGTCCCTTTGCCCTGGTCCAATGTAGTTTGGTAACTTTTTGAATTTTCTGAAGACTTTGCAGTTAGCTCAACAAAGTGGTGAACATGTTCGAGCTGTTACCTTATTTTGCTACTTTAATAACGTAATTAAATGTATTTTACACATTTTTTGTTGTTGTTTTTTTTTCGAATATCACAGAATCTTCAGGTGCAGAATCTTCAAGGCTTGCAAGGTTTTCAGACTATCGGCGGACTACAAGGAATCCAAGCTATTACGCCACAGGGTCAGATTATCAGTGGAGCAGCTCTGCAAAATCTTGGGGCCGTGGCTCTCAGTTCAGGCGGCACTATCCAGGGCTTGACAGCAACTCCTATGCAGCAAGTGAGGAAATCTTTGCAGCTCCAATCTGTGGCAACATACACACTCATATGTTTCCCACGCTCTCAAAATTTATATGAACACACATACAAACACACTTCTATCACTCAAACATGTGGTGTAACACTATTATTATATTAATGTTTGAGAATGGAAACATTTTTTTTAATCAAATTCTAGATTAACTGCATTCAGTACTAATTTTGAATATCGTCGGTGTCCATTCAAAACCTCGTAACTCCGAAAAAGTAGTTTTTGCAATCTTTTCATGGATATGTCCCTTGAATTTTTGCGCTTTTTTTATCAGAAGCTCGGAATTCATAGCTCAGTTAGAAAGCATCAGTAATACAAAATATCAAAACCTCGTATGTCCCAACAGGTCAAACGATTTGTATCAAAATCTCGTATCTCACTTACGAGGTTTTTATCATTTGGAATAAATTTCTAAAACCTTGTAACTCAACTTACGAGGTTTCATTCAAATAAATGACGCGCTAAGAAGTTGAGTTGACGTCACTTACGCGGTTTTTGTTATTGTCATCGTGGAAATGTTAGCTGCTTCTGGTCATTTTTTCTACATTTTGGTGAGTACTGATGATACATGTTGTCCTTTTATTCAATCATGATTTCTTCTAGATTGATATCGTCCAGATCTTCTCCATATTACTCTTCAGGAATAAACGAACAGGCACGTTATATAACACTCTGTGACTAAATCTGACACTGAATGAGTGCAGTCAAAGGCATACTGTGGCATAATTCTAAATAATTTACAAAAGAATACAGAATAATATTGTGTGTTTTTAGTTTAATGCCCGTCACCCCTGCCAGGGTATGGGCCGCCAACAACAGCTCTCCAGAGTCCTCTGTCCTAGGCCATTCTTTCTAACAGTAACTGACTCCAGGTGTAGCCCATCTTGGTGATGTCGGCCTCGAGGTCGCGTCGCCAGGTGTTCCTTGGACGTCCTCTCTTTTGCTTTCCCTGGGGGTTCCACTTCAGCGCTTGCCGGGTGACGTTCGTCGCTGGTTTGCGTAGGGTATGCCCTATCCAGCCCCATCTCCTTTTCCTGATTTCATCTTCAGCAGGGAGTTGGCGGGTCCTTTTCAAAGGTTGGCGTTGCTGATGGTGTCGGGCCAGCGGATCTGGGGAATCCTTCTGCGGCAACTGTTGATGAAGGACTGGACTTTTTTGATGGTGGTCTCTGCTCCATACAGTAAGACTGACTTCACATTGGAGTTGAATACCCGTATCTTGGTGGCCAAAGACAGCTCTCTGGAGGTTCAGATGTTCTTGAGCTGAATGAAGACAGCTCTTGCTTTGTCGATTCTAGCCTTCACATCCGCATCTGTGCCGCCCTGCTGATCAATGATGCTACCCAGGTAGGTGAAGGACTGCACTTCTTCCATTGGACTTCCATTCACGATGACTGGTTCGGTACTGATGGAGTTGATCTTCAGGATCTTGCTCTTGTCCTTGTGGATGTTGAGGCCGACCTCCGACGATGTGGCCGCCACTGCATTTGTCTTCTCTAGCATCTGCTGTTGGCTATGGGAAAGAAGAGCAAGGTCGTCAGCGAAGTCCAGGTCCTCGAGCTGGTTCCACAGTCCATTGGATTCCGTTCCTACTTTCCCTGGTGGACATCTTCATAGCCCAATCTATGGCGACGAGGAAGAGGAAAGGTGACAACAAGCACCCTTGTCGGACTCCGGTTTTCACCTGGAAGTTGTCTGTGAGCTGTCCGCCATGGATAACTCTGCAGGACATGCCGTCATAGGAGTTCCTGATCAGATTGACCATCTTGGTCGGGATGCTGTAGTGTCGAAGGAGCTTCCAGAGGGTATCTCGATCCACGCTGTCAAACGCCTTCTCATAATCGACGAAGTTGATATACAATGGCGAGTTCCATTCCAGGGACTGCTCCACGATGATGCGGAGCGTTGCTATCTGGTCCGTGTAGGATCTATTATGTCGGAAGCCTACCTGCTCGTCTCGTAACTGTGGGTCGACAGTATCCTTCATCCTTTCCAAAAGGACCCGGTTGAAGACCTTCCCAGGCACAGATAGAAGTGTGATGCCCCTGTAGTTGTTAGTTGCTGAGGTCACCTTTCTTGGGAAGCTTGATCAGGTAACCTTCCTTCCAGTCTGCCGGAACATCTTCTTCCTCCCAGATCCTCTCAAAGAGTGGGTACAGCATCTCCACTGATGCTTCCAAGTCCGCGTTTAGAGCATCTGCTGGGATGTCGTCTGGTCCAGCGGCCTTTCCGTTCTTCATCAGGGGGGTGGCCCTCTTGATCTCTTCCTTGGTCGGTTTCTCACAGTTGATTGGAAGATCCACATTGGCTGGTTCAATGACTGGGGAATTCGTTGGTGCTGGTCTATTTCAGAAGTTTATCAAAGTGTTCAGCCAATCTGTTCAACTGCTTGTCTATACTGTTCATGGTGTTTCCCTGCTTGTCCCTAACAGGTCTTTCTGGTTTGCTGAACTTTCCGGAGAGTCGCTTAGTGGTGTACAACTGTTTCATATTGCCGTTGTACGCTGCCTGTTCCGCTTCAGCCGCCAGTCCATCCACGTAGGCCTTCTTATCTTTTTTGATGCTTCTTTTCACTTCTCTATGGGCTCCTGTGTAGTCTTCTTGGGCCTTGGTCTTAGCTGCTCTGGTTCTGCTGTTGTTGACTGTTGCCTTCCTCTTCTTTCCTTTTTCTATCTTGACCAAGGTCTCTGCTGTGATCCCCTCTTTCTGTTGATGTTTCTTTGGCCCCACAACTTCTTGGCATTTACGATCTTAGTGTCTCTTTCACTTTCTGCCACCTGTTGAGTACACTGTCTTCTTCTTCTTCAAATAATTCCTGAAGCACTTCGAACCTGTTCCTTAGCGCCAGAATAAACTGTTCTTTTGTCTTTGGGTCTTTCAGAAGGCTGATGTTGTACTTCATTCTTCTGCCTGACGAATGTCCTCTTCAACTTCAGCTTCAGTTTCGCCACCACCAAGTGATGGTCGGACGCCACGTCTGCTCCTCTTCTCACTCTAACGTCTTGCAGGGATCTTCGGAATTTCTTGCTAATGCAGATGTGGTCGATCTGGTGTTCTCTGTCGCATTGTCTGGAGATACCCATGTACACTTGTGGATCCGCTTGTGAGGAAAGATGCTGCCTCCGATGACTAGGTTGTTGAGTGCACACAGATCCGCAAATCTCTCTCCATTCTCATTCATTACTCCTAAGGCGTGGGTGCCCATAACTGGTTCGTAACCGGTGTTGTTAGACCCAATCTTGGCATTGACATCTGCCATGAGGATGGTGATGTCCTTGTCTGGGTAGGTCTCAAGGATCTTGTGTAGTCTGCTGTAGAAATGGTCTTTAACATCCTCTTCACTGTCGTTCGGTGGAGCATAGAACTGGACAAGGTTCATCTTGATCTTCCTCATCTTGGTACGGAAGAATGCTGTGATTATCCTGGGGCCATGGGCCTCCCATCCTATAAGTGCCCTCTGTGCCTGATTGGACAACATAAAGCCTACTCCCTGCGTGTGGGGTGCATCGTTTTCTTCGTGCCCGGAGTACAGCAATAGTTCTGTCATCAGTCGCCTTTGTCCAGCTTGGATCCATCGTGTCTCGCTGATGCCTAACACGGTCAGGTCATTATTCCTCATCTCAGCTGCTACCTGTGCCGTCTTTCCTGATTCGTACATGGTCCGAACATTCCATGAGCCGATGGTGGTTCATTTAGGCTTATATTATGGTAATAAATGTTCATTTAGACTTTTGGTAGTAAACGTTCATTTATTATAGTAATAAAAGTCCATTTAAAAGGTTACGGTAATAACAGTTAATTAAGACTATTACGTTAATGAAAGTTAATTTAGACTATTATGTTATGGTAATAAAAGTTCATTTAGACTGTTATGTTATGGTAATAAAAACTTCACATAAGTGTAATGTGTTACTTAGCTTACATCTTATAATTCATTTCACAGGAAATTTCCGAGAAAGGATTTCGTGCTACTTTAAGTACAGGGCTTGTAGCCTACTGGTCAGAAGGACATTATTATGTCAGTGATGAATGCAACAACGCGTTCATTGATTGCTGGGTGTTACAGTGTTAATCTATCAATGGCCTATAAGCCTATTTCAATTTTGTAAAGACAAGGGTTGTGTCTGCATTATTGAATAAAACAACTTTGACAATGTTTTCAACTGCATTTTTCGGTCTTTTATTTTGTATTAATGTTTCCTTTGTTGTTTGCTATTGTGCCTAATTTTTATAACTTGCAACCTCAAGCTCAAGCAAAACAGTCAAAACCTCGTAAGTTGCAACTTCCAGCTCATACAAAATAGTAAAAACCTCGTATGTGAACATTTTTGTATATTTTTCAAACAAGCATGCGCTCTAAATCTTGTCACTATTACTGCCAAATTTCCTGTTCAATACTGAATACAAATTATACTAAAACCATCTGTTTTGGTGACACCTGATTTTTTAAAACAGTTTTTTTCATTTTTCTCAAAACTGTATTTTGGGACATACGAGGTTTTGAATGGACACCGACGATATTGGTTTGTTTATTTATTTATAATTAACATATATATTTTTATTGTTATAATTAACATATAGAGTACTGGCGGTACTCCGCGCCACCCTAAGCACTAAAACACCATTTGGTGGTCTCGAGTAAGGGAGACAATCGCCACTCAGTGACTCACATGTTGAAAAATAAGTCCGCTCTCGTTCTGCACAACGCGCTAGCCTTGTGTGTTTTAATTATTTTGTCAACAGTGACTGTAGTATAGCGAAGTAGCGACGGGTGTGTGCGCCTATCGGCGGGTTAGCGCGCTAGACATCAGGGGGTGTTGCGCTAAGGGTGTGGTTTCGCGCTACCTTTAGCGGTGCTTGCGCTATGTCTCAAAAACTACTACCCAGTTACTTGCATGATAAAACAATCATCTTGTAGAGCACAAACAGCATTCATTCTACAAAATACACAGAGACTGGATGACAAGACACCTTCATTTTTATTTTGCAAGTGACAAAGTCAAAAGCACCAGAAAAGCTTTTATACAACTGCAATCTGATCAGTACAGCACATAAACTCAATGTCCATGGCATCCAAGTCCTCCTGACTTTTGTTCTGCAAGTCCATTTGTGTGACACAGTTGGCGTGCCACCACTCGTCACATAATACGCACTGGATGCGCACCTCCTGCCTGGTGGTAATGCCACACTTCTTGCACAGGTCGGTGATGTCCTCACAGGCATCATCGGAATTATCATCATACACTGGCTCCTCTCCACTGTCAGATGACTCTGACTCTTTCTTCCCTTTCTGGGATCCTGCCAGGAGAGCCTTCAGCTCTTTGTCCTCCTTTGTCTTCTTTTTCATTTCTTCTTTCTTTTTTTTTTGCAGCTCTCTTTGCTTCTTCTTCTCTTCTTGTAGGATCTTCTTGTTTTCAGCTTGTATTAACCTTTCCTTCCGTTTCTCCTCCCTTTGCCGCTTTCTTTCTTCCTTCTGTTGCTGTTCTTCCTCTTGCTTCCTCTTTTTCTCTAGAAGCATTTCGCGGTATTCCTGGCCGCTGATGGAAGACGGCAGTGGTGCCTGTGACCTCTTGATGCCTTTGGTCTTGGGGCGGGACGGCATGGTGAGGATGTCGTCGATGGATTTTCTAGTGGCTGGTCGTGTCTCTGCTGCTGCTGCTGCTGCTGCTGCTGGTGGTGGTGGTGGTGGAGGAGGAAGAGATGGCTTGATGATATGGTCCATGAGGGACGACCATGTGTTGTAGTCGTCATCTGTCTTGAGGTCGTATCCCTCCTTGTACCTCTTCAAGAACAAGCCCGTCTTGTCCTCCCCAACAGCAAAGTTTATGCTGAACAGCTCTTTCACACTGTCCAACTTAGATCGAGAGGATTCAGAGATGGTGGGGATGGGCGTCTCAGATGTGGAGGTGGAGGGAATGGGGTTGTCAGATGTGGAGGTGGAGGGGATGGGGTTGTCAGATGTGGAGGTGGAGGGGATGGGGTTGTCAAATGTGGAGGTGGAGGGAATGGGGTTGTCAGATGTGGAGGTGGAGGGGATGGGGTTGTCAGATGTGGAGGTGGAGGGAATGGGGTCAGTTGTGGTGGAGACGAATGTGCAACTTGGCTTCAGCTTGTCGCTAGTGATGACAGGGTCAGGATTGTAGGGGAACAGTCCTGACTTGCAGAAGCCCTTTATGGCAGTCTCGGGACGAGCTGCTGTGGTCCAGGCCTTCTTGAGGACGCTAGCAAATGTCCTTAAAGTTACTCCTTCAGTGTTTTCATATTGGAATTTCCTCACCGCCTCTGTCCACGCTGGCTTGATAGCACCGAAGAACGACAGATCCAGGGGCTGGGTGAGGTGACTGCTGTGTGCTTTGAGGCAGTACAAGACAACCTGCTCTTCTCGGCAAAGTTCGCAGACCTGCAGGGTGCGATGAGTGGAGTGACCATCCACAAAAAGGACAACTGGCCTTTTTGTGGCTTCCCTTTCAAGATGAGGGATGAAAACATTCTTAAGGAAACTGAGGAAAACAGTCTCTGTTATCCAACCGTTGTCAGATTTGTTAAAAAAGGACTCCTCAAATCCGTCTAGGGCGTTGTATTGAGGGTCCCTCTTGTAGGGGAAGATGAGGAGGGGCCAGAGATATCGGCCATTGGCTGAGATGCAGGCCAGGGCGGTGACTTGCAGCCGCGATCCGCTGGTCACTGAGTAAATATGCTTAGCCCCCGTCTGGCCAATGACTTTTTTGGTCTTGGGACATACACTGAATCCTGACTCATCAGCGTTAAAGATACGGTCAGGTGATGTCAGGAGTGTAGGGTCGATGTTGTCCAGGTAGGCCTTCATATCCACATACCATGCCTGTAGACTGTCCCTCGACACAACAGCTCTCTCCATCCCTAAAGGTTGGGATTTTCTCTCTGCCACTTCAGGGTGCCGCTTGAAGAAAGCCTGCACCCAGTCTTTTCCTGGCCTGTTGTTGGTGAATATTGTGGTGGCCTTTCTCTCGTCAAGGATTTTCTTAACTATGTCTTTAAGGTCTTCACGAGTGCGACCAAAACCCCGTTTTGACAACCCCAACAACCAGTCTACAAGCTTCTGCTCCTCTTCGGGAGATAGGACGGTTTTGGGTGGGGCTATGACTGGCCTTCGCCCTCTAACCTTGTCACCCAGGGTAGCATAGGGAATACTGAAGGCCTTGGATGCGCCATTCAGGGACATTTTTTTGCTTCTAACAAGTTCAATGGCTGTTTCTAGTGTATCCTGTGTGTACATCTTTGGCTTCTTCGGATTCTGCAGCGCTGCCATCTTAGGAATTCTGAAAAGCGAACAAGCTGGGACTTAATATTTAAATCTGAACACAGACACAAATACACACCTAGCCAACGCTTTGAAACACAAACACATTATTGTACATAGAACTAACGCTAAAATAAATTTCTACCAGCTTTTCATGATAGATTTATATAAGACATCACGGTATAGCGCGCTAACCCGATCCGACTTTGAACAGGCGGGCAGCGCGCTACCCCCCTAGCGCAAAACATCGACTAGTGCTATTTTTAACGGCACTGCGCGCCACCCCCCCTAAACTCGATCAAGCACGTGTGACACACTGTGCCCACCCAACACTGTATCTACGCTCCCTAGAGTTTGTTTGGCGCCAAACTACACATGCATAAGTCTTCATTTAGTGCTATAGTAACTTTCAACCACTGGTTAATGCACTATCGGAACACGCAGTGAGCAAGCATCAAAACAACTTACCTCTGTGTAGACTTGAAACAAAGTCAGAGCGACCAGGAACGATTGCTGATGAAACTGCAAAGGAATGTGGCGGCAAGTGATGTCAGCGTCATGTCTGTAGCTAAGGTCATTTGTTCAAAAGTCGAGCCTAGCGCATTGACCCCCCTAGCGCGCAAACCCGCTAGTACTCTAAATATATTTTTATTGTTAAAGTATTTGCATTTTTTATGTTTGACTGGAAATCCATCAAATTGGTTTATGAAATGGTAAGTGGTAACACACGAGCTTTGCTTACTCATTGAGAATTACTCGATTACCTTGAATTTTATTATGTTTGTGTTTGTACTCTTCTGCCCTTCTCTTTTTCTTTCTTTTAAAATTTGTTTTTCTTGAATAATTTTATTTATTTATTTATATTTATTTTAATTTGTTGTCATATGTCTGAAGATAGTGTTTCGAACTGAGTTTGGAGGAAAAATTGCCCAGAGGTTTCCCTGATGTTACTATAAGGACTGTTGCAACTTGCAGTTTGGTTTTATTTTCTACTTCTGCTCGCAACACATTGCACTTGGGCACCACAGTCACAGTTAATGTGTTTTCTATATTTCAATTATGAATTCTGAGCAATCATAAAACAGGGCTAAGGATTTGTTTTTGCATGCAGCTTCTTTAAGAAGCCATAAAAAGTCATAACAATGTATTTATTATTGCTTTATTATTACTTTCGTTGTTACTGCAGATAACTGCTAACACTGCACAAGCAGCAGCACAACAAACGGTTGCTGTGGCAGCTTCACAAGCAAACAGCTTGGCTGGGGCACAGATATTGTGTGAGTAGTCTTATTTTAGCAGCCTTTGTAATATGCCATGAAAATCATAAATAAATGTTTAAACTGTTGTTTGCTTTTTTATGTTAAGAGTGTGACAAATTGGTACAAACGCAATTATACTGTAGCAATCAGTTTATTAATTATGGGGGAAAGCATGTTGATTAAATATTCAAAATGAACAAGTAGTAAGTACATTTGTAGTTGCCTCTCTTGGCAAGTTAACACCTGCTCAATGGACCACTGTTTTGCAGCTGACAATATACATCACAAGCAGTTTTTAGTATATGTAATATTGCTGTTGGGGTTGAATTTGAATTTTAAGTGTTTGAGAAATTAATGCATGCTTATTGTCAGTTGTTCACAATGAAGGGGTAAGCCGTAAGGTGATTGATAAATAATAATGACAATAACAGCTTGTATTATTAAAAATTAAAAAAAATCTTTGTTTTTCTTTACTTAACCTAGTATCTGACACTTTGCAGTTGCTGTTTAAATATAAATTTTAATATTGATAATTATATTTTTATTTATCGGTTTATCTCGAATACAACAGCAACGACACAACTGCAGCAGGACCCTAATGATCCCAATAAGTGGATCGTATCCTCTACTCAACCACAGCAAGCAGCAATGCCCACACTGTCAGCTAGTCCTGTGGCTGTAGGGTCGGGAAATGCCACGCCTTCCTCTCCAAGTGAATCGTCCACAGGCACGCGTAGACTGAGGCGAGTGGCATGCACTTGTCCGAATTGCCAAGACTCAGGACGGTAAGTGGGTTTTTATGATTGTTTTGTTGTTATTCCGTTTCCGAAGAAACAGTGGTGAAGAAACGGAAACTCCGATGGTATGGCCACGTCACCAGATCATCAGGCCTTTCAAAGACTATTCTGCAAGGCACAGTGCAAGGAGGTAGAAGAAGAGGGAGACCGAAAAAGAGGTGGGAGGACAACATTCGAGAATGGACTGGTTTGACACTGAGCGAAGCCATCAGGGCTGCTGAGGACAGAGAAAGATGGAGTATGTTGGTTAAACGATCATCTGTGGTGCCCCTACGACCTTCGGGTTACGGGACAGGATAGGATAGGATTTGTTGTTATGGTAATGGTGATGGTGGTCTTTTATTTCTTATTTTTCTTCATACCTGTCGTCAGAAAAACAAAATGTGAGTGTGTTTACACATGTAGTTCCACCTCACACTACATTCTTGACCATTTTTTGCTGTTGTCAAAATACAAAAAAGTACATTAAAAAAAATCCTGTCTGTGGCTCTTTGCGATCCGCATGACATGCTGGGACGATTGGGTTAGGAGTGGCATAGCTTTTGTTTTTCTCGCGTGTTGTAGTATTTAAATACTTTAAAAACAAATTATTTAGAGGGTTACATGTTTGTTCATGTGGTGCAAAACATTTAATTTTCGTGTCTTTTCCTGTCATGTGACAGACCACAGATACATGTGCAAGAATCTTGTTTTATTCTTACCAAAGGGACATAATCAAGCTTGCACTGTTTAGAAAGAAAAAAAGTATCTTGCATCATTTAATGTAGACCATTTCCAGATTGTAATAATGCTGGAATCGCACAGAAAGAGAAAAAGTAGCCAAGAATACATGTTTATTCTGGTTTTTTTTTTCTTTGCATTTGTTTTTCTTCTTGCATGGAGTACATACATAATTATCCATTGCACATTTTTGTTTTCAGCAATACAAGTGGAGACAATAAGAAGAAACTACACATATGCCACATGCCTGATTGCAAGAAAGTTTATGGCAAAACCTCACACCTACGTGCCCATCTCAGGTTTGTAGAAAATTCTTATCTCTTTAACTGTGCTTTTTTGGTTATACATCAACATCATCATTATCACCATCCCCATTGTCATCATTATTTGCATCATTCTTGTTGTATCAATTTTTATTCATCAGATTAACATAAGTTGTACTGATATTAATTTTATATTAATCAAAAACAAACACTGTCACTGTCAAAAATAATATGAATTTGCAACAGTTATATGTACACAAATTTATGTTCCAGCTGCTGCTATTTTCTGATTCAAATTGAAATTCTAAACCTGAAACATGTCTGTTTATTTCACTGCCATGTTTGTTAGGACATTGTTAATAGAAATAAAAATGTTTTTTCATCCTTGGCAGTCTCATCTTCATCCTCATTATCTTCAACATCATCATCGTCATCATCATCATCATTATCATCATCATCATCATCAACATCATCATCATCATCATCATCATCATCAACACTAGTAGTAATTTCCATTATTGGCTATCTCAGCATTATTAGTATATAAATTGGTTGTTTGCAAATAATTAAAAACAGCCTGTTCAATGTGCTATGATTACCTTTTCCTATTGTTGTCATTCCCATCACTGCTGTCAATGTGAACATATATTGTATTTACATACCATCACCATCATCATCTTGAACTGAGTCTTAACCATCAAGAACTGCGATAATGATTGTTAGATCGGGTGCAGTATCATTTTATATGTCATAATCAGACTGTGATTATTGTTATTGTTGTTATTAACAGTAATTGTGGTGTGTATTCATGTGTGTGCATGAGTGTGTGCCTGTAGGAGTGGTTTTAAAAGTATTGTTTTGTTTTGTTTATTTTAGCTATAATAAACCTGCATCTTATACATGTGGAGGAAAATTTGTAGGTTGAAGCATTTATTACTTACCTCTTTGTAGCTTGACTCTTTATTATCAGCTGGATCCAGTGTGATTCTATGTAATTTACTCTTAGAGCAATAGATTTTAGTCGTCTAGTTTTTAAGAGATTCATATTCATAACCATACTTAGTCTGTGCAAAGTTAATCATCAGAAAACCCAATACTGACCCAGTTTCTTCTTGCATGGCAGTCTGGTTCATAATATCAAAAACATGTATACTCCTTGGAAATTCAGGTCTTTGTTTCTTGGGTCCTTTTGTGTATGTGTAAAAATAATATCCAGGAATTGCAGTTGATCTGCACTGAACTGAAATAAACACAGACTTAGCACGACTCTGTGTCCCGTTGTGTGTTTAGAACACTGTAACTAGGTTAGAAGTAACGTCATTACTGGTCCTGCCACAGGCCAGTGAAAGTCTTAATTAAATACTGTACCGGTAACTTTTTTAACTTCTGGTGTGTGAGGGTGGATGTGTGGGTGTGTGTGTGTGTGTGTGTGTGTGTGTGTAGGTGGGTGTTTTGTGTTAGGGGTTAGAAAGTAGGATGCATGACTTTTATTATTTGATAAGCTACATTCATGTTGTGTACAACTGCTTTTCTGTTGTTTGTGGTGTGTTGTTTTAATCCCTGAAGTCTTTTGTGTTTTATTGCTTTTGTGACGTTGTGTTGATGAAGTGTACACCGCACACACATTTCCTTGTGTTTTCATGGGTACAATAAAGATTCTGAATCTGATTCTGATTACTATTTCATAACACTTTTTGTGGTGGTTTAGCTGTGATTGATTTTGCCATAATTTGTTTTGCTATTTAATGCATTGTATCTTTGTTTTCCACCATTAGAAACAAACATTCATATTTATAATTACATCTCTTATAGCATGTTTAAATGTATGTTGTATTGTGTGTTTTTGAACAGATGGCATACAGGCGAGCGTCCGTTTGTTTGCAACTGGCTTTTCTGTGGCAAGCGTTTCACACGATCAGATGAACTTCAACGGCATAAACGTACACACACAGGTAAACCAGCACTGTTAAATTGTAAAATGACAATGACCCACCTACATTAACTCTTTCCCTGCCAATCGACGATATATCGTCGATTTCAGTATTCCGTTTCGTTCCGGTTTTTTGCTCAGTCCAATCCAAGTTTTATATTAACCAAAGAGAGATAACTCTTTCTACTTTCGTTCTCAATCGACACACGCGTGGTTTCTTCAAATTGATTCGTTTTAGAGTGTTTTTTGTGCATTTTACTAAGCATTGTGATGGGCACAATCGACAGTGTGTCAAACTCTGCTAATAATCAATATAATTTCAAACTATAAAGTGTATTTTGATCCTAAATAACTTTTCTTTCTGGTGTGTGAACTGATTCAGTGATTGGAATTATTCCTCCTGATTTTTTTTATCACTGTGGTATGTAGAAATATTTTAATTTTATTTTATCATTTCAAAAAGATCAACATGCTTTCAAAACACATATTTCAATAATAACATCATCAAATTAACTTTTTTTTTTTTTTTTTTTTAATTATTCTTTACTCTTTTACCTTTTATTTGATATGAAATATGTCTATTTAACAACTATTATTGAAAGAACAGTAGCTTAAATGCCTAAGGTACTGAACTTTCTTTCCGGTGCCAGAGAAATGTCTGGCACAAACGTGGACACATGCCTGGCAGGGAAAGAGTTAAACATCCTGATGCTCATGTCCTAAACGGGTGTCTGATAAGAATAAAACACACCCGGCAAGGACTGTGTCATAGTCCCTCTCGTTGAAGGTGGCGCTGTTCTGCAGCTGCCATGCTGCTGTTGAGAAGACAACCTGACTTTCCTCTGCATAGATGTCTAGTATTATCCAAAATCCAAATCGATATAATAATGCCTGCAGTGTTGCAATAGATCTTTTGACTCTAGTTACTTCCCTTGATATCTTCAAACGCTTAAGAGTTCAGTCCCGCATAATATAACGTGGGGCTGAAACAGTGCCCTGCCTATGTTAAGCCTATATGTGCCTGCGTCATTTTGTCATTGCAGGAGCTTGTGTATAGTGTCATATTCACTCATAATGTTATATGAAATACCTTTTTGACAAAAAAGTACCATAGTGTTTATTTATAAATGTTTTGTTAGTTAATTGTTGTATATGAAGAGCCTATTGTGTAAGTTGCAGCTTATGTGTGTTTTCTCCACTATCAACTCTGTTACATGCATGCACCTTTGAAACTAAAGTGGAGAGAGAGAGAGAGAGAGAAAGAGAGAGAGAGAGAGAGAGAGAGAGAGAGAGAGAGAGAGAGAGAGAGAGAGAGAGAGAGAGAGAGAGAGAGAGAGAGAGAGAGAGAATACAGCTGAATGTTACGTTCTGAATGTAATGTGTTTACCGGTGTGTTTTACACACACATTCTTGACAGCAGTGTTGAGATAAATAAAGTAAACTAATTACATGTTAGGTTCATCTTTATGCAGTTAATCAAGTGTGGAGACACCCAAACAACAATATTTATTCACAATTTATTCTTCAAATATTCATTGTTTCTACTCAGAAATGACCCACCAATAACGGCTTGCCAGCAATTGTGCGGCGCTACGTAACCTGAACTGGCTGCGTCCAATGGTCGCTACAGCTCTTGTGCTGTGGCATAACTTTTGACCCTGGGGACATGTTCAAAGTCTTTTTTAGAGGAAACCAACCTATTGTATCCATCTTTAAAAAATAATGCTTAGTGGGAATGAGGGGAGTGCTGAAACACCAGAAACAATTATGTAAGAAGTTATAAATGTGTTGTCATCTAGTGATTTGATATTTGAATGCTGTCATTAAAAAAACATGATTTCATTGCATTTGGTGAAATATTCTACAAAGTGTATCAGCCAGTTTTCATAGAGATTTCTTCTTCTTCTTCTTCTTCTTCTTCTTCTTCTTCTTCTTCTTCTTCTTCTTCTTCTTCTTCTTCTTCTTCTTCTTCTTCTTCTTCTTCTTCTTCTTTTTCATCTTCTTCATGTGAAAATGTAATTACCTCTATTCAATCTCAATAATTCTTTATGTCATAATTATCATCCTTGGGTGTAATTTCAGTTTTGTTGTCAACTCTGCAATTCCATTCTCTGAACTAAGAATTCACCAAATTACTTGTTTTTTCTTTCTATTTCCAGGAGAGAAGAAGTTCCACTGTGATATTTGTCAGAAGAGATTTATGCGCAGTGATCACCTTTCCAAACATGTTCGAACGCATGTGAACAAGCAGCAGATGCCTAATATGGATGCAGTCAGTGAGTAAACATTTTTGTGCAGGCAGGAAGTGTAGCCTTTAGACTATTCTTTATTTCTTTCCTTCTTTCTTTCGTTTTTATTTGTGTTTAATTTCATTTCATTTTTAATGCCAATTACTTTCATTCTCTTAGACCAAACCCTGTGTGCTCAACTGTGACCTGCTGCTTAAGTACAAAAACACTGGAATGTCATTGGCAGTGCTTGGCTGCAGCAGCATTGCCGAGCCATTGTTTTGCCACTTGAACTAAAAATACTAGATTTAAAACACAGATTTGTTTTTAATTAAGAGGGCAGTGAAGTATGGTGCTGGGGTCCTGCACTTAAGCAACAGAAACGAAAAGTTCGTATCATGCGTTCATTGTCTTTTGATGCTCACATGTTTATACAAACTTTGTATCTGTCATTGCAGAAATGGAAGATGAAGAAATTGAGATGGTGGAGGATGAGGAGGAGGAGGAAGAAGATGAAGAGGATGGGATTGCGGTACACCTGGCTGCTGATAACTCCAATGACGACTGAACTTGCATTACAGCAGGTTCGGTGTTGAGTAGCGAACAGCAATGAACAAAATGTGTATTTCTGTAGTTAAGTGTCTGTGACCGGTCCGGTGATACATCTTTTTTTACAAATTTGACTCTCTCGCTCTTCATGTCTCGGTTTCGCTCTCTCTTTCTCTGTATTCTATTTAGAGGTGTAACTGATGTTAGGTCATTTTTACTGTTTGGTGGTACTTCAGTATTTCTGTCATCTAGATAAAGAAAGATAACTTTTTTTTTTAATCTTTAATGCAGAATGTTCAAATGAAGAAAAGCATTGAAGAGAGAATAATGTAAATACATCTAATGTCACAACATAAAATGTAGGACATTAAAATTGTGTTTTTAAACTATGAAATCTACAAAGTGCCTTCAGGCCACACAAAATGAAGTGTTTGGACATGCACTCACAAAATTGCTAACGATCATCTGATTAAACAAACTTTAGTTAAGACAATGATTTGTTTGACTTGTATCTAGACTGTATCTAGACTGCAGCTTAGGGTTTTATTGTGTATTTTACCAGTTTCACAGGGTCTGAATTAATTGCCTATCTTGCCAGTCGACAGGCCTATCCGTTGTTTGATGCATTCTGTTGCAGTATTCTATAGTCTAGGATTATTTTATGTTTTGTAGTAAAGAACAAATTATTTGAAATAATGAAGGTATTGATGGTTTCGATTGTTTTATTTTTTTTGTTTTTGTTGTTGCTAAAATGAGTTTTAGTACATTAGATGGATTTTATTTTGATTCTCTTCATTTTAATAAAATACTCTTTTTATTCAGTAGTTGTACGAAGACAACATACTGTTTTATTGATGATTTGACTTTATAATAATTATGTGTTGAGCAGTCTGCTGGACTGACAATTCCCTTTCCCTCCATCTATGATTTGTGAATTGTATGACTGTAAATACACGAGACTCTTTATGAATGTGTTTATATGTATTACAGTTATAGTCAGTTTCACGATTTGAGGTACAATAATCAGTGAATCGTTTTATTGCTTCTTCTGAGATTTTTTAATTCATTAGAGTATTTTATCTTAACTAATTTTGTAAATTATTACTACCGTACATACTGTCTTTGCTTTGTGGTTTGTTGATGTATACATGTTTATGTGTGTGATTTTGTGTGAATGGTGGATGATTTTGTGTGAATGGAAAATGTCATGGTTTCCTGCATGGTTTACTTCTTGATTCCCTCCTTCCATGCTCCCTCTCTCCTATTTGTGTTAATATTGTAACCTTTTCCGTGCATTTAGGATGTTATATCTTTAGTAAATACTTCCGCAGTGCCGTTAGCTTGTCAGTTTACCTACATTTTTCATACGTTTGTATCAGGAGAAATCTTGTCAAGCAACTTCTTAGTTAATCTAAAACAGATTTTTGAGGTAATTTTGCTACCTCACTTATTCATAGTGTAGATTTGTTTTCTTGCTGATGGTTCGATGACTGACTTGTCTTGGGGTTTTTCCTACTGCTGAAAATTGTGATGCACACTAGTGAGACACATATATTCTGATACATAGAAATTGTAATTTATTTTGGCCCAAAAACAAATAGAATTTAAGTTTACTAAAGCTAGATTCAGATTGCCATTTATTTTCTTCTTTTTTTTTTAAAAAGTATAAATATACATTTATTGTTCTATTTCAAATTGAGAATTGTTTTGGGATTATTACTAGTAAACTTTTCAAAAATTCATTACACTGATGGTGCGCACCTAACTTTGCAGGCATGGAAAAGGTTAAAAATAAATTTTTCAAACTTTAAGCAGAAGTAATTGTCTAATAAGTTGTAAACATTTTAAGTGCTGCAGCTTGATGTATAGTTCATATCTTTCACTCATACTTCACACCCAACTGTTTTCATTTCCATTCTTCATTGTTACTTTAATGTTAAATGCTCTTAGATGGATTTGTGATAAAAATAGAGAGTGTGTTGTTGATTAACATCATTAGTTATCTTTTTCTTTTTTTCCTTGTTGCATTAATAATTCTGAGCTTGATTTGCAGATGCATAATACTGCATGCACTCATTTCATTCTTTGCAGTTTTCCTGGTTTCCTTCAGATTAGCTCTTGTGTGTGTTTGAATCATTGTCATAACAACTTGGCAAGTGTGACTGCTCTTGCATACTGCATTGAATTGCCCCGTGTGTTCAAACTTACAAAGAAACGAGAATGGGACAAATGAAATGTGTAATAGACAAATGAAGTGTATGACTCATGGAATATAACAAAACTTGTGCATGTCATAATAATTTGAAAGTGTTCTGTCAAGAGAGACATGAAATATGACACATGATGAAATAACTTATAAGGAAAATTGAATGATTTAGTCATTGAAAAGTGCAAAGTGTTGGAGCTGTATCTATCCCTTCTATTGTTCTTATGAATTTGCAGGTTGTGTATTTATCGCTTCTAGTTGTAATGCTAAGCAAAACATTGACCGAGAGCAGCAATATACTTTGGAGTGCACTTTTGATCATTTTCTCAAGCTTGCTTTGAGGGGTAAAGACTTGTGTGTACAGACAAATTCATAGAGCTTTCAGGTTCTCGATCAGATCATTTGACAGAGAGCATTTGATAGAGACATGAGCATTACGAATGGACATCATCATCATCATCATTTTTATTATCACCATCACCATCATCATTGTGTGTGGCCAAATGTTGAGTGTGCCTTCCAAGTTTCTGTGTTCGAATTTCAAAAGTGCATTGTGTATAAGTGGAAATAGAGCAAGGATGCTTCAGCTGAAAGCAGTAAAATGAAACAAGAAGTGGACTGACTGATGTCAGCGTCTTTGTCTAGCTTCATATAAAAATGTGTGAAGAAATAGAGAAAGACTGCAAAAATGTGTGGAAACTGAAGACTGCTTCAGTAATTTATGTGAGATCGTCACACAGTTGCAAAGACTGATTGACTGATTGTTGCAACTTCTTCCTTCTGTGGAAAATATGAGTTTGCAAGAGAGAAGATTTAAGAACTGATATCCTGATGCAACAGTGTTGTACGCTGAAGGCAACACGAGCTTGCATCAATTGATGAGTGCCATTGACAGTCATTTGTGAATAATGCTGCATTTGTGACAGGGGAAAAAGAACAAAGTGGACTTCACAGACTGTGAATTGTGGCATGTTCAGAAAAGTGTGTTTGATCTGTTACAGTTAACAACTTATTTGTGCTGGGTCTGAGAAAGTGTGGTCATACTTGCAAGGAAATACTGGAGTACATGTTGATTGTGTGTGATCTATTAGTATTGTGGAAAATGTGTTTTTGTGCTACTTAACTTAGTTTATGTTTGGCCTACTCAGTAGTTTGCTGTTCTAATTCACACAGACACATTATTGTGTCTGTCTTACAAGCATAACAAAAAGGGTTTTGGTTTACCTAAAGTTATTTTGAAAGTTAATCATACATGGATTTAATTTAGCAACAGTCTCATGAATTGTCATAAAGTAAATCATTTTCTTTTTGAGACCAAACAGGAAACGTTTGTTTATTATTGTGAACATTGTTTCACAACAGATCTGAACTGCAGTTCTTGCTCACACTGTCTCAAGTCTTACTATAACTTAAGCAGTATCAGAATGCAATGCCTACTATTGATATTCCAAACCTCATCACCAGCATTGACAAATGTTTTCTAGATTTACTAGAAAATGTATTAAATGGAATTTGTTCAAAGTAATTGTTTTCTCCTAACTGATTTTAAAGGTAACGAAAAGCAATTATACTGTAATCAATTGTAGATTTCTTAAATCACACATAGGCAGAATGTTGGTCCAAAATATATTTTTTTAAACCAAAAAAAATCACTCTCAACACAGTCAGTCAAGATATTTCATTCATACTTGCTAATAATATATACTGACAAAATACACAAACACACACACACACAGTAAACACATGAGTAACTAATTACTTGGAGTGATCTGTGAGATATTGGTGACAAATGTAGTTAAGTTTTGTTATTATAGTTCATTACTGGGGGGTAAAACATTTGGTAGCATGGAGAACATAGCACCAGGGGCAAGATGAAGGTAGCTAAATATAGAGTCACTCTTCCAATCATCCAACAGTTGGATAACATGAAGCAGGACACCTACTTGAAGTAGCCAAGATGTACCCTCTCGGGGCAAACTGTGAGTAGAGTAACACGTTGGTGGAAAATTGAGAGCTGACAAATGTCTCTTAATAAGCTGGGTGCAAACCCAGGGGGCTGACGGTACAATGATTGAAGACTTATAACAGTACAGAAACAGGTGGGTCTTTTGTGTGGGATACTCCTAAAATTGTCAAGAAATTATGAAACGTAGAGACGGGGCACAGCAGATTGAGGCGCATATAATATTAGGTAAGACCAAGTGATGAATTCTTTTCCGATACTGAATTGTCTTGGACTTCATTAATTTACGTATAAAACCTTTAGCGCATGAAGAAATATCTCAGAAAGTAATGAGTAGAGAATGATCGTGTTGACTGTTGCCTGCAGACAACGTTGATTATCTTTAACAGTCCAAAGTGTAATTATCGCAACAACAAAAACTAGCATTGCGTGATCAACAATAAAGTTAAGATCTAGTCTGGAATGAAGCAAATGTAGATGTCGAACAGTTACAGGACACTGGTGATGCATTTTTTTGGCACATGAACACATAATTCCAGACATCGGAGAACAAAGAGAAAATCTGTTGATAAATGGATTGGTGTGTCCCAGCTCGAGATGAATAATACAAAGAATGTCCATGTATTGTCTAAAAAAGGCCGGCGATTTTGTACGAGCTAAGTTAGCTGCGCAATTGAAAATTGTAGCATTTGATGCAGGAATAGGCAGAGAAGACGTCCAATTACAAAATGTAAGATACATATTTAGGTGGCACCTGTAAGCACGAAGTGATGAGCTGGCATATGCTTGACAGAGAAACCTTGCTATATCCTTATCCAGTGCATTCAGGAAAAATTGACGGTAGAGAAATCAAAATGGTGGTCGAGACATGATGTTGGAGAACAAACTGCATACGCAGTGATGAAGGCTGACAGCACAGCAGTAGACTGAAGAGTCATTCTAGCTAACCCGGCTGATCGAGTCGTGATATTGCGTCCACAATAATATTGTAACAATCCGCTGCTTGTTACTGCAATGTTCAGAGTTAACGCTAGTAATCTAAGCTGTCGTAACAAACGTGCTGCAACTGTACAATGCGATGTACCCTTTGACAACATGGCTTTGTTAGAAGTATTGTCTGTAAATAATAGCAAATACCAGGTGATTACGCAATAAGTGGGACAAATGATGGATAGCATTCACCGCAGTCCCATCTGTTACAGCTGTATGATCAGAGGACCACAACCAGTGACCTTCGCAGATAGATCCACCAGAGAGGCTTCTAGCGTCACAGTATATTTCTATGACTTTGTGATTGTCATGAAGAACATGCCCAAGGTGGGGGGATTTTCAGAGCCCAACACCTCAAGTCTTCACTGGTGTGAGACGTGGAGACTTTATGATCGTCTTTCTTGAGGAAAGACAGCGCATTGCATCGAATAACTGCCTGACACGTAAGTGTCCCCGTGCAACCACCGTAGCTGCCCATGATAGTTTCCCTGCAATACACTGTAGTTGTTTCTTTGACAAGCGAATTTTCTTAGAGTATTCATCAATTATGCTAGAGGTTTTTTCATTCTTCAGAGTCACAAAACCAAGCTTAGAATCAATGGTCACACTAAAAAATGTAATACATTGCTATCGCAAAGCCAAGGGATCTTAGTAGGCGTATGATAAAATCCAAGATCTCTCCACATTCTGCTTGCGTAGGAACGCAAATGAAACTAGAAGGACAAAGTCCATATGACTCACATGCTCTTTATGGAATTTGCAAAATTTAACATGACTGCCCAGAAAGAAAAAGAAACAAAATGAAACGGTGGCATTAAAATGCAAAGTAATACTGACTTTGATCTTTCTATGCTCTTGACCTCCGGCTCATGTTCTATGAAATAAACTACCGCAAAAGTTGTATTATGCCCAAAAACTAATATTGGGATGACCTTGACTTGACCTTCACATGACCTCTCATGCTCGGGTGTGATCAAATAATCCAGTGTTGTTGTATTCTATTGATTAAATAGAGCCATTCCAAGAGGGCCTATTTTTTGTATGTTTTTTCAAGGCCTAAAATGACCTTGACCTTCAAGATCAACGCAAAAATAGAAGATATATGAGAGATTAATCTTTCATCTCTAAATACAAGTTTGAACTTTATATTGTCTCATAGTTTAGAATCAAGGTCACTTCAAAGTACCTATACTGACTTTGGACAGCTCTAGTGACCTTGACCTTGGAGTGAGGTTGACCAAATTTGCATAGTATGTGTGTCTCATTGATATCTATCATGCATCATAGAATCATAAGTTCAATATTAACAATCTAAAAAAAAGAAGTGAAATTTCGTGAAAAATTGTCATTTTTTTGACTGTTTGTTGACCCTGTGACCTTGACCTTGAAGTGAAGTCATTCATTCACTGATCATTTATACCATCTTACTAAGTTTGGTTGTGCTAGTTGAAATAGGTTCTGAGATATTAATCCACTTGCAAGTTTTGCATAGACAGCGGACAGACAGCAGGATGGACAATTTTTGTTTTAATGCCATTTTTGTACTATTTAAGACTCATCTCGCACAGATTTGCAAAAACATGGATTTTTTTTTAGGGATACAGGGGATGGGGTATTAGTACATAGACTCACATTGGGTTAGTACATAGACTCACATTGGGTTAGTACATTGACTCACATTGGGTTAGTACATAGACTCACATTGGGTTAGTACATAGACTCACATTGCTATGCATGTGAATCAAAAATTGTCTAGGTATACAACTGTTGTAGACATTCCCATTTATTGAAGTACCTATGAACGGACTGAAAGGTAACCGAGTATCGCAAAGATATTTAGGCACATAATTTGTTTCAAAAATCCTAGGTAAACGAGTCAAATGATGAAAGCTCAAAATAATTGGTACATGATGAAGACATTGGGGCCAGCATTCTGCCCTTTTGAGATTTAAAAGCAGGTATTTTGAATAACGTTTCAAACATCCCAAGATGATTTATTATCCTCAATTAGAGAGGGAAATTTGACATTAGTTTAATTCAGTTGGTTATCTCTTTAGAAAGAAATATTTCTTGGTGCAGATCTTCTGATTTGTCTTTTATTTTGTTAATTTTAATTTTATATTGTTAAATACTAACAATCTCTTTAGCATTGATGCCTGTATAATTTTGAGTACGACAATTCATGAGACACTTTCTTTCAAAAAAATTGTTCTATTAAATTAATGTTTTATTTATTTTCCCAAGCAAATGATGCACATTCAAGTGGAAGCAAGATGCCATGACATTATTAATTGACATACATTTTTAATGAACAGGCTTTAAGTAGTTTAACCCCTTCATACTGTTACAATTTAATTATTAATATTTGTATTTGAACTATCTTTGTACAAGTTGTATGATGGTTTGTCACAATGGCCCAGTTTTGCACAAAACCTTTGGTAAAAATGTGTGTGTGTGAACAAAAAGAAATACACTGACTCTGAGCCATGTATTTTGGTCTTTGTAATTCTTGTAGATCAAATTCCCCTACCCCAAAACCACCCCTGCCTTTTCTCCTTGACCTCCCAGTTCCCAAGGAAATGGAATGATTGTGAATGAATGTAAATTTGTTTAGACTTCAGTGCTGATTTCCAAACAGGAAATGATGGTATGATTTAATGCATGTTTCTGTGTGTTTGACTTTGATGATGGTATTGTATATGTTTGAATAATTTCCTGTGTATTGCCTACATTCCAGCCCTGTTGCATCGGAAGTAAAGAAAGAGTGAAAGCATTTGGTTATACTTAGTTAATACATGTAAGTGCATGTATCTGAGTATGTTATGTGTGTGCCGCGCTTGCGTGTGTGTGTGTGTGTTTTTGTCTGTGTGTAACAATGCCTACGCTGGCAGCGCCATGAAAAAAAAATGAAAAAAAGAAAACACTACTATGCTATAGCAGTTGCTGAGTGTTTGTGTGTGAGAGAAAGAGAGTGTCATGTGAAAATCCGTTTAACGGAAGTAGTGCATGATTAGTGTACTGAAGCAGACGGACGCATGCACGGGCAACGGTAAAAATAATATCCCATTGTCAATATCTGATCGGATGAAAATGCTTTATGCTTTATAAAGGCTGAGGTTCTATAATAACTTAAATAAGCTTATCTCATTCTGGATCAATATAGTTTCTGAGGATGTATATTATTCGTAGTATTGCTATTAGAAACAGACACGTTGGGGTGCCGGGGTTTTCTGTAGGAATAGTATCCTCACCTTGTGCAAATTTAGTGCTTTAAATTACTACTGTTTCTGTCATTCTTATTTGTCCTTTCTCGTTCCTAATCCGTTCTATCAATCTACTATCTTCTTCGCTAGACCAGTCACCACCTTTATTCTTGAAAACTCTTTCAAAACTCCTCATTTGTGTATGGGGTCTGTTGGGTCAGTTTGGGGGTTTGGTTCTTTATGCCAAATGGTCACCAGGGCGTTCGTTCTACGTTATTATTATTTAGCAATGTAGGTATTTAATTCCTACTCTGTTCATCAATCTACTATACTATCTTCTTCGCTAGACCAGTCACATACCTTTTTCCTTTGAAAAGTCTTCCAAAACTCCTCATTTGTGTATGAGGTCCGTTATGTCAGTGTGGGAATATTGGAGGCTTTCTGCCAAATGGTCACTAGGGCTTCCTATGATATTATTTAGCGATGTAGGCATTTTATATGTAAGTGTTTTGTTGATATTTTATAAAGATGTTTATATTCTATTTTGTTTTTGTAAACGGGGGCTTGATAAATTAGAGTATAGAGTATAGTCCCCTGCATGGGATGCTTTTATTGTAAAGTGACTGGCTGGTGGAGTGCCTTCAGTGTTACCACTAGGGTTGTTTCAGCAGATTTTTTATACGTTGCAGTCCGCTGGACCCTGTAAGCAATCACTAGTAATTAATAACTAATCGGGAGTGAGTCCTTTTTCAATCAAGTTGTGGTCCTGATTTTGTGGTCCTGATTCAGCTCTTTGCATACCTGTAAGCAATGAATAACTAACTAAATGCTTCTTCTACAGAAAACAATCCAGGCCTAGTTCTAAGCTACTGTATATAACCTTTTTGCACTGTCAGATTCTCGGCCATTACACCCTACTAATCAATTTACCCCCTGGGGGGTTGCCGGGGGTTTCAGTATAAATAATATCCCCACTTTCTGGAAATTTAGTGCTTTAAATCCCCACTGTTGTTGTCTTTCGGCAGGGATAGCTCAGTCTCAGGCGACATGGGTTCGAATCCTGACTTCAGCAAACTATTTTGCGATTGCTGGATAGTAGTGGTCAGCGCTGTGAGAAGCTCTCTAGCTTGTAAGTGCGCTATATAAGAGTTATCTCTTTCTTTCTCCTTTGTTCTTTCTCATTCCTACTCTGTTCTATCAATCTACTGTACTATCTTCTTCTTCGCTAGACCAGTAACCTACTTTTTTCCCCTGAAAACTCTTCCGGGAAAAAACTCCTCATTTGTGTGTGAGGTCTGTTGGATCAGCTTGGGAATATTGGACCCTTTCTGCCAAATGGTCACTGGGGCTTCCTATGTTATTATTTGGCAATGTAGGCATTTTATATGTATGTGTTTTGTTGATATTTTATAATGATGTTTGTATTCTATTTAGTTGGTTTTTTTTTTAAACGGTGGTTTGATAAATTAGAGTATAGCCTCAGCGTCCCCTGTATGGGATGTTAGCTTTATTGTAAAGGGACCGGCTAGTGGAGTTCCTTCAGTGTTACCACTAGGGTTATTTCGGCAGATCTTTAATGCAGATCAGGGGTGAGTCCTCTTTCAGCAAAGTTGTGGTCTTGATTTTGTGGTCCTGATTCGTCTCTTTGCAGTCCGCTGGACCCTGTAAGCAATGAGTAACTAACTAACTACTTATCACTTTATTCTACATTTAAAAAATTCGCATATTTTCAATGTAGGTTTCTTTTATTTTATTGCATTTATTTATTTAGTTATTTTAAAGTACTTTATCTATTCATTTAAATGTGAGCACACTGAGAATGGTTGATGTTCTCAAAGACTTATACACGGTCTTTGATATTAATTTTTTTATTATTGATACCTCAAAGGATTTGAAACCTCCGTTGGGTGAATAGAAAATGCTTAATTCCCTGTCTGCTGTAATAATAACGGGTGAAAGGTAGTGTAAACAAAACTTTTAAATTTGTTTTTCAGATCAATGCTGTAATCGTCCTATATAGAGTTCTACATATCCCCTTTCATCATTCTGCTGAGTATTATTCAAAGTCACGTTTAAAGCAACATATACATGTGGTTCAGTCCAGCAGGTTTGATTTGAAAGCAAAATTATAATCCAATCAGCTAGAATTGTAAATAAGGGAGTCTTATTTAAATCCATAAAATGCATCCGGGTTTAACAAATTAAATAAATAAACACAAAGCTGTACTGAAATTAGGCTTTTTTCCCCCCTTCTTCTGCTTCTACCTCTCCTCCTTCTTCTTCTTCTTCTTCTTCTTCTTCTTCTTCTTCTTCTTCTTCTTCTTCTTCTTCTTCACCCGGTACACATTGGTCGAAGGCTGCCAGAAGCATGTTTTACTTGTCGCCTCAACAGGCGATAAAGCATGCTATCATGCTTCAGAGCACTGCTTCCTACACGCTTCAAGCGCTATAGTGACGGAAAAAGCGCAATTTCACTGTAAATATATACAGAATGTTGCTCTACAACATTCCGCTCTTTCCGTCTCAAAAACCCAGTTGCCTTGTTGGATTCTTAAATTGCATGAAACCAAGTGAGGACACTATCCGGCATCAACAAACGGTTCAAAAACATTGTCAAACGGTTCGTAAAAGACAGTTGACCTAGAAACTAATACAGTTTGACCTAATTCGTCACCTAGAGGAGACGAAACTTACATTTTTCTATTGTCATGAGTTCACTGTGCACAGTGAAATTGCGCTTTTTCCGTGACTATAGAGCTTGAAGCGTATAGAAAGCAGTGCTCTGAAGCATGGGAGCATGCTTTATAGCCTGTTGAGGCGACTAAAAACGCATGCTTCTGGTAGCGTTCGACCAATGTGTATCGGGTGTCTTCTTCTTCTTCTTTTTCTTCTCACTAGGGGGTACCCCCGTTGGGGTGCCGGGGGTTTCAGTATAAATAGTATCCCCACTTTCTGGAAATTTAGTGCTTTAAATTCCCACTGTCGCTGTCTTTCTCATTTGCTCTTTCTCATTCCTGCTCTGTTCTATCAATCTGCTATACTATCGTCTTCTTCGCTAGACCAGTCTCCTACCTTTTTTCTTGAAAACTCTTCCGGGACAAGACTCCTTGTTTGTGTATGAGGTCTGTTGGATCAATTTGGGAATATTGGACGCTTTCTGCCAGGTGGTCACTAGGGCTTCCTATGATGTTATTATTTAGCAATGTAGGCATTTTATATGTATGTGTTTTGGTGATAATTTATAATGATGTTTGTATTCTACTTTGTTTTTGTAAACGGGGGTTCGATAAGTTGGGGTGAAGCCTCAGCCGTCCCCTGCGTGGGATGTCTTTATTGTAAAGTGACTGGCTGGTGGAGGGCATTCAGTTTTCCCACTAGGGTTTTCCACAGATCTTTTATGCGGATTGGGGGTTGTCCGGTCTTGATTTGGCTCGGAAGAGTCCGCTGGATCTAAAGCAACAATTATGTAATGTAATGTACTAGGGGGTGCCGGGGGTTTCAGTATAAATAGTGTCCCCACTTTCTGGAAATTTAGTGCTTTAAATTCCCACTGTCGCTGTCTTTCTCATTTGTTCTTTCTCATTCCTGCTCTGTTCTATCAATCTGCTATACTATCTTCTTCTTCGCTAGACCAGTCACCTACCTTTTTTCTTGAAAACTCTTTCGGGACAAGACTCCTTGTTTGTGTATGAGGTCTGTTGGATCAGCTTGGGAATATTGGACGCTTTCTGCCATGTGGTCACTAGGGCTTCCTATGATGTTATTATTTAGCAATGTAGGCATTTTATATGTATGTGTTTTGTTGATATTTTATAATGATGTTTGTATTATATTTTGTTTTTGTAAACGGGGGTTCGATAAATTAGAGTATAGCCTCAGCGTCCCATGCATGGGCTGTCTTTATTGTCAAGTGACTGTCTGGTGGAGAGCTTTCAGTTTTACCACTAGAGTTGTTTCAGCAGATCTTTTATGCGGATTAGGAGTTGTACGGTCCTGATTTGGCTCGGAAGAGTCCGCTGGACCTAAAGCAATAATCATGTAATGTAATGTAATGTTACTCACTAGCTTAGAACAGCTCAAGGTGTTGATCAAACTTATGATCTAACCATAGGGGCATGTCACGCTGAAAATGGATCCTCGATATGATACGTAGGTACACTATCTACCGCAGGGCCGGATCCAGGGGGTGGGAGGGGGGGGGTTACCTGGGTTCCGGAACCCACCCACCCCTCCAAAGTAAAAAAAAAAGAATTTTTTTTTATGCAAAGAGTTTACATTTAAAAATTATTTTTTTTTAAACATTGCAGTTTTTAGTCACTTTTGGTCCAAGGTACAAAGAGTTATATAGACAATTCAACGGAAATCCATTTCAAGGGATCCGTTGAAACGTTCAAGACGTTTTCCCGTTGAAACGACCAAGTAGCCCAACCCCTAAGCCTAAATTAGTAAATGCAGCCATATTTTCTTGTTCTGGCCGCAAGCCTCATCCAGCACCTTCACCTTGATACTGCCCTAATCCCCCAAAAACGACTTTTTAGAAATATTAATTAAGATGCTAAGTTCATAATTATGAACACAGCGTTCGTTGCCTGGTTTGGTGAAGTCAGCAAAATGACAAATGCTTTGACAACTGATGTTATTGTTCCTCGTCAAGCATCCCGACAGACTCTCCGTGACAACCAACCTGCGGTCCCTCCAGAAGAATGTTTCAAGATTAGCATTGCCATTCCTTTCTTGGAACACCTGTCAACCGAATTGGACTCGAGGTTCAAAAATGCTGACCTAGCAATTGATGGTCTCTGTCTGGTGCCAAGCACTTTAATAGACAACCAGGATGGTTTCATGCAGGTTCCAGAAGGGGTGAAGACACTGGTAATGTTGTGGGAGTCTGACCTACCAGACAACGCTACCCTTGATGCAGAATACCAACGGTGGGTTTGCAAATGGTGAAGTGCTGCTGAGAATACGACAGCTATCATCCCATCCACGGCATCAGAAGCACTGAAACATTGTGACAGGGATTTTTATCCCAACCTGTTCATCATGCTAAAGAACCTTTGCCTGTCACTACTGCCGAGTGTGAGCGTTCATACTGTCAGTTGCGCAACCTGAAAAACTACCTGCGCTCTACAATGGGGCAACAGAGACTCAATGGACTTGCTTTACTGAAAGTGCACAGGGATGTTGATATTGACTTCAAAGAGGCAGTGAACTGTTTTGCCAGAAGATACAATTCACAAATGGTACTAATGCCGAGGAACCTAGTGCAGCAAGACTGAAAGTGAAAGCGGGGCCGTGATGTTCATAAACTACAAGGTAAAGCTTTTTACCTTTAACGATCAACAAAAAGTAGTGAATAATAATAGTATACAAAACATCTCTGCTGATAAATAAATGTTTTTGTGTGTGTGTGTGTGTTTTGTTTTTGTTTCTTTTTTTAAGGGAGGGGCAGAGGATAATATTTTTGTACCCGAGTTTGTCAGTTCAATTGTTCAAAAAGCTCAAAGTCCCAGACCATCACAAATGGCTTTTTCAAGATTCAGATTGCACCATTTTGCATCCTTGAAAAAAAAAAAATTCCGGGGTGGCATGGCCCCGGACCCCCCTAGAACGCTGAATCTGTAACCCACCCCTCGACTTTTCCCAGGTCCGGCCCTATACCGCTTTGCTATCGTGGATCCACTTCCATTGTGTATAATGCTTCTTTATGATACGTTATTTACTGCTGTGATATCGATGATCCACTCTCAGAGTATATAATGCCTACCTATGATACATAGGGCTTTACGCTATTTACCACTTTGTTATCAACGATCCATTTTCAGCGTGTATACTGCCTCTCTATGATACATTGGGCTGTACCCTATTTACTGCTGTGATATCGAGGACCCACTTTCAAAGTGTAAAGCCCTTGTGATCTAATTCAAACCGCGGAAAACGCCCACTTGCGACATCAAACGCAAAGTCGAACGTCCCGGACAACGCGTCACACCTAGAAAGTTTATTGGAGCCTGTCGCCTACCCTTTGGACCAATGACCGAGTTCTTTAAGGTGCCGCTGGAGTTTAAGAGGGGGGGGGGAGGGAGGGGGAGGGGAGATAGCAAAATGGGAGGGGGGGGGGAAGGGTATGAATCTTAGTATAAAAAGTAGTTATAGACAGTGGACTCCTGTAGTCCCCTATACGCTATTGTGTCCGGGGACGGTAATCTACCTACTGACTGACTGGACTCCTGTGAGAAATGACTCCCGGCACCACGAGTAACGAACCATGCTCTCCCAGCTTTCTACCTCTGAGCTAACCTGCTACCCATACATTCACGCGCACACACACATACACACAGGCGCACGCTTGCACGTACACCCACACATACACACCCCCGCACACACACAAATATATACTTACACACACGCACGTTCACGCAAACACACACACACACACAGCACACACACACACACACACACACATGTCGCCATCAAAATTACAGCAAAGCAAGTGCAACCCTGTGGGTTCGAGCATTGAATAGAATAGACCCAACGTTTCCAGGCGTGTCGTAAGAGGCGACTAACAGGGGTGATGTCAGCACTGCATCACTGGGTGAAAGTCTTATACACAGAAGTCACCGGCCAGGATGGAGAAACCTCACGTTACTACAGGTTCAATGACCACGTGCTCGGGGTCAAGACGAGCGACATTGTAATCCTGGATATCGACTGTGGCAAACAGCCTGGAGAGAGGATTTAGCCCTGCCAGATCTTTCTTGCCCAAGACGCACTGCATGATTTATAAAACCATTTACTCCATACCGGATCGGTCGTCGCCCGGGTCACCAAGGACCGCGCCTTCCGTTGGCCACCAGGACGGAGGTGATAAGTGTGCTACTGATGGACAACTTAGCAAGATCCGCACGAGAACCAACATCGTCATAGGAACCTGGAAATATCAGGAGGGAAAATTAGAAGAACTTGCCCACGAGCTGGACCACTATCGATGGAACGTTTTATATATCAGCGAACTGCGCTGGAAAGGCATAGGTGAAACAACGACGACAAAGGCCACACGTTTTATTTCAGCGGTAGAGATGACAGGCACGAATACGGCGTTGGATTCTTGGTGCACAAGAACATTCTAGCCACTGTCATGGGTTGCCACCCAGTCTCCAGTAGACTCATTACCATCCATCTGAGAGCAGCCCCATTCAATATCACCATCATCCAGGCCTATGCCCCAACATCAGACTATGACGACTGCGAAGTGGAGGATTTTTATGAAAATCTGCTATCTACTTGACCAAGTGCCGAAGAAGGATATTAGTCATAGTGGAAGGCGACTGGAATGCCAAGGTTGGCCAAGATGCGCACCACAACTGGGGAGACACATGTGGACCCCACTGCAACAACGAGACAAATGGCAGGGGTCTGAGACTGTTGGAGTTTGCCAGATACAACAATCTGAGACTGGCAAACACTCTTGGTCTCCACAATAAATCCAGATGATGGACAAGGCACAGTCCCGGTGGGGAGCATCACAACCAGATCGACTACATCATGGTCAATAAACGCTTCAGATCAAGAATCAACATTGGCAGGACACGCACTTTTCCAGGAGCAGACATCGGAAGTGACCACGATCTCGTGATGATGTCTTTCCGGCTCCACTTGAAGAGAGTAAACAGAGCAAAGTGCAATAGACTGAAGTTCGATCTGGACAAACTGCAAGACCCGGAAGTGGCAGAAATATTTCATGCCACAATTGGAGGGAAATTTGCACAACTGCTCATTTTGGGATCTGGTGAAGTAGATGTCAACACCATGACCACCACCTTCAACTCAGCTGTGACAGATGCCACCACGGAGATCTTTGGAAAGCAACGGCCAAAGAAGAAACTATGGATCACACCTGAACTTTTGGACCTGTGTGATAAACGAAGATAGATGAAAAAGAAAAAAATACCTCACAGGGAGCTGATGCCTACTGAAAAATCAACAATGACATCCGAAAAGGCATGCGCACAGCAAAGGATAACTGGATAGAAGATCGCCAGGAAAAAGAGAACAGTCTGAACAAGAACAACCGCAAGAAGGCCTACCAGACTGTCAAGCGGCTGACAAATATTAAACAGCCAAAGGTCTCCACGACCCAATGCAAATCTGGCATATGCCTTACAGAAAAACAAGAAGTCTTGGATAGATAGACAGAGTACTGCCCTGACCTTTACAACCACCCAACAAACGGAGACCCATCAGTTATAGCATGTCCTGAAAACGGAGAAGAAGAAGAAATCGTACCAATTCTCCGAGAAGAAGTTGAGGCAGCAGTGCAATCGCTGAAGAAAGGGAAGTCAGCGGGAGTGGACAACATACCCGCGGAACTGCTTCAAGCAGGAGGAGAAGCGATGATTGACGCACTCACCAATATCTGTCACAAGATCTATTAGAGTGGGGAGTGGCCTACACCAAGGACCCAGTCGCTTGTCATCACTCTTCCCAAAAACTGTAACCTTCAGGAGAGTAAAAATTACCGCACCCTCAGCTTCATCAGCCATCCCAGCAAGGTCCTCCTGAAAATAATAGTGGGGAGTGGCCTACACCATGGACCCAATCGCTTGTCATTACTCTTCCCAAAAAATGTAACCTTCAGGAATGTGAAAAATACTGCACCATCAGCCTCCTCATCCATCCCAGCAAGGACCTCCTGAAAATAATATTCAACCAGTTGAAACCCCAAGCTGAACAAATCATAGCTGAAGAACAAGCAGGATTCAGGGCAGGGCGAAGTACCACTGAACAGATTTTCAACCTCAGAATAATCTGCGAGAAATAATTACAACACCATCAACATCTATATCATGTGTTCGTAGACTTCAAAAATGGCGATTGACCGAGTCTGGCATGCAGCTCTATGGGCAACCAGGAGAGTGTACAACATCAGCCCTAAAATTATTGAAGTCATCAAAAGCCTGTATGACAAGGTTACCAGTGCAGTCCTCCATAATAGCGCCATCGGAAACTCGTTCAGAACAACAATCGGTGTGCGTCATGGATGCCTAAACTCTCCAACACTCTTCAACATCTTCCTAGAGCGCATCAAGTCAGATGCCCTTGCAGATCACGAAGGCACAGTCAGCATAGGGAGTAGAGCAATCTCCCACCTTCGTTTTGCGGATGACATTGATGGATTGGCTGGATAGGAACAAGAACTTGAACAGCTGGTACAGAGGTTTGACACCACCTCCAGAGCCTATGGAATGGAAATAAGTGCTGAGAAAACCAAAATGATGACCAACAACACCAATGGCATCAACACGGACATCAAAGCCCAAGGCCAATCCCTCAACACAGTGCATAACTTCAAATAGTTAGGAGCCATTGTATCAGACAATGGGTCCCGACAGGAAGCCCTGTACAGGATCGCACAAACAACTGCTTCTCTGGCGAGGTTGAAGCCCAATTAGATAGACAGGACCATCAGTCTACATTCCAAGATAAGACTGCTGCGCTCCCTTGTAATCTCCATCTTCCTATACGCTTGAGAAACTTAGACCCTCACAGCAGATCTACAACAAAGAATACAAAGCTTGGAGATGAGGTGCTACAGAAGACCTCTGGGCATTTCCCATACCCAGCACATCACCAACGACGAAGTCCGACAGACCATCACACAAGCCATTGGACAATACTATGACCTGCTCACAGTGGTGAAAAAACGGAAACTCCGATGGTATGGCCACGTCACCAGATCATCAGGTCTTGCAAGGACCATCCTGTAAGGCACAGTGCAAGGAGGTAGAAGAAGAGGGAGACCGAAAAAGAGGTGGGAGGACAACATTCGAGAATGGACTGGTTTGGCACTGAGCGAAACCATCAGGGTTCCTGAGGACAGACTGAGAAAGATGGAGTACGCTGGTTAAACGATCATGTGTGGTGCCCCCACGACCTCCGAGTTACGGGATAGGACAAGATAGGATGGGAACGACGAAAATAGAGAGATTGCAAACTTTTCTTATTTTTTCAATAATCCAAGCTATTGATTACACCTTATTTGTTAGAAGGGACTTGACCCATAGGCATCATTGTTTGATTTTTTGTTGTGTTTTTTTTTGTGTTTGTTTTGTTTCGCATTATGATCTGAAGTTCGTGGCAAGATATGAAATATCTTAACCGTGTCTTAAGAGCTTTCTTAAATCAAGGTTTTCACTTTTCAGCTTTTGTGGTCGTTGTGACATGAAGTTGTTTCCCCCTTCGATTGTTTCACCCAAAGACTGTTTGTTTAGCTTTTTTTTTACCCCAAAGGAAACAATTCTTGCATGGCCTAAAGGCTTATTGTGCTTACTGCGCAATCTAATACAAAGAAAGTGTTGAACAAAGACTACCATAGTGAAATTTAGTGGAAAATGGGAGGGTGAACGTAGCAAATAATAAATGCTTTGTGCATGTGTCTGTGGATGTGTTCTGATCACTTTGACGTACCGGAGAGCTGAATGTCAGTTTGAAATCGTACGTTTTGTTTGTGCGCAATGTACGTGCGAACTGCTACGCCATACACTTCTTATTTTCGCGTTTTTGCTTTCCGATTGACCAATCCGATTTGTCTCTTGTGTTTATCCTCCTCTTCCTTCTCCTCCTCTTCATTCTTCTCCCCCTTCTTTTTCTTCATCTGTTTCTCCTGTTCTACCGCTCCCTTGTTCTCCTTGCATACACACTATAGTGCTGTTATAAATGCTGGTGATACCTTTTAGCTCATTCTTTCTGAAAGTGGATGTTGTACATGATGCACATTGAAAGCTTGCAGCGTATTTTGTATATATGAACTAGGCGTGCTGTAAAAGATATGATTACTTCTAAAATGGCCGGGCTGCTTGCAAAGGTAAGACAACAGTAACATGAAATACTTTATAGTACAGAGATCCGCTTCCTGCGGTGCCTGAGTTTGAATTGCTATAAAACTATTGATTGATTGATATAATTATTCATCAGTCTTTAAACTCAATTACTGTGTTATCAAGATAAATAGACTTTAAAATGTTTTTAAATATATTTGTGTATTTATTTATTTGTTTATTTATTTATTTATTTATTTATTTTAAACTTAATGTGAAAACTCCTAAGATTAGTGCATATAGACAAATAAGTAGCACGGACAAAATATGCACATAGAAAATACAACAGGAAACAACAACACACAAGTTAAAGTTGAAAACTTTAATCGGTAAAGGTTTTAAGCAAAGCCTAATATAACAACATGTCCTTTTAAATGTATGAATTTTAACAATAACAGTTACTAGTATTATATTAATAATTAAAACGTGTAACATTTTATAACAACAAAGAACGTAGGAAAGCTATGAATGAGCTGAAGCTGATACAACTAGAGTGTTCACGAAATGTAGACGAAATGTAGATAACAGATATTCACAGACTTTATTTTGCCAAGTAACATATCTACACATGCACCTGGAACATAGGCCTACTGTGTGATGTTGGTAAAAACATTCATGTAAAAATAAAAAATACAAAACCCACTACAACTGTCACTCTTTCTAACTTACATCTCTCACCTAGGCCTACCAATCACTCTTTCGCCTCTCCCTCCCTCTCCAGCTTTCTGTTACACAACACAACCTATATCAACCATCCACACACATGCACAAACATAAATAGACATACTCTATACACACTTAATACGGACGGTTAAAGTTGTACAATAAAATAGTTAAGCCATGTCAGACAACATTAGATTTTTTTTAAATTAATGTGGCTTATAGACAACAGTTTTCTTTGGATATAATTTTCTATAATTTTGTTCCCTTTACATTCTGCATTAGTATATAATATATTTTTGTTCCAGTTATTTACATTATATTCTGCATTTCTAACCTATTGTTGAACTATTTGGTTGTAGTGTAATACACCCCATTGCCTAACATCTGTTTAGCGAAATGTACATTTTTACAAAGCATTTGAAACAAATTATGACTAAACAAGTAAAGATAAGCTAAGAGCTTAGTAGGTACAACAATGAGGTGTGAGGCATGGGGCTGTTCTAACTAGGTTAACTGTTCTAGACAATACAGATTTCCCAGTTCGAAACGCGTTGTAGACGATGGGTTTTATTCCAGGTTTAGTCCCAGATTATAGTTGTCTCAATCTATGCAGCGCTGTGAAGAGTTCATGTTCTCAAACCCGAGGGACCTAATTAAATAAAATTAAATTACACTATTTTAAATTATATTAATTAAACTGAACGAAATAACATAAATTGAATACAATAAAATGAAATAAGAAAATAAAAATAGAATAAAATAAAATTAATAACAAATTTAAAAAATATAACAAAATAATGAAAATGATATAAACAAACAAACAAAATATATCTATATCTATATCTATCTATCTATTTCTATATCTATATATATATATATACTAATTTAATTTTATATATATATATATATATATATATATACTTTAATTTTATATATATATATATATATATATATATATATATATATATATATATATATATATATATATATATATATATATATATATATATATATATATATATATATACACACACAATGATGTCACTTTTGTAGGTAAATGTACAGTTGCTTTTCCTTGAGGTGATTGTGTGCTTCCACACGTCACACTCGATCACCCAAGAACTGAAGTGGACGTCCAATGCTCCGTGTCCGACTTTGGTGCTTGCACCTGAATTCAGGTAATATTAATTGTGCTTTCTCTTTTATTCTCTTCATTTGTTCGTTTATTTTATTTTATATTATCACGTGATACTTTCGTTGCTTGGGTACATTTAGATTATATGTGTTTTACCTTTATTGGATTAGTTAACACCGATGAGCTATATTGTAACGTTTCGTGATATATTTGATTTTGCGTAATGTTTCAATATGTTTAACAAGCTATGCTGTGTCAGCTTATTTCAATATTAGATTTCATTTTAAAACCATTACTTTCAAATTATTATTATTATTATTATTATTATTATTATTATTATTATTATTATTATTATTATTATTATTATTATTATTATTATTATTATTATTACTATGTTGTTGTTGTTGTTATTGTCGTTGTCATCATCATCATCTTCAACATCATAATAATAATCGTCGTCGTCATCATTATCATCATCATTATCAGCGTCATCATCATGTCATCATCATCGTCATCATCATTTCTGTTTCTCCTACAGATACAGAGAGTTCACGACCAGAAGCACTCTGGAATGTGTCGATCTTTGCGGGAGGGATGACAGGTGCTGGTCAATCATTTACCGCCCCAAGAGGAACACATGCGAGTTCGGGAACACCACCATGGGGCAGAACTGTTCCAGAATGGTGACGACAAGTGGTAGATTTAAATATTATCAGAAGGTATGAAGCGCTTTGAGCAATGAAAGGTTTTAAGGCAAAACCAATACTACACAAAGACATCATTTTCAATAAATTAGGTGCTGTTGATTTTTTTCTTCTCGGGAAATTGCCACTTCTGAATACGAATATATGCAAAATAATATTTTCTTGATGAGACAATAATAAAGTTTCTATATATCAGTAATACAGAATAACCTGAAAAACTAATTGCTTTTCGGTATTAACAAGATTCTTATTCAGACCTTTTGCTTTAAGTATCAAAACCCGCCTAACGGACCGACCCGAAATGATTGGCCATGAGTTGAAGTAGCCTACCCGTATACTAAAATTTATCAAATTCGGTCCCGCCGTTTTTGAGATAGGGGCAAAACGTGTTGAGCAAGGAATTGACTCCGGCGACCTTGACCTTCGAGTTAGAGCACAAACGTTATTCTGCCCATTAACCTAGGTAAGCGGCTTCTGAAGTTTGGTCAAAATCGATTTAGTGATTCTTGAGATAAAGGTGACAACCGACCGACGGACCGATCAACCCGACCGACCCATATTGGACTTGTTCTAATTCCTGACTATTTTAAAATATTCAAGATATGTCTGCTTTTTTGGCAGTGATGACAGCTGCCGTCCTCGGTTAACAGTATAAAACCTGTTTTTTTCCAGGTACCAGAGTGTCAAAATGGCGCTACTTCGAACGTTTTCGGGCGCTGTATTTGTGTCAACAGCTTCGTCGGATCGCTGTGCACCAGGTACATGAGAGGTAGGTAAACTGAATTACTGTACGTATTGGATGTGTGAATTAATCAAACAGCAATTAACATGTGAGTTTTGTGTATGTGTTTTAAGCGCGCGTATGTGTGTGTGTGTGTTTATGAGTGTGTGTGGGTGTATGTGTGTGTGTTATGCGTGCGTTTGCGTACGCGCATATTTTTATTAATTACTCATCGTCGTGTTTTCTCCTCGTCCTCGTTTCTAACCATTCCATTTCCTTCTCCCTTGTCATTTATTCTCCTTCCCCCAACACGTTATCTTTTTCTCCTTCCCATCTTCACTACTTCTATCTCCCCGTTTATTTTGTGTTATTCCTAATACCCTTTACATATCGTAAACTTTATTTGCATGCTAACTATCCATTTGACACTTGCAGACTGCTCTGAAGGGTTCGAAAGTGGGTTCTTCCAAACGGACGGGGTTTACACCATTCAACCTGAGAAAAGCCCAGATCCTTTCCGCATCCGCTGTCAGATGCTCAAAATAAATTGCCGCAACTACATCCTCTATCGTGAGGTACAAAAAGCGTTCCAACTGGAGAGGGGAGGGGGGTTAGGTTTGGTTTAAATCACAAGACTTCGCGAATTCAATGTCACTGATACCTTTGATATACACACAAACTGTTGCCCTACTGAGAAAAACACTATTAACTGAAACACAAACTCTGTTTGTTAATAACTGGGCAGAAAGTATCAAAAATTACTAAAAATAGCGCAATAACACAAGGAAACCTCTGTCAGCACAGAATCACTTTTCCTTTCTGCAGTTGTAATCAGCGTTTATTTACAATGTTAAACGAACCGACAACACAAAGTTCAGGGACAAAACGTTACCTGGATAAGTATTTCTTCCAAGGTACGGCGACGAGGAGGACGAAGACAACGACTACAACGATGATTATGATGATGATGGTGGTGGTGGTGATGATGGTAATGATGATGGTGATGATGAAGATGGTGGTAGTGGTGATGAGGATAGTGATGATGATGATGATGATGATGATGATGATGATGATGATGATGATGATGATGATGATGATGATGATGATGATGATGATGATGCAGGCAGTGCCATCACAGTTCAACGGGAACCGTACTTGGTATGAGTATGTTAACGGCTACGGTGACGTAGAAGGAGACTACTGGCTAGGCCTGGAGAAGATTCACCTACTCAGCTACAGCAAAGAATACCAGCTCCGTACCAGGTACACAAGAACCTGTATTGTTTCTAACCCCGAATTAATCCAGTCCAGTCTTGTCCCAGCCAATCCAACGGTGAGTTTACTGTTGTGGGATTGCAGTTATAAGTAAAAGAATGAAGTCATTGTACATGATAAAGCGAGAGCAACCTTCGGGTAAAACTTCGAGGACAAGAAAATGCTTAACCATTTAAAAATAATGTGGACCTCCTCCATCAGTTTGAAAAATCAAACAGCAAAATTGGTCCTTTATGAAATATTATTGTTAAATGTAAGGTTATGTCTGGTAAACAATATTTTTAAAAAATCGTACCTAAAAATGTGATATTACATTACGGGATATTTATCTTCTTCGTTGTTTCAGATTCGTTTTCGAGAACGGGTCGGTATACATGAACCAGTACGACGGGTTTCGCCTGAATAATGAAAGCCTCAACTACAATTTTTCTCTTGGAAAGGTTAAGGTACGTTAAAAGATACTATCAACGTTATTGTTAAGGAGGAGGATGACGACGACGATGACAACGACGACGGCAATGATGATGATGATGATGATGATGATGATGATGATGATGATGATGATGATGGTGATGATGATGATCATGATGATGATGATGATGATGATGATGATGATGATGACAAATTTATTAATGTTATAGAACGATAACCGAGACTGCTTCACTGACACCCTTGGGGCTCCATTCAGCACCTACGACAACGACCACGACAATAGCAGCAGCGTCAACTGTGCCAGAGATTTCGGTGGGGGGTGGTGGTATTACGGTGACGAATGCTCCCCTTGCAATCTGATGGGACCAAAGGAAAAAATGTCCTACGTCGGTTTCCAGGACATCACCCCGCAACCAATTGTCTTTTACCTTATCCTGTAAGCTCGTCATTTTGTTTGTCTACAGGCCTTTTTGAAGTTTGCCTCATAGGCCGGTTGAACCTATCCTGCAGGCCGATGTATATCCTACAAGCCGGATTTAGGCTTGTTGAAGCTTGTTGTAAAGGCCGAAGCAAATGACATACTTATAAATTTAGAACCATAATATATGAGTCGGTCGAAGCATTGCCTTTAGAGTAGTCGACATTGATTCGCATGTTGAAGGTAATCACTTTGAGCCACTCGAGATGTATTTTTCCTTTCTAAGCGTGAATGGTACTGGCTCTTGGAGGAGGTGAAAACCCACAGTTTGGAAAAAGCAAACCAACACAACAACAACTCATTGTGCTTGTTTCGTTATTTAGCTTTCCAGATTATATTCGTCTAATGTATGTATACATTTGTGTTTATGTAACTCCCAGATCCCGTAATAGTCCCCTCGCCCCTCCCTCATTCTACACCTCCATAAATTTAATATTCACTGATCTAGGCTAGTGTTGTGCTGACAGAGGAAGTAGACCTTTCATACATTTTAGCAATGTGTTTCGGTACTTTCTTTTGACGTGTTGCGTTTGCCATGAAATTATACATTATTCAGTCGTTGTGTTTTTTTTTTTTTTTTTTTTTACAACAATCGATGATTCTAAACCAATATTATACTTAAGTGATAATTTGGTCAGCCCTAATATCTGTTGAGCCATTGCAACGGATGCTTTGCTTGTACTGTACAGTCCATGTATAAGTTCGCACACAAACGCACAGGATAGACATTGCATTCTAAATATATATGGCTATATATATGGATACAGATGGCTATACTCAGATACAGATGACCACTTCGTTGTGATTTCAGCTCTCCGTTGGGCTTGTTAAATAAAAATCGAGTGACTGCTTTCCTGCAACATGAAAAGACACATTACTTGTATTTTACACAAACGTTTTTGTCTCCCTTGTTCAAAAATCGTCACTTTCCTCACTCAACGTTTGCATTGTCGTCCAGCTGGGTCATGAGGTATATGTTCATCTTGTAAGGCGCCGCTCGGCCCAGAGAGGTCCAGAACGCCTCGTCATTGCGGCCCACCAGCTGACCGTTCTCAGCAGCATAAACCACACCAAATGGGTTGCATGGCCCGCAGTCAGAGCCGCGGAACCAGAATCCGCTCTTGCGGACCAGAGCGCAGTTAATACCAGAAGCTCCATCATTGTCCTATAGATGGTCAAGGAAAAAGCAAAAGGCAAGTTATTGTTGGACAAATTATTTTTACAGTTCTTTCTGTCTTACTTTCTTTCTTCCGTTCTATATTTCTTTCTTCCGTTCTCTCTCTTTTCATTCTTCCGTTCTTCCTTCTTTTCTTTCTACCGGTATTTTTTTCTTTCTTTCTTCATTTCTTTCTTTCCCACCTCCGTAACCCAGTGGTAGAGCGCTCGCCTGGCACACCGATGATCCAGGTTCGAATCCCGTTGCGGGCAAAATAAAAGTGGCTGCAGTTTTCACCATTCGCCGTCCGGAAAGAAAAACACAGCCGCAATTCAATAGGCTACATTATGTAGGCATATTTACAACTTTCCGGCACCTCTCATAAAAACTCGTGGGTATCGCCATTATAAATTAAAACGAGGTTACTATGAAACCAAGTTCCGGTTTGGCTTGTTTTGCTTTTATCAAAGCTTGATGCGTGACTTTTAACTATGGCAAATTGCCGAAAACGACGATTTGTTAGAGCCAGAAAACGAGTGGGATAAGTATAAAAACGGTGGAGGAAGTACATGCTCAGTGAAAGAATGCAAAAAACAATCGTAGAGGCCTGTATTTGTGGCGACTTCGGAGGTGCGTCGATCATCGACAGAAAGTGAAACAGGACCTGAAGACTCTTGTAGTTTTCCATAGCTTCGCCATCGCAACCTTCCCAAAACACGAAGTAGTTGACAATGTTAGGCGAGCGTTGTGGCCAAGTGGGCTAAGGCGGGACTAACTTGCCTTGTCCACATGTCAGAAACCAATGGCGCCTGACAGGTGTGGGTTCGAGCCAGCATCTGGGCGTTATGTTTTTTCGAATATTTTTCAAAAATTCACAAATAATGTTAGGTAGGTAGGGTTTAGGCGCGCCACTGGCGATAGAAAGGGATAATAAACTGCAGCCCCCCCCAAAAAATATGTGAGGGTACGATACTGGTGGCCAGGGACACATGTTATTATTCTTGAATATTTGGAAATAACTCACTAAAACACGCGGAGAAAGAAACCGGAAGTATGTTTCATTGAGGGGATTCCCGTTGGTGCATAGGATAGCAGAAAAGTGTGAATTAGGGCAGTACGCTTACTACTTTCGGGCAAGGATGCGGCCACCGAGACGTTCAACAAGATCAAGAAGAGGAAAGGAAGAGAGAACATACTGTAAAGTTTTTTTTTTTTTCTTTTCGGACGGCGAATGATGATAACGTCATACCTTGTCCTTTGCGCTGAACTTGGCACCCAGGAGCGCCATGAGGCAGTCATTATCGCCGTTCAGAAAAGAGTAGTTGAAGCTCATGCTGTAGCCAGAGTCACTGTCCGATACCTACAATTTAAAAAAAAGGAGCCATATCATTTTTAATAAACGCAACAGACTTGTATTCTGCCATTTATGTCGACTGCAGCAAGCCTCTTGCAGGTACATCGACCGCGTTTTTCCTAAGATTTCTCGAAGGAAAAAAAGGTAAAACGGTTCTGGCGTGCGGCTAAGCAGCATTAAAAAAAACAACAACAAAAAAACAACAAAAAAAAAACACTCTCACGTTTGTCTTAATCGCAAACGAATAAAATAATAATAACAACGACGACTACATAAGCTTTATATACTTTTAAGAAGAAGAACAACAACAATTTGCACGCAGCATTATTTTACATTCACATACACAATACATATTTTCAATTGATCTCTCAGTGACTTACTTTGAAATCTTCGTAAGTGTAGACTACAGCTGAACCATTGTACAGTTTGATGTACATGCGTAGTTTGTAAGACCTTTCGGCCCCAGTCGAGGTCAGAGCATACAGCTGCAACAGCGTGCACAATGTTCAATAATAATAATAATAATAATAATAATAATAATAATAATAATAATAATAATAATAATAATAATAATAATAATGACGATTATGATGAGGTCCCGGACATAAAAATTTGCTGTGAGCACTGGCCATCTTACTGTTGCTATTAGTCTTATGCTTGTTTCAGTGTATAGTTTTCCCTTCTCTCCCATCCCCGGTCGACTAGGATTGTGCTCAGTCGTCTGTATCGGCCAGCGCCTTGAGAAGATCTTGAGCTGAAAAAGCGCTATATAAGAATGATAACATAAATAGGAGCCATTGTATCAGACAATAGGTCCCGACAAAAAGTCATCTCCAGGATCGCACAAACAACTGCGGCCCTGACAAGGTTCAAGCCCATTTGGAAAGATAGGACCATCAGTCTACATTCCAAGGTAAGGCTGCTGCGCTCCCTTGTCATCTCTATCTTCTTATACGCTTGCAAAACATGGACCCTCACAGCAGATGTACAGCGAAGAATACAAAGCTTGGAGATCAGGTGCTACAGAAGACTTCTGGGTATTTCTATACCCAGCACATCACCAACAATGAAGTCCGACAGACCTTCACACAACGGAAACTTCGATGGTATGGCCACGTCACCAGAGCATCAGGACTTGCAAAGACAATCCTGCAAGGCTATGATGCAAGGAGGTAGAAGAAGAGGGGGACAGAAAAAGAGTTGGGAGGACAACATTCGAGAATGGGCTGGCTTGACTTGACGCTGAGCGAAGCCATGAGGTTTGCTGAGGACAGAGAAAGATGGAGTACGCTGGTTAAACGATCATATGTGGTGCCCCAACGACATTCCAGTAACGGGGTAGGATAGGATAGGATAGGAAAATAAATAAATAAATTATTAACCTTCTCCAGACCAATCCAGAAATCGGTGAGTATGTCTTGCTCGCCAAAGCCACTTATGTATTGAGCCCAGGGTCGGTCGAAGCTGAGCGGTTTGCTGACTTTCTTTCTGTTCAACATGTACAACCTGGAGTTGGAGATCCGTCGACAGTACACCTGCAGAATATACGTAAAGGAATTAAATG